>JBBYHO010000012.1:5002802-5013438 GCA_038382025.1 Adansonia gregorii
AAGTAATTCGATTAATAAATAATGCTTTTTAACTTATGCTAAAATACTAATTTGGTGTATATATTTTGCATCCAAATTTGCATTTTTTATAGGACTTTTTTTAATTAAAGGACTTTAAAATTACAAAAAAGCTTTGATATATTGACAGTGAAATTTTTTAACTCCATAAACAGTTTAAAATATTGCTATGTATCTTCAATAAATTTGACAGTGTTTTAATCTCACTCAGTCTATCAAATAATTATTCTTGAAGTTGCTTATGAATTTTTTATCAAATGACAAAATGCCAATTATAAAAATATATTTCTCATTAAATTGTGTTAATTTCCTTTTATTCTTCAAAATAAATTTTTTTAAGTGTTAAAATCCAGAAACAACTAATTTTTGAATGTTAGAATCAAATAAATTATTTTTTAATGAAACTTGCATTATTATCGATGTTAAATTCAAATCTTAAAAGAATTATATAAAGTATTTTATACAAGTAATCTATGTATTCATATTATAATTATATATTTTTATATATTATAATTATATTTAAGATATTATATATATTTTGATACATTAATAATTTTTATTATATAAATTTTAATATATTCATATATTTATATCATATTTTTATTATTTTTTATTTTATATCATATATATATATATATTTATATTATCTTTTTATATCCTATTACTATATATTTGCGCTATCCTTTTATAATGCGTCAATTTTTAGTTTTTTTCTTTTTCAAGCGTCGCGAAATTTTACGAGATTTTTAAAATGTTTTAATGACGGAATGGAAGGGTGTAAGCGTAATTCAATACAAAACATAAAAGAATTTTTCTTCTTGCCGGCGCTTGACCGTTAAAAAGACCCGCAAAAATGAAAAAAAAAAACAAAAAACTTGTTTTATTATTTTATAATTCTTTTCTTTTTTCTTCTGTAAGAATGGCTGACTCCATTTTTTCTCTTTTTTTCTTCTATTTTCTCTGCCTTATTTGACCCGATCATCATTTAAAAAAAAAACAAATTAAATAAAAATCCCGAACTTTTCCCAAAGAGGAAAACAAAAATCTGATTTAAAATTTTTTTTTTTCCATCTTTGAATTAGGGGATCCGCTTGAAATTTCTGGTGAAATTTAGAGAAAAAAGCGTTAGGGTTAGGGTTTTTCTTTGGGTTTGGGTTTTCGTTAAAGATGATGGTATCAAGAGGTTTATTTGGGTGGTCACCACCCCACATACAACCATTGACACCAGTCTCCGAGGTTTCGGAGCCGCCGGAATCGCCGTCTCCATACTTGGATCCAACAGCGGAAGCTTCTGCCGATGCTGCGGCACAGGTGGAGGCGGAGGAAGAGGTCGAAGAGGCGGAAGAGATTGAGCCGCCTCCTGCCGCTGTTCCATTCTCAAGACTTTTTGCCTGTGCTGACAGGCTTGATTGGGTTCTCATGATCATTGGATCACTTGCTGCTGCCGCTCATGGGACCGCTCTCGTTGTTTACTTGCATTATTTTGCGAAGATCATTCAGGTTCTTCGGCCTGGGTCGCTAGAACAGGGGCAGCAGAGATTGGATGAGCAGTTTGAGAGGTTTAGAGAGGTTAGTGTGCTTTTATTAAGTAAAAAACCTTCCTTTTTTTTTGGGGGGGGGGAGATTTTAAAGGTTTAGGTTAGTGTCTTAGTTAATAATTTTGATAATTAAGTGAAGTACTAATGTTACGATTTTTGTATAATAAAATATTTGGATTTTACAGTTTTTTTGGAGTTCCAAAACTTTTGGGAATTTGACTTACCTAATGATGTTTTAGTTTTAGAGAATTTAAAAAATTAGGGGAGATGGAACCTTTGATTCTGAATTTAAGCTATTCCCTTGTTTTTTTTTTTTTTTTTTGTTTGTTTATTATATAATTTTTTGATTCTTGAGAGAATATTTTGGAAATGGCTAAGTACTTAAAGCTTTGGCTTTTAGGTTTCTGGTGTTTATTTTTATGATTTTAGGATTAAAAGGCGAGAATCAAGTATTAGGACAACCTTTTCTCGACAGGGTTTAGTTGTTGCTATTTTAGGTGTCAACAGAAGGAAGTGAGGTATTTTATTAGTTTTAGCATTTCGGCTTGGATTATTTAGTTATGGAATGGTAGTGTTAGGATATTAATTGAATGATGTTTACTAAATTGAAACCTAGTGTCAATATTTTTACATCAAGCATGAAGTGTCGATGGCTGAGATTTAGAATTGAAGCAGATTATCTGGAAATGTTTTGGTGTAAAAAAGCATGATAAATTGGAAATCTTTGTTACTCGAGATTAATGCTTATTGTTTGTATGGTATTCTGAAATGTCATAGGACATTACTCTTTTGATACTTTGGGTGGTCCTCAACTAATGTCTTTTGTTTTTGCTCAATGTTTTAAAAATTTTTTAAGATGTTTGGAGGACCATACCTTATACTTTTGATTATATGTTAAACTCAAATGCCACATATGAATAGTTTAACTGCGTTTTCTTCCCCCTAGGTTGGGGCTGGGTCTTTCTTCTGCATTCTAGATGCCAGGCATCATTGTAAAAAAGATTAGCGTTTTATTCCAAAGTGAAGGATTTGGTTTATCTTAGATTAGTTGAGACTTGTACCGTAGGAGGGTAAAAGGAAAGGAGGGGGAGGGTGGGTGGTGAACCAAGGAAAGAATGGAATTGTTAATGTGATCACTTAGTTAATCGTAAGTCAAACTGCCACATTTTGGTTGCAGTAAAAGTTAAATGCTGCTGGCACTTCAAGTTAATTGGCCACTTCCCACTTTCTCTCTCATGTCGATGTCCTTATTCATGCATGTAAACTGAGTATATATAAGTATTATATTCTTGTTTCTGAATAATATTTGTTTCTAATTTTTACTATGAAGATATAGAAACTCTATGTATGGGCTTACCTCTGGGTTGCCTTTATCCTTAGAGGTGTTAATTAGTAATATAATGTGCAAATCACAGGAGGCAAAGCAAAATCTTGTTTTGAGGCATGCGTTTCAGTCTAATTTATCTCCTTTTTGCTTGCTATAATCAACTATAATTTGTAGTTTCCATGAGGCATTCTGTTGCTTTGTATTTGCACGTTCATTAACTGTTTCATTCTTGTCCTGCAGCTTTCTTTAACCATCGTTTATATTGCTGTGGGTGTTTTTGCTGCTGGTTGGATTGGTAAGTTGGTTTATATGAAAATCAGTTATTGCTTCATTCTGTTTTCTTTTGGTTGATGCATCTTTTCTGCCATTTTCTACTGACTCGTTCTGTGTAATAGAGGTTTCATGTTGGATTCTTACGGGAGAGCGACAGACTGCTGTCATTAGGTCAAGATATGTTCAAGTATTATTGAACCAAGATATGAGCTTTTTTGATACTTATGGGAATAATGGAGACATAGTGAGCCAAGTATTGAGTGATGTACTGCTCATCCAGTCTGCTCTTAGTGAAAAGGTATGTTCAGTCACATGTTGCTTCACTTGTGGGTTTCCCTGCTTCTGTAATAAGTAATCTATTCTTTGTTCAGATTTCCTTAAGGATGTCTGCTCTAATCCCAATGACCCTTTGATGATACAGGTTGGGAATTACATCCATAACATGGCTACATTTTTCAGTGGTCTAATTATTGGTTTTGTCAACTGTTGGGAAATTGCCCTTATAACTCTAGCCACCGGTCCTTTCATTGTTGCTGCTGGAGGCATATCCAATATATTTCTTCACAGACTTGCTGAGAACATTCAAGATGCTTATGCTGAGGCAGCTAGTATTGCTGAGCAGGTTTTTCTATTCTCTCCCATCTCCACCATTTTCAGGCAGACTTACTTCTGTTAATATCAATCTCAAGTGAATGTAAATCGGCTACCGGTTTATTGTTCATTTAGAATGACTTGTCCTTATGGTATATGTCGGTTTAGGAGTGCAGTTACTATTGATAATAACAATGAGTTTGTTTGAACTGGCTGCTGATATATGGACCAATGGTTACATTATTCGGAAATGTTAGATCACTTTAGGAGTTGAGTACAGAACTAAACTTTGCTAGTTATTTGTAATAAGAACAGAAATGATGGCAAAGTTGCTTCCTAATCCTTCATATAACATTTATAAGGAGCTTTAGATGCTTATGTTTATGGGTCTGTTTGGCCAGACTGGAGTTGTGGGAAAAATTGCTGCTGGCTTTCCAAAAGTGGTGTCAAATTGAAATAATTTGGATGGACTAAGAATATCTTTTTTGTGGCCTCAAAAGTGAGTACATATATCTATATATATATATATATATATATATATATCTTTTGTTTATTTCGAGTTTATATTAAATTTGTCAATCAGCTTCTACATAGAGGTTTTTGTCAGAAGATCCAACTTTGGGCTTTGGCTTTTAGCCCACAAAAGTTCATTTGCAGTTTTCTATAGAAGCTGAAACAATTTTATTAAAATTCTGTTTGAAACCAGCTTCTGCTTTCTGGAGTAAAGAAGCTGCCCTGCCCTAAAGCTAGATGAAACTTACACCAGATGTTTTCTTAATCATCCATGCATGCTACATACTATGTCTTTCCAGTTCAATAGTGTTCAATTTGTTGAAATGGTGACGCAAATTGTTAAATTCTAAGTTATACTTCACCTTCTACGTAGAATCAGCCTTTGCAGGGGGAAGCACAGTGTGGACAAGATGTTAATATACGTATAGTTCTTGTTTTTTGCAGGCAATCTCTAATATCAGGACCTTGTATGCATTTACAAATGAAACTTTGGCCAAATATTCTTATGCAACCTCGTTACAAGCAACTTTGAGATATGGTATATTGATTAGTCTTGTGCAAGGGCTTGGGCTTGGATTTACATATGGGCTTGCAATATGTTCTTGTGCCTTACAACTTTGGGTCGGAAGATTCCTGGTCACAGATGGCAAAGCTCATGGTGGTGAAATCATAACGGCTCTTTTTGCTGTAATTTTAAGTGGCCTGTGAGCATCAGTTTCTCCCTTTTTCTTCCTTGTTCAGTCTAATCTCTTCTGTCTTACCAATCCTTTCTTTGTTGTACAGTGGGCTGAACCAAGCTGCAACAAATTTCTATTCCTTTGACCAAGGACGAATTGCTGCTTATAGACTTTTTGAGATGATTAGCCGTTCATCCTCTGGTTCGAACCAGGAGGGGAACATCCTGGTCTCCATTCAAGGAAATATTGAGTTTCGCAATGTGTATTTTAGTTATCTGTCTCGACCTGAAATCCCTATCTTGAGTGGATTTTACCTCACTGTGCCTGCTAAGAAGGCTGTGGCACTTGTTGGCAGAAATGGCTCAGGGAAAAGCAGTATTATCCCACTCATGGAAAGGTTTTATGATCCTACATTAGGTATTATGGTCATTTGATTCTATATATCACGCTGCCTGGAATGCTATTTAAGGTTTTGAAGTCAATGCATGGTGGTCAGTCAACATTCATGGTTCTAAATGATTTTATTTTTTTACAATGCAGGGGAAGTTCTTCTAGATGGGGAGAATATTAAAAACCTAAAGCTGGAATGGCTGAGAAGCCAAATAGGACTTGTTACTCAGGAACCTGCCTTGCTTAGTTTGAGCATAAAAGATAATATTGCCTATGGGCGAGATGCTACATTTGATCAAATTGAAGAAGCTGCTAAAATAGCACATGTACATACATTTATTAGCTCGCTTGAGGGAGGATACGAGACACAGGTGAAATGTAGAAAAATAAAATATAATACTTTTCCCTGACTTAATAATTATCTTGATTATTTCTCATTTGAGGCATATTTTGTTGAAACCATTTGCTGGGATTTTCAGGTGGGAAGGGCTGGCTTAGCATTGACAGAAGAACAGAAAATCAAACTTTCTATTGCTAGAGCAGTGCTTTTGAACCCAACAATCCTTTTGCTTGACGAAGTTACTGGTGGACTCGATTTTGAAGCTGAAAGAACTGTTCAGGAAGCTCTAGATCTCCTCATGTTGGGGCGTTCAACTATAATAATAGCTCGACAGCTTTGTCTCATAAGAAATGCTGATTATATAGCTGTAATGGAGGAGGGCCAGCTGGTTGAAATGGGTACACATGATGAGTTACTTGCCCTTGATGGCTTGTATGCTGAGCTCCTCAGATATGAAGAGGCTGCGAAACTTCCAAGGAGGTAATTGGAGCTTTAGATGCTTTACTAAGGTGGCTGGAATACTATGTTTAGAAGTCTATTTCTTGTCGTGATTTTTCTTTGTTTAGATTGAAAAAAAAATGCACCTTTGTTTCTATACTATAATTATGGCCTAGGGTTTTTATCTTCTTTCAGGATGCCAGTTAAGAACTACAAGGAGACGTCAACATTCCAAATTGAAAAAGATTCTTCATCAGTTCACAGCTTCCAAGAATCATCATCTCCAAAGTTGATCAAATCACCATCTCTGCAAAGAGTTCCTGGTGTATTTCGGCCCCAAGATGGTGCTTTTAACTCACAAGAATCACCGAAAGCTCATAGTCCTCCACCAGAGAAGATGCTGGAAAATGGGTTGCCTGTGGATGCTGATGATAAGGAACCATCAATTACAAGGCAGGATAGTTTCGAAAGGAGGCTACCAGAGTTGCCCAAACTCGATGTTCAGTCTGCCCAGTGGCAGAAATCAAATGATTCAGACCCAGAATCTCCTGTATCACCCCTTCTGACATCTGATCCTAAAAATGAACGTTCGCATTCTCAGACTTTTAGTCGGCCTCACAGTCATTCTGATGACATCCCGATGAAAGTTAAGGAAGCAAAGGATGCACATCACAGGAAAGCTCCGTCTTTTTGGAGGTTGGCACAACTTAGTTTTGCAGAGTGGCTCTATGCTGTGTTGGGAAGCATTGGTGCGGCAATCTTTGGTTCTTTCAATCCAATTTTTGCTTATGTTATTGCTCTGATAGTAACAGCATACTATAGGCATGAGGAACGCCATCACATACGAGATGAAGTAGACAGGTGGTGTTTGATAATTGCCTGCATGGGTATAGTGACTGTTGTTGCCAACTTCTTGCAACATTTCTACTTTGGCATAATGGGGGAAAAGATGACTGAACGGGTTCGAAGAATGATGTTCTCAGGTATCTGAATCTTCAAATGAATACTGCAAATTTACTGGAATACTGAATTTTGTGCATATTGTTTAGCGTGTTTTGTCTATCACGTGACAGCAATGCTGCGCAATGAAGTTGGATGGTTTGATAAAGAAGAGAATAGTGCTGACACCTTGTCCATGCGATTGGCAAATGATGCTACGTTTGTACGGGCTGCTTTTAGCAACCGGCTTTCAATATTTATACAGGATAGTACTGCTGTTATTGTTGCTATACTAATAGGGATGTTGCTACATTGGCGGTTGGCACTAGTGGCACTTGCAACGCTTCCCATTCTATCTGTATCTGCTGTTGCACAGGTTTGCATATCTTACTTTTTTTTTTTTTTTTTATATTTGGTTTTCACTTCATTATTGTGAAAAAACTGGAGCTTCTGTGAGAGTTGTGGTTCTTAATTGTTCTCAATTCCATGTATTGTCTTTGGTTCTGTATCTCCTCTATATCTTTGCTTTTTCCTTATTGAATTTGGATGGGAGATTGTCCTTGTCAAAAGTTCTGAATAGCCGCCTTCTTAAATGTTGCAGAAATTATGGCTTGCTGGATTTTCTCGGGGAATCCAGGAGATGCATAGGAAGGCATCGTTGGTCCTTGAGGATGCAGTGAGAAACATTTATACTGTTGTAGCATTTTGTGCTGGTAATAAGGTTATGGAGCTCTATAGACTGCAACTGAAGAAAATATTGAAACAGAGTTTCTTTCATGGAATGGCGATAGGGTTCGCATTTGGTTTTTCGCAGTTTCTTCTTTTTGCCTGCAACGCTCTTCTCCTTTGGTACACCGCACTCTCTGTTAAAACACAGTATATAGATCTGCCTACGGCTCTCAAGGAGTACATGGTTTTCTCTTTTGCAACTTTTGCGTTGGTGGAGCCATTTGGATTGGCGCCATACATACTTAAAAGGCGGAAATCTCTCATTTCAGTGTTTGAAATTATTGACCGAGTCCCCAAAATTGACCCGGATGATAACTCAGCTTTGAAACCGCCAAATGTCTATGGAAGCATTGAGTTGAAAAATGTTGATTTCTGCTATCCCACTCGTCCAGGAATGTTGATATTGAGCAATTTCAGTCTTAAAGTTAACGGGGGACAAACTGTAGCCGTCGTTGGAGTTGCAAGATCTGGAAAGAGTACTATAATATCTCTGATAGAGAGATTCTATGATCCAGTTGCAGGTCAGGTTCTACTTGACTCTCGGGATTTGAAACTTTACAATTTGAGGTGGTTGAGGAACCACTTAGGTCTTGTTCAACAGGAACCGATTATTTTCTCAACTACTATCAGGGAAAACATTATATATGCAAGGCACAATGCTACCGAAGCTGAGATTAAAGAGGCTGCAAGAATAGCTAATGCTCACCATTTTATCAGCAGCTTGCCTCACGGTTATGATACCCATGTGGGTATGAGGGGTGTGGATTTGACCCCTGGACAGAAACAAAGAATTGCAATTGCTCGAGTGGTGCTGAAGAATGCTCCCATCTTATTATTGGATGAAGCTAGCTCGTCGATTGAATCTGAGTCAAGCCGAGTGGTGCAGGAGGCACTTGAGATGCTGATAATGGGAAACAAAACAACCATTTTGATAGCCCATAGAGCTGCAATGATGAGGCACGTTGACAACATTGTAGTACTTAATGGTGGTCGAATTGTCGAGGAAGGGACACATGATTCTTTGGTAGCAAAAAATGGCTTGTATGTTCGTTTAATGCAACCTCATTTCGGGAAGGGTTTGCGTCAGCACCGGCTGGTTTAGGTTGGCTTTACAATTGATTGTAACATACATCAGTCCTTCTGTATACTACTCATTCCGCTCGTTTGAATTGCCAGAACTGCCACCAACCTCTGGACTTCGCTGAATCTCATGTTTGAAAAATTCCTGAAGCAGAAGGGACAAACGGGGATGACGCACAGGTTGTAATGATGTTTTCAGCGGGTCGGTGGACCAAGAACATGTGAGGACAATTGAGTGATGTAACAATGTCTACTCCAGCACGTAGGCACTGCAGCGGCTGTAGTTACGTTGTTTAAAAGTAGGGCTGAAAGCTGATGAGGGATAGATCGATATTCTGTACGGAGGGACAAGCAGCATTCGATTGTGGCTGTCCTTTGCTTCCATGGTATATTAATTTTGTTTATTGATCAGAAAAAGGGTTGACAATTTTAAGACCTAATTGAGGTATGTATCTGGATTTTCCTGTTTCATGTTTTTCCCCTGATTTCCATGAATTTCTGCAACTCTTCTCTCATCGGAGCTCGGATGATGTATGTATTTGGCTGTAAAATTTTGAACTTTTTATTACGGAGAGAAAGCTTAGTATAGGATAAAAAAGTCTTGTAATCTCTGTAAATAAATGTTCAGCTAAACCTCTTTTACTATATTTCATGCTTTGCAAAGCTTTTGATGGTCATGGATAGTAGTGAGTAGTACATTGACTGATCACTTAAGAATAAACCCGGTAATCTATGTGCTCGTGTCGTATTTTCATTATTATTTTATGTTATAATCATATTTAAAATATTATATATTTATATATAAACTTTTAACTTATTTCTGTATTTATGTTGTGCTATGTTACTAAGATGTGGGTGCAAGTGTAGGAAATGGATATATATCCGATAAAAGTATATTTAATTTTTTTTTAAGTTTTTACATATATTTGAAAGATTAAATGTCATATTCTCGTACTTATATCTAGATGTGCATTGAAAACAAGTGTTGAACACAGATGCATAAATAGTCGGAGCAACATAGGTGTTGTGTTAATGTCAGTTTTTCATGTCGTGTTTTAGTTTTTTTTACGTCCAACATAATCGGGTCTATGAAATACTAGAAATTGTGTTTTTTTAACATTAATGGTGGTATTTCGAATGAGTTGTATTTATCATGATTGTAGATGTAAATCAATTATAATAAATATTGATAATAGAAAAAATTGTAGTAATAAAATAACAAGAATAGCATCGTATTCTGTTCACTATTTGAATTCTTGGTTCACATCTTCAACATCTAAGGTATAATCTGAGTCAGACGAAGGAGATTTGTTTTTGACAACTGATTGTCCTATGTATGGCTAAGCCATTGCTCGAGGATTGGCATTCCATCAAGAAGGCATCGAGCATATAATAATTTTATAATTTCTTCTTTGCGTCAATCCTGCCTAAGTCACTTTTTCTTATCTAACAAGTTAAGAACTTTTTTCCATTCGAGTTAGATGAGTTGAACTCGAATTATTATTTATTTAATAAAAATATATTTATATAAATTTAATTATAAAATATAAAAATATTTTTTAATATTTTAATATTTTTAAATAACAAAACAAGCTTATAAGTAGGTCTAAGCCAAAGCTAAGCTTAAGAAAAGGGAAAAAAAAATTTCGGTAATGACTCAATTTGACCTATAGATAAGTATTTTGCTCTAGTTCTTAATACAAGGGAGAGAAGAAGTTTTTCCATCTCATTATTGGTACTATATTGTTACGGGCAGAAGTGTAAATAGATCGAGTCGTAATAT
>JBBYHO010000012.1:5050879-5061984 GCA_038382025.1 Adansonia gregorii
GGAATATTTGAAAATTATTATATTTTATAAATAAAAAAATAGATTTATCTATCCACTTATATATATATATATATATATATATATATACATATGTGCATATTGTGCCATCTATATAAATATATAGAAAATATATTTGATCATCTTTTAACTTGTCATGTTAATCGTATTAAATTTTATTATCGTATTGATAGATCCGCAGCCTCTTCCTTGACTCACCTTACATTTTGACTCTGAATTGATTTATTCTTGAAGTAATGCCGATACGCCAACGTTGTTCTGCAATTCTTAATTGATTTCATATACTTCTTCTCAAAATATATTATATAATATTAAGTATCCAAAGTAAAATTAATGCACGATGAATTCAAAGGTTTAACTTAAATATTAAATTATATATAATTTAAAATTTAACAATATAAGAAAATATTTTATATAAATATATAAAAATTAAAATTTTTTGATAACAAAAAAGTAATTAGTTAACGTGAAGAGTTTATTTGAGTGACATATGTATTATCTTTTAAAAAAAATTATGTGTTATATATTTAATGATAAATCATTAAATTAATTAAAATTAATTTATATTATGTAACTATAATAATCAAAACTTTTGTAATTAACAGTTTTATTTTTATTAAATTACCTTAAATTATGTATTAATAGTAATTACAAAATTCAAATCAATTACTAAATAATCAAATCAATTAAAATCTCTTTCTACCGACAAAAAATAGATGTTTGACTAAAAATGTATATACAATAGTAAAAAAGTATTTATCTTGAATTACGTGCTGATATTATTACTAAATTAAAATCAATTATTATTAAAAAATCATATCAATTAAAATTTTTTTACCAATATAAAATAAATGGTTGACTAAAAAATATATATATATATATATATATACAATTGCATATATTAATATTTGGAATATATATAATTAAGTTAAAACTATTAAAAAAATCACTTCAATAAATGACATGTGTACAATATTAAATAAATAACATATGTATAGTGTTAAATAATTTCATTTGATTATTGTAATTTTTAATTGACTTGCATTTTACGATTTACGTTGAAATTAAAATACATAAAAAAATTTTACGAACAATAAAGATAGAAATTTATGTTATAATTAATTTGATAGATCAATTTCCATTAAAAATAGGAAAAAAATTATCAATAATAATTTTTAACAATTAATGGCATACAAATCTCAACTAATTGGCAACCAAAAATTAATGTAAAAATCATTTATGTAAATATTGAATTTTCTTTTACAACTAAATACATCAAATCTTCATAATTAAAATATTAATTATTCTGCATTTTATTCATTAGTATAAATAGATGTCTCAACCCTCAATGACTATCGGTATAGTCAGTAGGTTTTCTAACATCGAGGAATCATTTGTTTTTTTAATCTGTGTTTTATTACTTCTGCAAAATTTATAATTCCCATCGAATGAGAAAAGTGAATACGTGATGTTTGTATTTTTACATAGTTCAAAATTTATGGTGGCTATGACTTTTTTAACTATTTTATATTTCTTCTTCAAGATATTTGTTTCAATTATTTTAGACAAAACACCTATATACGGTGCTACATGCCTTGCTTAGTTAAACCATCTCTTTCACTTTGATTTAAGGTAAATATGATAATTCATACTTTCAAGTCACATTTATATATTTTATCGTGTCATAATCATATTTAAGATTTATTATATTTATATTAATTTCGATACATTTATAATTCATATTAGGTAAATTTTAAAAATGTATTCATGCCATATCGTGCTTTTTTTTATTTTATACTTGTTATATTCATATAATCGTATTAAATATTATCAGATTTGGTTTAGGGTAAATATCATTTTTTGCATTATATTATATATATATATATGTTTGGGTATATAAAATTCGCTCACTAGACAACTTATTTGCATATCACATATTTACACATGCTAAGGCTAAGGTGCAAATATAGCTCAAATATTTGTTATACTTGTAGGCTATTGTATATCCAATACGTTAAGCTCAAATTGAAGCTCCAACAGTGATACCAGCAGCTTAATTTCCAGCTCGGAGTCATTGTATCAGGGAGGAAGTGATTACGAGGAGGACATGTCTCTTTTTGCTTTGTATATATATAATTGAGGTCTTGATTTATTTTTTATTTTTATATTTTCATTCGATATTTAATAGCATGAAATTGTTTTTAGTTTGTACCAAGAAATGACACTTTATATATTTTTTTTATTAAGCAAATACTTATATTTATATTTTGAAATTTGAAAGTGTTGTTAATGATGAGCGATTAAAATATTTAATATTATAAAAAATTTTATATTAATATTTATATATTTTATAATTAAATTTAAATATAAATATTTTATTGATTAAAAATATTAATCTTAATTAATTTAAATTTAAACGTACTCTGACTCAGTCTTTAAATAAGACTAATAACGTAATCTTAATCGGTACTTTAAAAACATTACTTTTCTATTGGATCGACACCATGTTTTGACTATTTTATTTTTCAATTCAATCCCATAGTTTTATCCTTAGTTAAAATAACTATAATAAAAAATTACTTTCGTATTTATATATATTCGATGAAATGTCTTTGAACATACAGGTTTGATTATATATTTAACACACCCGAATAAAGTATTAACAACGAGAGTAACATGTAAGAATAAAATTTAAACTCTAATATCGTACTAAATATCAAACCTAAAATCAAGGATTCAACCTAAAAATAAAAAACATTAAATAAAAACAGTGGAAGGTATGATGGTCAATCACGGAAGCACAATTTCAAATATAAATTTGATATTATAAAATAATTTAAAAGTAATCAATATATTTGTTGGTTAATTCTACGAATTTTCCTCGGTTAAGCCTATATAGGAAAGAAGATAAAGCAAGAAATCTTACCTCCAACATTGTTTGGGTTTTCAACGAAGAAAATGTGCACATTGGAGAAGCATGGCAACGTCTTCGTCTTAACCCTCACCGGCGAAGATCAGCACCGTCTCAACCCTTCGCTGATCGACGCTATACTGTCGGTGTTAAACCGAGTACGGTCTGATCCGAGCTCTACTTCTTCCTCAGCTCCTATTACCAGAGCTGAAGGGAAGTTCTTTTCCAATGGTTACGATCTTGCGTGGGCGCGTTCGTCCCCCGACTGCCTTCGTCTCATGGCGTCCCGATTCCGTGCCCTTGTGACTGAACTCATCTCCTTTCCGATGCCTACCATTGCCGCTATCACTGGCCATGCATCGGCTGCTGGGTTCATCTTGGCGCTGAGCCATGACTACGCTGTTATGAGGAGAGATCGAGGGATTTTGTACATGAGCGAGATGGATATTGGGCTGAAAATTCCCGCTTGCTTCGTGGCTTTGATCAGGTTCAATTACTTCTTGCCTTCTTAATTTCCTTTTTTTAAGGCGATCTCAATGAATTTTAGATTTTTAATTTAAATCTAAATGGGGTCTTGCTCAAATCAAAATTAGAATTTATTATTTATAAATAATAAAAAATTATTTTTATATTAATATTTATATATAAAATTAAAATAATTTTTAATTATTAAATAATTATTGAGTTTGACTCGAATTAAAAAAAATTATGTATAAGGCTCAACAGATCTGGCTGCAAAACTATTTTTTTTTCAAATCTTATATTAAATCCAACTCGTAAATCCATTGTATTATTTAAAAAATATTAAATATTAAAAAATTTATAATTAAATTTAAATAAAATATTTTTATTAATTAAATAGTATTTTTTGAGTTGGGTTGACCCAAATAAAAAATATCTGATATTCAAGCCCATCACAATTTAGGTCCAACCAACCAACTAAATTTATATTAATATTTATATATTTTTATAATTAAATTTAAATAAAAATTTTTATTAATTGAATGATGTTTTGGGTTGGACCAACTCAAATATAAAAATCTCATTGCAATCCTAACTCAATTTAGGTCAGGTTAGGTAACTTTGAACAAGTTTATTGTTGATTGGATTAATATTTTCGTTTTGTTTATAAATGTATTTTATTAATTGAAGAGCGATTCAAACTAAGCCTGATCAAAAACTTACATGCTTAGCTTAACCTAATTCGGACTGGTTGAGTAAGCTACTCAACTCTTAAATAAATCTATCGAAGATTGAATATTTTTATTTTACTGTTTTTTTTTTTGCCTGTTTGTTAGGAATAAGATTAGGAGCTCCACGACTCAACGCGATGTGATATTGAAAGCAGCTAAGATGACAGCCGAGGAGGCGGTGGAGAGGAATATTATCGATGGTGCATATGAGTCGGCGGAGGAGACAGTGACAGCGGCCATTAGCATGGGGGAAGAGTTAGCTAAGAGGGGATGGAATGGACAAGTATATGGTGAAAACAGGATGGTACTTTTGAAAGATGTTTTAGAAAAATTTAGGGTTAATGAGACAACGGAGGATGTTAACATGATTCTATCAAAAATTTAAAGTGTAACTATGATTTTTTTTTTAACTAGAAAAGAATAAGACAAAAATGGTTTTTTTTTTTATCTTTATGCATTCAACAAATTATACTTTATCAATTATCGTATCGATTTAATTGAGAATCTATAACTTATTTGATCTTGTATGTATATTCAAATAAAAAAGTAGTTCAATTGATGAGTAATTAGTAAAAAAATTCAATTAATTCTTGTACTATAAAAAATTTTAATGTTAATCTTTCTTATAAATTTAAGTCTTATCCCTTTTTTTTAATTTTAGTTTAATTAGTGAGAATGTTGACTTTCACTTTTTAAGTAGTAAAGCCTGTTATATTATTTAAAATAATATTAAAAATTAAACATTATTTTTATATTAATATTTATAATTAAATTTAAATAATAATT
Source organism: Adansonia gregorii (assembly GCA_038382025.1). Lineage (NCBI taxonomy): Eukaryota > Viridiplantae > Streptophyta > Magnoliopsida > Malvales > Malvaceae > Adansonia > Adansonia gregorii. Next base: position 5,055,788 of record JBBYHO010000012.1, read on the forward strand.
TTTTATTATTTAAATAATAATTCAACTTGATACCATCTCTTGAACATGTCTACTTATTGATTTCAGTGTTGCTATATTAGTGCATTTTTTTTTATTATTTACTGATTTTTTTTTTTTGATAACACAAGATGAACACGAAGAGATAATTGAAAATTGTAATAATGATCCAAAAAAGAAAATCATAAAGACATATTCACTTTATTATTTAAAATTAAAATAAAAAGAAAAAATATTTTTCCTGACCAAATTAATTTTTTGCAAAAACAAACACCATAAAAAAATATGTAGAACATCCTTTGAAAAACATTTTTTTTGCAAAACAAACTAATCCTTATTAGAATTGAATTAAATGAGAAGTAAAGGAAATATAAATTCGGACATGAGAATTCGCATATTTTATTATGTCATAATCTTACTTAAAAGTTTTTTTTTGTTTATATCAATTTTGATATGTTAATAATTCGTACTATATAAATTTTGAGATATATCATATCGTGCCATGTTTTTATTGCTCTATGCGTATTATATTCATATAATCATGTCTAATACCGTCAAATCTTTATATCAAACAGTGAAAATCTAGAAAAATATACAGCAATTTCAGCACTTCCACCTTCACAACAAAATTGAGATGTTAGATTCAGAGTCTAATTAGATTCAAAAAGACCATGCAATTCTCAAAATGTCATCAAGACATAATTTTCCAACCAAATATCACTTTTTTTCCCCTTTTTTTCCCTAAAAATAAACCATCCAAATATTAACCTAGAACAATAGTAATTAGAACAACCAAAGTAGCAAGACAGGTACATCATTTAATTCTTGTACCTTCTAAGTGGTATTTATCCAAGTCAGCATCAAGATCTTCTGCAGATAATTTCTTACCAGCCGGTCCACCTCGTCCGCGTCCACGTCCCTGAGCAAACCCGCAGCCAGCACTGCCGAATTTAGATCCATTGCCACCAGCACCAACACCGCCATAAACCCATCCCCTACCACCAACCTTTTCTTGATTCCTGCCCGGAGACAAAGAAGTTCATGTTAGTTTTAATTAGATGTATCAGTATTTTAGACCAACCTGTGGACTTAGAGTGGTCATGGCCCGAATTCTTTTATCCTCTTATCCAAGCTCGGACTGGGTCAGTGCCTCATTTTACTGAATATAAATATTAAAAAATCATTCTTATAGTAATATTTATATTTATATAATTAAATTTAAATAAAAAATATTTTTTATTATTAAATAGGCCGGCCTGAATTTGCAAAATGCTTGTCTAAGGCCTACCGAGCTAATAGGTCTAATCATTATTGGCAACCAGATACAAAATGGATGCTGATGATAAATACATGAAAGCAAGTTTTGCTTGAGATGGACCTGAAACTTACAACATGAAAAAAAAAAATTCAAATTTTGCAAAACCAGCATTTATTGCCCATCTCATCTCTCTGGTTTGTTGCCTAGTATGTTATCCAGACTTTTCATTTTTTTCTTTTTAGGATGCTCTTGTCTGACACTAATATCCGACACATATTCGAATATGGGCATGAAAGTATAATTCTCCGAATACAAAAAAAAAAAAAAAAACAGTTGAGCATACTCGTATAAGACAAATTCCTATATCTGACACCTACTCTCGAGCCTGAGTTACATAGGTTGCCTAAATAAAAGCACATGGATCAAACAGAACATTCATGGTAATCATTAAGCAGATTCAAGAAACAAGTTTACATGAACACTTGAAATTAAAAAAGCAAGCGCCACGAAAATGATTATCATGCAAATTTAACTAGGGAAAGCCTTCGAACTCCAAACCTTCTAGATATCACATTTGGCTTTCTTAGAATGCCGGTTTTGGTCGTTGGAGGGATGGGCGGCGACATAACCACATTAGCTCCGACCAGCTCAATTGTCATTGGTTTTCCATCAAGTTGAACATTGTTGTATCTCTTGATAGCTGCCAAAGCATCTGCTTGTCTGAAAAAGACAACTTCTGCAGTTCCCTAAAGATAGAAACGAAGCATTTTAAGATAAACAAAGGAACATTTCAAATAGGCTTCAAACTTGAACAAGAGTATATATATACCTTTGATCTGCCACTCTTATCGTAATTAATGGAGTACCTCTTCAAGTCACTGACCTCAGAGAAAAGAACCTACAAATCGATGACGTTGCTATGAAAAACTGGAACAATAACAATAAAACGTAAACCCTGTTCTCCAAAAGCTGATCGGCAAGAAAAAAATAAGCCATGGATTGGTACATTACAGAGAGAAGTTTAGCACTATTTCCACTAAAATGTTATATATCTATGTTGTTCCGACTCTTCATTTTTCTTTAAGTACTCGTATCCAGCACATATTCAGATATGGGTATGGAGATATTATCCTCCAGAGCCCTCCCAAGACATGGAAATCTTAGAAAAATTTGAAAATAAGCATGTTGGACGCTACTCACACCCGAGTCCAAGTAATTTAGGCATAGATAGCCTTTAAGATATGGTTTCAATCAATTCAAATTCATACTATCATAGTGATCTCCTAATCTCAACTGTCATATGCCTCAGTCCCACAGCATTACTATACTAAGCTGCCATCGATTGCTGACACAACACACTGAAAAGCAATATTAGTATCATAACCTAGCAACCAAGACAGCCAACGGTTCTGTCTGCCAGAACCACAGTATGAAGGAAAGATAAAAAAACGAATACATAACAGATTCAAAAGATAATTGAAGTTTCTAGCAAATTTCCACTAAATTATGCATGAAATGTATTGAACAGAGTTTCCATCATTTTTCAGGATCATAATGATTTCCACAATCTCAACCATCATATAACCCAGTCCCACTGCATGACCATAACCAACTGTAAAAATTGCTAACTACTATGTTACCCCTGACTCGAATGTAAGTGTTACAGATGTATTTCCCATGTATGTGCTCAATTTTTTCAAAATTTTTCATATATGTGGAAAAACATACCACCATATCAATGTTAAAGTATGCATTAGACAAGGATACTTTAAAAAAATGAAGAGTTAGGGTGAAAAAGCTAACACACAACCAACCAACAATACCAGTATCATAACTAGTAAGTAGTAACCAACTTCTGAGAAAAGGAATGCCAACCGTTCCTTCTGCCGGAACGACATTACAGGAAGGAAAGACAATATATATATATATATATATATGTAACACATTCAAAAGGGCATTGAAGTTTCTAGCAATATTTCCAGTAAAATGTAGGGATACTTTTTAACAGATAGTTTCAATGAATTCACATTTTTATTTATAATAATGATCTCCACAATCTCAAGCACCATACAACCCAGTCCCACCGCATTACTATACTAAACGGTCGCAGATCACTGACACAATATTCACATGAAATATTAGCATCGTAACTAGCAACCAGCTTCCACGAGACTGCCCCCTTTTCGTTCTGCCAAAACCGCATTATTGTTCGTATAGAGATACACACACCTCATCAACTACTTGGACCACATACTAAAGGAACACCATGGGTATGTGCTCAATGCATAATTAAAAAAATGCTCATACATGTACTACAGTAGATAGGAAGTAAGAACAGCTCATCACAAACTTTAACCCTAGAAATGTAATTGAATGAATCAACTTCCAAGGACAAACCATTTATCAGACACGCTTCTATCCTTTCACTCTACTAGGCAAGTGGTCAACAGTAATTCAACTTGTATACATATATACCTGCGTCACAAATTCTCCAACACCATGCAGTATCGACCCTTATAATTTGTCACAACCAAAGCTAACCCATTACACATCCAATGATCACCTAATCATATTCTTTTAGCAGCTAAACACACCAATCAACATATTTCATTAGCAAAAAACATGTTTCAAGATTACTTATTTGCCCTTCATTGCCTATTAGTAAAAAATAAATTGAATCACATACACCAACACCCATTTCAAATTCTCCACCACCATGCAATATTGACCTCTATTATTTCTCGCAACAAAAACAACCAATCCATTCCACATCCAATGATCACCTAATCATATTCTTTTAGCGGCTAAACAAGCTAATCCAAATTTTTCATTAACAAAAACGCGTTTCAAGATTACTCATTTGCACTTCGTGCTTAGTAGTCAAAAATAATTCAACTCGCATACACGAAAACCAACATTACATGCATTATCGACCTCTATTATTTCACACGATAAAAACAACTAACCCATTCCACATCCAATGATCACCAAAACCATATCCTTTTAGCAGCTAAAATACCAATCCACATTTTTCTTTAACAAAACGCGTTTCAAGATCGCACATTCACCCTTCATTGCGTACGCAATATCAATCTCTATGATTTCTTGCAACTAAAACAACTAATCCATTCAACATCCAATGATCATCTAATCATATTCTTTTAGCAGCTAAAATACCAACCCAACCCACATTTTTCCTTAACAAACAACGCACTTCAAGATTACTAATTTGCCCTTCGTTGCCTAGTTGTCAAAAATAATTCGACTTGCATGCACAAACACCCACATTACAAGTTCTCCACCGCCAAGCAATGTCGACCTCTATTATTTCTCACAACGAAAACAACTAATCCATTCAAAATCCGATGATCCAATAAATCATATTCTTTTAAGATCTAAATGCACCAATCGACAATTTTTTTAACGAACATCGCATTTCAAGATTACTCATTCACTCTTCGCAGGATACTAATCAGCAAATAAACAATTAAAGACAAATAAAAGAAAATAATAAAAAAAAAACCTTAATATCCTCGTTAGAAACACCGTAATCCAAGTTGGATATATATAGCTTCGCCTCCATATCGGATCCTCCACTCGAAACCAAATGTCCCTGCCATGCTGGCACCTCGATTTGCATCTGCATTGGCTGCATTCACAAGAGCGTGAAACACACGCACCCACAAGCGCGTGGTCAGAATAAACATTAAATTACAAATTAAACATATATATATTAAAATTATATAAGCAAATAAATATTTATCAAAATAATGATAGCAAAATTCAATGAAAAAATTACATTTTCAATTACCGTCAATACAATATATATTTGATAGAAACGTTGATTTTTTTATTTATTTAAAAATATAATACCGAAAACTCATTATTTTTACTTTTTTTTATTGGAGCCGATGAACTTACCGGTCTAACCGGGTACGGCTTGGTTCTTGCCTGGTCGCGAACGGCGGCACGGCGGTCAGGGCCAGGGCCGGAGACAGGAGGCTTGCGTCTAGAATCACGATAATGCCCTTCAGATCTGCTTTTATTACGGATGATTTCGTCAAGTGACATATCCAGTAAGCCGGACATTTTCGGAATTTCACTTTGGTTTTCACTTTTTTTTTTTTTTTATAAGACGCTGTTTAGGGCTTCTCGACGTTTTTTTAAGAGTGGGAAAGGCGGCGAGTGAAGAATTTTCCAGGGGAGTGAAGGGGAACGTAAATAGGTTTTACAGAGGCACGAAGATTTCGTACACCCTTTGTACTGTTTCTGACACGTGGAGACTAATGGGCCTTTGGGTTGGGTCCCTCTTGTGCATTAGGTTTCTTTTGGGCATATATTATATCTGCTTGCTTGGTATGAAAGAAAAGATAATTGTCTAATTAATTAATTAATTAATGTAATTAAAAATAATACATTATGTTTTTTATATTTTTGTGAAGTATAAAAGTACAAATAATAATAATATAAAAATAAAAGTAAAAAAGAGTAAATGAAAGTAGATTTGTTTATTTTTCAAGTTTAAGATGGTTTTTTTATTTTTATTTAAATTTAATTATATAATATTTTGTTAATATTTAATATATTTCGGTTAATAAAATAAGTTTTGACTTTAATATTTTGGGTTCGGATTAGATTTAAGCAAACAAAATTTTAAATCAGGATTGGTTCAATTAAGGTGTTAAAATTAATTAATTAAATGGATATATTGTTAGGTAGGTATTTGCTTTAAAAAAAAAAAGGAAAATTTCATAAGGCACTAAGGTTTCTTTGATTTAAAATTAAATCAGTATATGTTTAAAGTTATTTTCATTACTATATTGTATACTATAATTATCAATAAAATTTAAATAGACGAGAGATATATTAAAATTTATTCAACTAAAAAGTCAACAATTTGAAAATATAATGATTTGAAGATGAATTAATACCGTTTTAAAAT
>JBBYHO010000012.1:5062084-5102792 GCA_038382025.1 Adansonia gregorii
ATCTTGACTCCTTGACGTCTATCTTTTTCTCTTTTTGGTTTGTTTTAATTAGATTTATGACGCCATAATATAAACAGATTTTTTTTTTTAAATGTAAGCGCATCCAAAGCACAAAGCAGAAATCCAAGCCTAGTTTTGTTTATGACGTCAGTGCTTAGCGGAGCTGTCCATATCGAGGACATTGACGAAGGAAAGTCCCCAGCACGTAAATAATAACAGGATTAAGGGTATTTTCGTCTTTAAAAAATATGCGGACTTAGACCTACTATGATTTATACATATATTTTATTATATTATAATTATTTTTATATTATATTTGTATTGTTTAATTTTATGATAATGAAGTAAGCCTGCTTGTTTAGTTTAATTTGTGTTAAGTCAGATTATGATAATATTTTTTTTGATTTATCTTATATAAAAATTATTTTTATTTAAATTTAATTATAATTATTAAAATAAAAATATATTTTTAATTTTTAATATTAATTTAAATAATAATATAAATTTTCGAAATCTTATTAACGGTCCAACTCGAGCCACAAGCAAAGTCTACGCCCGCCTCCGATTCTTTCCCACCACCACAATTTTCCTCTACAGCACGTTTCACCGTAACGTGTAGGAAAAGACCGTTCCGTTCCGTTTCCTTTTGCCCTTTTCATCTCTGTGGAATGGAAGTGGGAAGAACGAAGAAAGTCAAGAAAGAAAAAAAATTAATTTTTTAATTTCTTTTATTTTTTTTAATTCATGGATGATGGGCTTAAAACCAAAGCTATGGCTTCAAATTCAACGAATGTAAACCCTAGCAAAGACATCGAAGATTCTAAAACGAAAGAAGAAGGCGAGCTCTCCGATTCATACGACGACGTAATCACACCTCTCTCTCTCTCTCTCTCTCTCCCTTTTTAACCCTAATTTCCATATTATTTTCTTCATCTGTTTAACTTCTTTTTTGGCTGCTGAGAAAATATAGGAAAGTGTTAGTTGCTATGAAAAATACTCTTCTAATTTGATCGATTTGTTGTGATTGTGTGTATATATATGTATATATATAGATATATATATATATTTAATTTTTTTGGTGTTTTGAACTTTTGATTATGATAGCAAGATGTTTGTGATTTGTTGCCGAGAAATCGAGGGAAAGGAAATGAAAACGATTTGCCTCTTTAGGTCTTAAATAAGACATATGAGACCTGGTTCCTTCTTTTTACCTAGTTTAAATTTTTGGAGATTTAATTGCGTAATATATATTTCTTTTCAAAAGCTAATTAGATTAGTAGTTGTATATTTTACAGTATGATTAGTTAAATGCAGCTTAAAAAGTTGTTGCATTGTAAAATCATAGCGTCGGAGGCAGAGCTTTAAGTAAGAACTTTGTTTTGTTTGAAATTTACTAAGCTGTTTTTGGTTAATGTTTTTACATTTTGCTATTTGTCTCTTGTTGTGGATTTTTTTTTTGTGCTTTTAATTTTTTGCTTTCAGTTCATAACAAAAGTATGAACCAATTGGAGCATATATGTATGACTTCTTATCGAACTAAATACATCGTTTTTATTGCAGGAAAATCTGGGTTGCACCAAGGCTCAGTCTAGAGGTGCTATAGCCCCACCTTTGGGGAACAATTTGGTACCTTTGGCAGTGAAATCCATACAACCAAATCTGGCAGGTGAGTCCTTCTAGTCATCTCATGGCTAGCATCAAGATTTTTAAGTAGCTTTGATGTTTCCAACGTACTAGGGGCTCATTTTTGTTGCAGCTGACGATTGAAATGTATTGTTTGTATGTTAAGTATTAAACAAGTGCACAGAATGTACTTCAATGAATGCACTATCTGGTTTCTATTCAATGGTAAATATAGAAACATCTTAAGGGATGATTCTAAGTTTGTTACGTGCTTAGTTTTTCTAGAGATTTTGTTTTACTCTCTACTGCCTTCGTAACACCTGGAAACTTAAACGTCTTTTTCCTGCAAGATAGGATGTTTTCCTTATATGGTGCAAACAATTAAACATGTCGCCTTCTGAGTTTTAATATTATATTATAATGTATCTGCTGATTTATAGGGAAAACTATTTCTGGCAATAATCTTTCCAGCACTGTTGATATTCTGTCACGACAACCAATTCTACCAATGAGTCAGAAAAATATCGAGAAGAATCGATTGCCAGTTAAATCCACTAATCGTAGTTGGTATGCACCTGCTGGAGGTAGTGATAATCTTGTAATACGCTTCTCAGATGACGACAGTGCTAGTGACTCAGAAGAATGCAGCCAACAAAAAACTGTTGAAAATCAATCCAACTCAACTAGGGATGGTACTCTTAGACCCCTAACTTCATCTGGATCAAAGTTGAACAAGTTAGGACAGACTTCTAGAAACATTACCAGACTAGTCCCCAGGAAACCTTTAAGCCGTACATTTATCTCATCAATGACTAAAATCAATGGTGGGGCGAATCCCAGGGTTGCTGGTCCTTCTTCAGTCGATCAAGGTTCACGAGTTAGATGTTTTAATCCCCACAACAAAAATTTGGCATGCCAAGATCCTTTCTCTGAGCAAGGTGTAGGCTCCAACAATAGTAAACTACAGGACTTGAGGCAGCAGATTGCACTTCGGGAAAGTGAATTGAAGCTTAAGGCAGCCCAGCAACATAAAGAAACAGTTTTAACTTCAACTGTGAACCTAGACAATGGTGCTGGAAGGAAGTGGATTGCAACTTCAGCAGATGCTTGTTCAGTTGATCCAAAAGAACCAGACAAGAAACGCTTGAAAGTCGGTGAATCTAATTTTACCCATTCAAATTCAAGTGCTCAACCAGAATTACATGGTGTAAAATCTATTTCAGTGTCGAAAGACCAAAAATTGGAGACAAACAGTCTGCTGATCAAGGATAAGGTTGAGCATAGCAAGAAAGTAGCTCCAATAAGCAAAGCCAAGTCAAGCGTTAAATGGAAAAAGAAAGATGATAAGCCGGTTGGTGTTTCATCAGAAGATGCATCTAAAGTGGTGAAAGAGGGTAAATAATTTATCTTCTTTAAGTTTATCTTATACCATTCCACGGATGCTCTGACTGACTTGGATCTTTCATCCTGCAGGTATTGGCATGCGTAAGAATTTGCATCAATCCAAAAGGACCGGTAGTGAGGTTGCTCCTAGTGTTGTACCAAACCAGACTGCAGCTTTAACAAACATTGGTGCTAGTGCTATGCCAAATAACTTGGTAAGTAAATGTTTTAAGGTGCTCTTTACGCAGAAATGTTTCTTAAAATAATATTGGCACTTTGTGGTTAACATATCAAATCTGTTTTCCAGCCTGCTCAAATATTATATTCAATATATTCCCTATATTTTTTTCATGTTCTATGTTGCATCTGATGGGCTTGTTTTATATTAGATGTTCATGTCAATGTGCTTAAGATTTATAATGTTCGACAGATTTGGTGGTAAAAATCTTGTCACTAGTATGGATTGGTTAGATTCTGATAAACTGAACTTTCCGGTTTCTCACTTATTTTAGGAGTGGTGTTTTGCATCATCTGCTCATGCACAAGAAAGCGATTGATCTTCATTTTGTTGCAGTTGGTATTTTAAGGATTATCTGATTAGTGGATACATTGTTGTAACATTTTTGGTGCTAAACTATGAACAGACAGAATCGAGTTTTATCTTCATAAAATTGGAATAATCTCAAAAATTCAGTTTCCAAATGTTTACCTACACATAATCATCTAAACTTTTTGTGCATGGTCGTTAATAGTTCTGCAACTTGCAGAGTTATGTGGAATTAAATCATCCAACTAAGGTTGATTTACATAATCAACCAAGTTCTTCTCTAAGCGAAGCAGCGAGAGAACTGAATTTATCAAAAGGGAACGATTATTGTGAAGTCACATATGGTGATAAAACACTTGAGCCCTATTTCAGTAAAAAATCTCAGGTCTGTTTTTTGTCTGGTGATATAATACTCTTAACTTTCTTTAGCCTCATTATGACTATGCTGAGACTTGGCTAATCATTGTATTTCAGACTTCTCAAGATACTGCAAGTCTGTGGAACAGTTTGGGTAATGTAAATATCTCAGGTCATTGTAATGTAGATGTAGATATGCATTCTTTAGTTGAAATTGAGGAAAAGTTGGACAAGGAGCTAGAGGAAGCACAACAGCACAGACGCTTGTGTGAAATTGAAGAAAGAAATGCTCTTAAAGCTTACAGAAAAGCTCAGAGAGCTTTGATTGAAGCTAATGCTAGATGTACAGAACTTTATCATCAAAGTGAAGTTTGTTCAGCCCGCTTCAGATCTTTTATTGTGGATGATTCCTGTTTGTTGTGGTCTTCCAGACAACGTGAACACACTAGAATGGGTTCGGATACCTCAGATGATGTACCCGAAAATATGGATCTTGTACCAATATCAACTCATAGATTACTGCCTGCATATGGTGGTCTCAATCAACCAGGGTATGATCAAAATATCCAATGTATCAATGTAGCTCCTGGCAATATGTCTCAACAGAATGACAATGGGCAAAATTTGGGTTCTGAACCATGCAGTGAGCAGGATGCTAGTACATCAGAGCCATTTCCTCATAATAGTAACAATGCTGCAAACGAATTAAGATCTCCATGCAGTCCAATTATTTCAGCAGATGAAGATGAAGATGAAGAGACTTCTCCAATGGACCATGATTCTGTTCAACCCAGTCCTGATTATCAGCAAAAACAGCAAAACTCTGAAGTAATTCAAAAGAATGCAAATAATGAGTCTAACAATCAGGATTCTTTGCTTCTTGAAGCGACATTGAGGTCTAAACTGTTTGCACGGCTGAGAATGAGAACTTCAAAGAATATTGATTCATGGTACCATGGAGAACCTTCTGTCGATCAAGGGGCAGAAAATGATGTTGAAAGTGAGAAGACACAGATGAGCAATGGCAGTGTTACACTCTCAGAGGGAGAGAAAAAGCTTCAATTTGATTTTTCAGGTAGCTTATTTCGTTATGAACAATGTTTTAGTAGTACCTTTGTATTTTTTTTTCTTTTGGTTTTATTGAAAAATGATTTAACAATAGTCATTTCCTGATTTAGGCCGTGAAAAACCAAATGAAGTTACAACAGAAGCTCTGGAGCAGAATGAGAGCCAGCACCATGAAAAAAATAGTATTTCAAAGTTTCTGTCTTCAGCTAATCTAGAGGACAGTGGATTTTCCGTTGGATGTCACTTTTCAGCAACATCCGTAATATTTTCGCCTTCTTCCATTTTGAGGAGTGCAATTGGCCATTTAAAGGTTATGCCTCCTATCACTAGACAAAGAAAGAACAATTCCTATAGTGAGGAGGGTGCTTATGTCAACTTTGATGAAATTGAGCAGTCTGGTCAGATAGCAAACTCTTTAGAGGCGGCCATTCGTGATTTATCTGGGAAAGAAATGGGCTTTTATATGAGCAATATTGCAGTTGACCCATTTTGGCCACTCTGCATGTATGAGCTCCGAGGGAAATGCAACAATGATGAGTGCCCCTTTCAACATGCTAAGGAGTTTTCTAAGAGAAAGACATATGGGAATTCAAATGATGATTCTGACAACGCTGGTATGAATAACTTTATTATCACTTTGGAAACCTGTGCTTTGTTTGCTTACCTTGTTGAACTCATCCTTTTGCAGATTGTCAGCTTGGTATAGCATCGTGTCGACGGCTAAGTAATGGTCCAATAAAACTGGCCAAGTATTATGATGTTTTCATTTCACCTACTTATATAGTCAGCTTAGATATTTTGAAAGCTGATCCACATGAATCCGTCATGTCTTGGGGAAATGCTCAATGCTGGTGGAAGTTTTTCAGTATTTGCTTAGCTTTATCAAGCTGTTTCCAGAAAGATTTACCTACAGATGAGCCTTTCTTGCATGGTAATGATGGCCGTATCGAAGTGCATCGCAGCTGGAGTAGACAATCCTCATATTTCCAGAGTAGAAATGGAATAGCGGTTTGTAATTATACATTCTATGTTATTTATATACTCTTGCTTTTTTTCTTGGGGGGGTGGGGGATTATAGCTTTGCCAATCTCTGGCCTGATATTTATGCTGCAGACACAGGCAACTTTAATCCATCTTTGTTTCCCTTAAATCTTTTTGTTTGCTTTCAAGTATGTGTTATTTAAGTACCTTGGACTGTGAGCATAAGGTTGACGTTCCATTGATTCTTAACTAATCTCTTGTTAATTGTAAGATGTGAAGAAATTGGAAAGTCTTGGTTATTTTTTGTAGAATACATTCTCTAATAGATGTCCTGTTTTCTTTATACAATTTCCTATATTTATACTTATTAGTCTTGTTATAGGAAAAACCTGGTGCTCTTACCTAGACGGGGAAAACCAATGCCTCCTGTAATTTTTCAACTTTCGATTAGTTTGCTTTCACTCATTTATGTTTATTTAATACCATGAGATATGTTTGAAGTTTTCCTGTAGTACGAATCACAAACTGGCATATTGTATTGTTTACATCCATATTCTAATTGGGGCACTGCTTTCATGGTGTGTACTCAGAAAAAACTCAACCAAGCTTTAGATACGAAGGCCCAGTCCTTGGAGATGGCTTTGCTTCTCCTCAACCAGGAGGTTAACAAATTGGAGGGTGTGAAAAAGGTAACCTCTGCAACCTGGAAGATAACTTGTGGCTAATATTCACATCCAAACACTTCTGTTTCTGTCATGAACTCCACTTTTTTAATTTGCAGGCTCTTTCTTTGCTTTCACGGTCCCTCGAGGCTGATCCAGCATCAGAAACTCTCTGGATAGTTTATCTGCTTCTTTGCTATAGCCATGTGCAGTTCGTTGGGAAGGATGACATGTTTGCTTATTCGGTATGTAAATTTATATGCATGGATATAATAGTTCTATGGGCTCTCTGCATGCTGGTGACCATTTGTATAGTAGGTATCCTATTGGTTAAGTTGTAACTATATGCTGACATGTAGAGGTTTCTGTCTTTTGGGTTTTGTTGGTTGGCCTTCCTAATGGTAGTTCATGCAGACACTAACAGCTACATGCCTGTAGGAGCTTTTTTGGTTCATCAATTTAGAGCTCTTCATTTGGAAACTAATTATATCATCCATCAACTTATGCATGCTATTGATGTCTTTATCAGCTGTTGTAACCTGCATAGAGTCAGTAGTTTCCATTATTTTGTCTCTCTTTGCTTTGTTGGGAATGGAATAGAAGTAGAAGTGCTAAAGAAATTACTTTTCCATTCATGATGCATGCATGGGCATGTTACGGTAATTTCGGATTTTTTTTTTTTGGGGGGGGGGGGGAGGGATAGAGGAATATGTGAAGACTGTTATTATTGCTATATATGTCAATGACATGTGTCATTCTTTTCAGTATGCTTTAGACAATCACTCTTTTTGATTATTTTCTTGCGTATTTGTGTGTTTGCAAATGTATCTATTAGGTTCTTTTCAATATTTATTCTTCTAATATATTAAAATTTGGTTTGCATTGGCAGTAAATTTGTATTATATTCCTACTTAGGCAGCATTTCTTTGTCTCTTTCTTACACTAAAAAAAAGCATTTATGAATGTAAATCTGTGTATGACTTTGAGATGAACACGTATAGACATGCATCCTTGTTTCTTCTTTATAGAATTCAGATAAAATTCAAACCTTTTGTTTGGGCATACTTCTTCTCTTGGTCTTCAGGTCAGAAACAATGAAGGATCATATGAACTTTGGCTTATGTACATCAACAGCCGAAAACAACTGGATGAGCGGCTGGTTGCATATGACACTGCTCTTTCAGCACTTTGTCGCCATGCATCTTCCTCCAAAAAGGATGTAATGCGTATGAGTGCATGCATCCTTGACCTGTTTTTGCAGATGATGGATTGTTTTTGCGCATCTGGGAATGTTGAGAAAGCCATCCAGATGATATATAGGCTCTTACCTGCTACAACAGATTCTGATTGGCCTCATTCTTCAATGTTTACTGATATCCTCACATGCTTAACCATTTTTGACAAATGTGTATTATGGGTTTCTTGTATTTACTTGGTTATTTACAGGAAGCTGCCTGATGCCGTGGTGCAGCGGTTAGAGCTTGAGAAAGAACTCCTCCCAGTTGACTGGCCCTACGTTCATCTGGGCGATGATGAAAAGAAAAGGGCTGTGCAGTTGTTAGAAATGGCAGTAAGTTGTGTTGACTCATACATAAACATTGAATCATTTAAGAGTGAAACTGATCGCCGATCAGCAGAACTTTTTGCTCTCAATCACATTAGGTGTTTGGTTGCACTGGATGGTGTTGACTGCTGTCAAAGTTTGTTTGAAAAATACAAAAAAGTGTATCCATCTTGCTTAGAACTTGTTCTGATATCAGCACGAGTGCCAAAATATGATTCTGAGAAGTCTGGTTTTCTCGGGTTTGAAGAAGCCCTTCATAACTGGCCAAAAGAATCCCCTGGAATTCACTGTATCTGGAACCAGTATGCTGAATATGCCCAACAGAATGGAAAACCTGATCTTGTGAAAGAACTCATGGCATGCTGGTATCACTCAGTATGGAAAGTTCAGTACCCCGCAAGTGAACATTTGAATGCTATAGATGGTGGGAGCTCTTTTGTCTCTCTGGAAATGGATTCAATATCAAACTCTGATATTTTGGTACCTAACCTGAACCAGATGGATGTGATGTTTGGATATCTTAATCTCTTTCTCTATAACTTTCTGCAGAATGGTAATGCAGAGGCTCGCTCAGCAATTGACCGGGCATTGAGGGTTGCTCCGTCCATGGGTTTCAATCATTGTGTAAAGGAGCATGCCTTGTTTTTGCTCAATGACGAGTCTCAAAAGGGGGATATTCCTATTAGTTGGCACCTCAATACTTTGAATATGTATTTGGATACTGCTCGGTCTTTCTTAGTCCCCGAGCCACTATCTAGACATTTTATCAGCAAGATTGAAAAGCCAAGAGTCCAGCAACTTGTAAGAAACATTCTGAGTCCGGTCTCATCTGATTCTTCCCTTGTGAACTTGGTCCTTGAAGCATGGTACGGCCCATCTCTTTTGCCCCAAAATTTAACTGAGCCAAAGGATCTAGTAGATTTTGTGGAAGCTATCTTGGTGATAGCACCATCCAACTATGAGTTAGTGTTTTCCGTGTGTAAGATGTTAAACAGAGGTGACAGCTTTAGGGACATATCTCCAAGTCTTCTGTTTTGGGCTATCTCAACCTTGGTTGACACATTATTTCATGCTGTCCCAATTCCGCCTGAGTTTGTATGGGTAAAGGCTGCTGATATATTGGACAATATTCAGGGCATTGACGCCTTACTTCCAAGGTTTTATAAAAAGGCTTTAGCAGTATATCCAATCTCCCTCAAGTTGTGGCAATCTTATCACAATCTAACGAAGATCAAAGGAGATGGGAACATCGTCACAGAAGCAGCCAGAGAAAGAGGTATTGAACTTGACTGAGGGCTTTTCCTTTAAAAGGGTTTATAATGCTAGGTTGTTAGAGTCAGCATTTGCCCCAAAAAAAAAAAAGTATTGGCCAGTTTTACTTGACATGATACAGTATTCAGGAAAATTTCCGGCAAGGTAAATATTGAGCCAGTTCTTTAGGTAAAATCTTCGGTGGGGAACCAAATAGGAGAATTTTATAGTAAAGTAGGAAACCCAAAAAAATACAAAATATAGGAACTAAATTGAAATAGGTTTTATCTTTTGATGGATATTGAACTGAATAGGTGAAGGTTTCTTTAGATGTAAAACCCTATTATTGTGCTCATTTTTCTTAGTTTTTATGTTGCTTTTTTGGTTTTTAATCAGTGTAATTACCCATATTTTGTACTCATTTGTGTTGTTGAGTTAAATTTTTGTATTTTTTTCCATTTCACATGCTTGTTTGATCGTCTATTTCGGAATAAGAGGCAAAACATAATCGACTTGAACTGGGACAGCTAGCCAAAATCTTAGTGAAAGCGTCCTTTTTTCGGGTCTCTTTTCTTTTCGATGTTCTCCGGACTGTGTTATGGTACTGACAGGAGAGCTATAAATCCATGAAATATGCCTTGTAGTTGCGTTGGTTGGATTTATGATTTTGACTAAACGATGCATTCAGATAGCCAGTGAAAGGGGTTTTTACTGGGTCATCCTTTTGTTGTATGACCGGAGCCGAGCCACTGGCCATCCGAATGCCACTCTAAGCCCAGCAGGGAAGAAATTTAAGTATCAGCCATGTAGTTTTGGAGCTTTGGGCATATTTCTTCGGGTCAAATAGAAAGGGTGTAATTGACTCGAGTTGAGTTTTAAGCTATAAGAAGTTTAAACTCGACTTAAAATTCAAAATGAAAGCTCGGTTCAAACTTGGTCAAATTTCATTGTTAAAAGTTGAGTTTGATTCAAGTTTAAAATTGAATTGTTCGAGATTACTAGAAGTTTTACATTGATAAGAAATTTGGGCAATAAAGTTGTTCATAGATGTTCAGATCCAAAAGAATTAAAAAAAAAAAAAAGGGAAAATTGGATCCAATATGTTAGATATGAAGTGAGTATGACATGAAAAAGATACCTAAAACATGATAAAAATGCCAGATATGAAAGAACAATATGAATAATATAAAATCACAAACTATAGAAATTATATGACATGTCAAAATTTAAATGTGATTACAATTTAAAATAATCTAATTACATAGAGTAAAATAATTAGTTGTACAATGAGAAAATTACAATATGAAAGGGCCCAACCGGGTTCGAACCGGTGACCTCTTGATCTGCAGTCAAATGCTCTACCACTGAGCTATGGACCCCTTGTGGTGTTTTCTCTCATACTATTTTGTTTCTAACGTTTGAAAAGCTTCCAACTAAAACTGTACATTTAAGGTTTTATTTCGACTCAATAAATGATATTTGTTGCTTTACTCATAATTTATGTGTTCTTCCGTATTATGTTTATATTATATAATAATAATATAATTTGTCTTATTTTATATATTATATTTATAGGGCTGAAAATTTTTTTATTATTTTTTCATTCATTATTATCTATAATAATTTTAATTATCATCTATAAATTTAATTTTAATAATTTATAAATAAATTTTATAAATATCAATAATATTAATAAATATATTAAAAAATAATAAATAAAAACCTAATCCATATTCATATTACATTTCAAATTATCAATTATAATTCTCACCCTATAAAAAAATAATAAATTTTTACATATTCATGACAAAAGCAGCTTCCAGCAGTAAGGAAAAAAAAAATTGTTTCCCTACGGCTCGCATAAAAGCATTAACTTAAACATATGTTTATATTAATGAAAACATTTCTTATTGCTTGGTTTTCCAAATGCTGTTTTTTAAAGCATTTGATGAATTGTATTGTTGCAAATAATATATTAAATACAAATTAAAAATAAAAATTTACTTCAAAAATAAATAGTTCAAGCATTTTTATGGTTATTTTAACTTATTAAAAAATACTAAATAATTATAAACTTAAAAAGAAAATTACTAATCTCCAAATTTGATTTTATTCATTTTACTTAATAGGAAAATTCCCTTAAATTAAAAAGATAAAAGAAATAATAGTCACTAATAACTAATAATTCCAACATAATAAAATAATTTTGGTAAAAAAAAAAAACATACTAATACGAAAATAAACAAAATCCAAAATTAATTTAATAGAAAAAAAAAACTAAAGATGAATTAAGCATTCAAATTTTCCATTCATATTATCATAATACTTCCCATTAAATACACATTCCATTCCATCTCATCTCAAAAACAAACATCGAAACCCTAGAAACTTCTAACCCCCAAATCCATAAAGAGTCCTTCCCTGCCTTTTGAGCTCATAAACAACATCCATGGCGGTAACCGTCTTTCTCCGAGCATGTTCCGTGTAAGCAACGGCGTCACGAATCACGTTCTCCAAAAATATCTTCAAAACCCCTCGAGTCTCCTCGTAAATCAAGCCGCTGATCCTCTTAACTCCGCCTCTTCTCGCCAGGCGTCGTATCGCCGGCTTCGTGATTCCTTGGATGTTATCTCGGAGAACCTTGCGGTGTCGATTCGCTCTTCCCTTGCCTAGCCCTTTGCCTCCCTTTTCCACGGCCTGACATTTTATTCGAGATTTAGGAATTTAGGATTTTTGAATTGGGGAATTTTGAGTTTGAGGTGTGGAGATTTGGGGAGATAAGCTAGGGTTTTATAGGAGCGAAATTTTGGGAATTTGAATTTAACGAGGCTTATTGCATGCCGTTGGATTTCGACGCTTAATTGACGGTTAAAATATAAATCCGTGTGCTTCGTGTTGGGTGATTTTAAAACGTTGATGCGAGGATGATCGACGGTTCATTTTCATTTTAAAGTGTTTGGTGCGGAGCGTGGATTTCTCTTTTTTGATTTTTTGTGTGGTTTTCTCTGTCGGTTGGCTTTGAATATGAGTTTCACTTATTCGAATTGATGTTCAAAATAATATTTATATAATAAAAATATTTTTATTTAAATTAATTATAAATATTAACATAAAATATATTTTTTAATATTTTTAATATTATTTTAAATAATAAAATAAGTTTTAAAATTGATTTGAGTAAAAAAAATAAATAAAAATAATTTCGGTAATAATAACTAGAATCTTCCCCACCTTCCCAGGATTTTAAATTTTTTTTGAAGTATAATTTTTAATTATATTAAATAATAATTATTCATTTAAATTTTTTTATATTTTTAATATTTTAATAAATTAAATTAATTATATTTTATGATTAAAAATTAAATATTTTAATTTATACATTCCTTAAAAATAAAAATTTTCTTACTAAATCAATTCCAAGTAAAAAAAAAATACTATGGAATTAAACTTAAGTTAACAAATTCATTGAAAAATAAAATTTAAGTTCACATTTTTATAATCGTATTTCCCTTTCTTTAATCGTAAGAGTGCAAATTGGTCAATTGTTCGTTTATTTATTCACTAATAATTATTTGTAAATCTTTTTTCACTTGAAAAGTTATTTATTTATTCACTAATAATTATTTATTTAACGGACAATAAGTAATAAATATTTTTGATTCATTTGTTCGTTTAATAATTTTCTAAAATAAGTTTCCGAAAAGTTACTTTATTTTTTACTAACAATTATTTATTATAATGATAGTAAATAATAAATATTTTTAGTTTATTCGTATATTTTGTAATTCGTTCAAAATTATTTTTGGAAGTAAGAAAAATAAGTGGCCGTATTGGAGACAATCTGAACATGGCAAGAAAAAAATTAAACTAAGATATAAAATATGACACGAAAAATAATATGAATACTATTTAAAAACGTAAATATGTTATTGAATTTAACTACATAATTGTACGTATAATTAATAAGTAATATAGTGAAGAGTAGAGTATTGTTCATAGAAAGAATTAAACTAATTTTGCTCAGGCTAAAATTAAAACTATTTAAGCTTGTCCAAATAATTAATTAAAATATTGTAAAATAAAACTAAGATTAAACTAAAATTAATTAAATTAACAAAACAAAGAAAATAAATACAATTTACTTAATCAATGAGAAAAGCAAAAGATTATATTTTTCTATTAACTTCATTTAAATCTGTTTTAGCCTCTTAATTTTAATTAATGATAATAAGTTGTTGATAACTGTATAAAATAAAAGTTATTTACTCTCATTACATGCATTAAATTAGTTAAGTCTTAGAGATTTTTATGTGCATTTTATTTATTTATAGTAGTTTTTAATTTAATATTATTTATTTTTTTTATTTTGAAATTACTTAGTTATTTAAATACTTTTCATATTTTTTATAAGTAAAAGCCTTAAGGAGTTTCCCAAAATGCAACAACTTAATTAAGAAGTAAAATATACTTAATCAAGTAAAGTGATTAAGTTTGGTAGTTTTTAAAAATAATCAATGCAAGCTACTTGGAGAGTAAGTTTCTCATCTTCATAGACTTACTTATACATAGAACTCTTAGGATTTGACTTAAGATTATCCCATATACTCTACAACTTGTATTGTTTTTTTAGTTTTCTGAAGAGGAAAGCAGTTATCAAGATTTTGCAAATATAGAAGGATTGCAAAAGCTGACAACTCTTAGTTTTCTCTTTTTTTTAATCTTTTTATCTTTATTGAGATATTTATGGTAGTAAAACTCTTGTGTTTTTTATTTTATTTAATCAATATGAACTAAATTTATTTTTTTAGGGTTATAATAGAACTCCACAATCAATTTGGATTATGCTATTATCTTTTATTGATTTAATGATGTTTGAGTTGCTTGTTCAATCTTGTTCTTAATGCTTCTAGTTGATTGGTCACTAATTAGATTAATTTGGTAACCTTAATGAACTTAAAAAAGATAATTTTATGTTTAAATTGGATTGAATAACATATGTTTAATATTCATTTATTTACATGTGAGATAGAAATATATGAGCATGACATATATAACCAAATTAAAGTCTAAGCTTAATGAGTTTCTTTTAATTCAATTTACATAGAAATACAGTAAATTGATAAATAGAGATATTTTTATAAGACCATCTGAAGATACTCATAAATAAATTAATAACTCATTATCATTAATTAAGTTAAAAAGGTAAAATAGATTTAAATGAAGTGTTAAAAAAATTATAATCCTAAGCTTTTTTCATTAATTAAGTAAACCTTATTTAATTTGCTTTATTAATTTATTTAATTTTATTTTATCTTATAATCTTTTAATTGGATAAGGTATTGTTTTAATTTTAGTATTTAGCAAATTTAGTTCGATTTCTCATGGGAACAATACTTTATTCATCACTATTTGAATATTTATGGTATGTGCATTTGTGTAATTAAATCTGACAATAATTGTTAACCTAAAGTTTTAATTTATTTATAAGTATCCTTCGATGGTTCTATAAAAATATATCTTTTAACCAATTTACTCTGTTCTAATACAAATTGAATTTTAAAAAAAAAAATCCTCATTAGGCTTTGACTCTAATGTGATTACATATGACATACTCGTATATTCCTATTTAAAATGTAGATTAATTCATTGTAATAAATGAATATGAAATATATGTCATTTAATCAAGGTCTAAACACAAAATTTCCTTTTCCAAGTTCATTAGGTTACCAAATCAATCTAATTGGTGACCAAGCAATAGAAGCATTAAGAATAAAATTTAACGAGTAACTTAAATATTATTAAATCAATAAAAGATGTTCAACTAATCCGACTACTTGTTGCATTCCATTGCAACAACTCTAGAAAATAAATTTAGTTCATATTGATTAAATAAAACATAAAACACTGTTACAATAAAGATAAAAAGATTTAGGGAAAGAGAAAACTAAGAGTTGTCCGATATAGATCTTTAAGCTTTTTTAATCCTTCTCCATTTGCAAGGTTGTGATGGCTGCTCGTCTCTTCAAGAAACTTAAAGAAAAATAAAGGCTATAAAATATCTCTAGCATATCTCTAATTTTAATTATAAGGGTCTTATATATAGTCAAAATCTTAGAAACATAAAATTTTGTCTGTAAATAACTCAATCAATTTATTTTCAGAAGTTGCCAACCCGAGTCTATTTTACTTCTTGATTTAGTTATCGTACTTTAGAATACTCATTCGGGTTTTAACCTACAAAAATGTGAAAATACTTAAATAACTAAGTAATTTAAATATGAGAAAAGTAAATAATACTAATTTAAAATTTAATAAAATCTAAAAAAAAACTCTAAGACTTAATTGTTTTAATAATGTACATATGAGATTAAATAACTCTATTTATGGAGTTATCACATGTCAAAATCTATGTAACGTGAATTACTAGCATATCAAAATTTACGTAAATATATAACATATTAAATATGATAATAACATTAAAAATATACAAATTTTAAGATAGATACACAAATTATTGAGTATTAAAGTTTTCTATCCTGTAAATAATTATTTGTTATAATGATTATAAATTTAAATATTTTTAATTTATATCTCATTTTTCAACTATCTTAAAACATTGAAAAGCCGCCTTCCTATTTCTTCCTATGAACAGGTATCCTTGAGGGATACTTTTAATCAATGGTTATAAGTCGATAAAAAACAGTCTCGTTTTTTCATTATACTTTTCAAAACCTCACGCTTTTATTTAGAATAATTTTTAAAATTTAAAATTGTACATCAAATATTAATAATATTTTTTATTATAAAAATAAATTATAGTTTAAAGATTAAAAAAAATATTAATATTAAAAATTTAAATTTATTAAATATTATTTTTTTAAAATTATTATATAAAATAATAAAAGTAATTTTTAATTCAACCGTAATAGCTACTTTTTTATTATTATATTAGTGATGTGATGTTGATTATAAAGTAAAATTATTCGAAAAAATAAATTAGACTCAAATAAAACGTATTAAATAAATTATAAAAAATAATGTCAAAAATTTCTTTTAAAAAAAACAAAGGAAAGGTTAATCAGTCCTTATAAATGATAATTAAAGTTATTAAATCAAAAACGAAAATTTTATTATTACATTAATTTTTTTAAATTTTATGAAAATAATTAATTTATATAAAAAATTAAAAAAAGTTTTAGGTAATTAATAGTGCTATGAAATAAAAAAAAAACAAACAAACAATGATTGCAGAGTCCAGCCCAAAGTTCTCATAAATAGAAAGTGATTAGTGGGCTAATTCCGGTTTTAATTGCCCAAACTTAACGAAAACGGGCCCATTAAAGCAGGTCTAGCTGAGCGCAACCCTGCCAATCTTCCTCTCCGTCTTCTTCCCCCTCTTATCTTATTCCCTCTCGCTAAAGCTCTCTCTCTCTCTCTCTCTCTCTCAAGCCCTTAAGCCAATGGCAAATTTTTTCAAATCTTTTCTTTTCTCTTAATAACCAAAGAGATTCAATCAATTCATGGTTTAATTTATGTAAGAAAACATTACATATATATTTGTTCCATTTTTATTACAGTTGAAGGAGAAAATGGCAGTGGCAAGGATGAACATGAACTGTTCTATACAAAGCAGCCTTTCTTGTTTATTAAAACCATCATCTTTCTTCAATTTTAAGGCTACCCATTTCAAGAATCCTCTTTATTTCCCTCACAGTCACTTCATTTCTTCAAAAAGATCAATGCTTTGTACCTGTTCAAGCAATAATAAAAGCAGTAATTCTCAAACTGGCGAAAAAGCTGAGCCTTTTGTTATTACTACTCCTCTTTATTATGTTAATGCTCCTCCTCATATGGGTAGTGCTTACACTACTATTGCTGCTGACGCCATTGCCAGGTTTCAGGTATTATGTAATATAGTGTCTTGGTTTTAAAATGAGGTTTTTTTTGGTGGGGGGGGTTTGAGAAACTTTGATTTGGGGCTGTTTTTGGAATTGAAAAGTAGCCTAGAAATCATATGAATGGTATAATGACAAATTTGGCTTGTGTTAACTGAGACGTGAAAAATGGTGGTGTTTATTTGGTGAAAATAGTTAGTTCTAATTTAGAATTTTTTTGATATTGGAATTATTATTATTATTATGCTAAGCAGTGTACTTGAAGAAAATCTATACTAGTTTGGTAGTTTGTTTGGTTACTTGTTTTTTTGCTTAAGTGAAGAGTGCGATTGGATTCGAAAGCAAAGAATGTTTTTTCCTTAAAAAATTTTAATGGTTAAAGATGTATCGTTCTTAAGAACCAATATACTTTTACATAGAGCAACTATGTTTGAATTGGTATTTCATTTTAGGTAGTTATTTGTTCTTAATCAATGAAGATTTTACTTTGTTTAAATATAAATTAAGTTAATAAAGAATGTTTTCATTAAAAATTTAATGTTTAAAGATGTATTGTTCTTAAGAACCAATGTACTTTTTAGTTTGAATTATGTTTTGAATAGAAAATTTTATGAATTGGCATTGCATTTTAGGTAGTTATTTGTTCTTAATCAATCATGGTTCTACTCTTTAGTTTTTACATGTGCTTTCACTTGGCGAAAAAAGCAAAGCCATATTTCCCACTTGATTTTAAGCTTGCAAGCATCCCTTTTGAATTTGATTGCATTTCTTGTCTTGTGTTACTTATATATTTTTTTGACAGAGGCTTTTGGGAAAGCGAGTCGTATTTATTACAGGGACAGACGAGCATGGGGAGAAAATAGCTACAGCAGCATCTGCTCGTGGTTCCATCCCTAGTGAGCATTGTGATGTTATATCTCAAGCTTACAAAACGCTGTGGAAAGATGTAATTCCTTTTCCTTTTCTAACTTAGGAGGTTACTTTTTATCTGAATGTTAAGAGTTTTTGAATGTCCTTATCTTTTGATCCAAGTAATTGAGGTTTTTTGGATGTCCTTATGACCGTTAATATTTTTCCTGATTACAGTTAGATATAGCTTATGACAAATTCATTCGCACAACTGATCCAAAACACGAAGCAATTGTCAAGGAATTTTATTCAAGAGTTCTTGCCAATGATGACATTTACCGGGCAGACTATGAGGGACTGTATTGCATCAATTGTGAGGAATATAAGGTTGTATATTGCGTCTATCTCTACATATAACAACTGCTGTGTTCATAGATTTTGGTATGGGCTAATTTTTCATTAAAGAGCCTTTTTCTTAGATGATTTGAATGGAAAAAAAAATAAAATTTTTATGTTGATAATTTCTAGAGCTTGAGGAGATCATTACAGTTCTATAAAAGCATTCTTCTTGATAGGTTCTTTATTAATTTGAGTCTATAGCAATTTTTTTTTAATTGTCACTTGATTGTTTTTCGACTAAAATACTAAAAAAGCCCTTGAACTATTTCTCTTTTCTTAAATAAGCCCTTATACTTTTATGGTACCCAAATAAGCCGTCACCCTTCGATTTGTACTTAAGCAAGCCCTTATTTAAAATGAAATGTTGATTTATGTATAAATTAAAGGTTAGGAGTTTATTTGGGTACAAGTTAAAGATTAAGGGCTTATTTGGGTACAAATTAAAGGCTTAGGGCTTATTTGAGTGTCATTAAAGTATAGGGGCTTATTTAGATAAAGTGGTAAAGTTTAGGCTTTTTTTTTAATATTATTATTTTAGCCTTATTTTTCTGAAGAATGGCATGTTGTTACATTCTGCAGGATGAGAAAGAGTTGCTTGAAAACAATTGTTGTCCGACTCACCTAAAGCCATGTGTTCCTCGCAAAGAGGATAATTACTTCTTTGCATTGTCGAAATACCAAAAATCATTAGAAGAAACTTTGGCACAAAACCCGGATTTTGTTCAGCCTTCATACCGTTTGAATGAGGTGAAGCAAAGTTTAACTCTTCTCTTTTCGAGACAGATTGATATTCTACCTTTGACAGAGCTTATCTTACTCATGACCTTTTACCAGGTGCAAAGTTGGATCAAAAATGGTTTAAGAGATTTTTCGATTTCCCGAGCAGCTGTGGATTGGGGTATTCCGGTTCCCAATGACAATAAGCAAACTATATATGTTTGGTTTGACGCACTCCTTGGGTACTGTCTATGCTGCTCTAACTCTTCATTTTTTTAAGCATCTGTGTATGACACATTTTCGGATATGGTTATGGGGTAATTAACTCCAAAGACACTCCAAAAACATGGAAAACTTTAATAAATTGAATATACTTATGTCGGAAACATACTCATAACACTCATACTTGAGTCTGAGTAACATAGGGTACTGTTCTTTTCACATAGAAAAAGGAAGTTAAGGCATTTTAATTCTTGATTTGAATGCAATAAGGATGTTTTCATTTCTCCTCTGTTTCGTTGTTAAAATTCACATAAAATATATATTTATATATATTTGTAAAATATAAAGAAAGAATTGAAAATGATTAAAAAGTCAGCTTATTACTTGATATTTCGTGTTTTCGTGTCTAGGAATATTTTTGCTGAATAAGGTTTTTAACAAGTACGACTTGTTTTTTCAACAGCTATATATCAGCTCTTTTGGAAGATAAGGAGCAACCTAATTTACAAAGTGCCGTTTCTTCAGGTTGGCCTGCCTCACTACACTTGATTGGAAAGGTATGAAACTTACCTACTTAGCAAGAATTGCCAGAATGCACCAAAATATTCAGTTCCTTATCATTGGTTCCTTTGATGTCTCTTTGATTTCTATCCTTGTGAACTATGTTATTCGGACTCGGGGTGAGTGTCGGATATAGATATGCCTCCGATATGAGTTTATTTAATATTTTTTTAAGTTTTACCATATATTTGGAGGGCAATATACCCATACCGATATCTGAAAATGTGTTGGACACAGGTAGTTCAAGAAAAATGAAGAGTCAGAGCAACATAGTTTGTGTAAAGTTGTTTGTTGCGTCCTCTTGGATATTTCCTAGAAATGTGTTGCACTGGATTTGTTGAAAATGATGATCCTTTTTACATATTTATTTGTTCGTTTCATGAATGTGGATCTTGAGGTTATTTCTTGTCTTCTAGATTCATTATAAATGGGAAGGTTTGTGTAGATTTTTTAACTTGTCATCATGTTGAATACTCTGAAGGAGTTATTTTCACCTTTCGGATAATTGTGCAGAGTTTGACATTTTCTTATGCTTTTTTTTTTTTCCTTATTCTTTCGTTTAGGATATTTTACGATTTCATGCCGTTTACTGGCCAGCTATGCTAATGTCTGCTGGATTGAGTCTCCCTAAAATGGTGTTCGGCCATGGTTTCTTGACGAAGGTACTTCAATACCATGAAGCATAACCTATTGTTTTCTTTTGAAATAGCTGTACAATATCCAGTTTGTGTTCTAGAACTTTGCATGAGAGCTTCAGCTAATAGGATGCCTCCAGAAATTATTGGACCGCTAACTTTCAAATCTATTGTTACTAACTGTGCTGCATATTGTGCTTAATACCATTGGCTTCTTCTCACTTCTTTGTTATTTTAAATTGCCTTACATTTGCTTAAATGTGTCTACAAGCCATTAAGATTGCATGAGACCATTATTTTTGTAGCTAATGTTACTCGATCTTAGGGGTGAGTGTCAGAAATGGATATGCATCTAACACCGGTATGTTCAATTTTTCTAAAGTTTTTCCATGTATTTGGAAGGTCTGGAGAATTATATCCCTATACCCATGTTCGAAAATGTGTCAGACATGGGTGTCGGACATGAGTACTTCAAGAAAAATGAAGAGTCAGAGCAAAAGAATTTTGTAGTTCTAAAAATTGGAATTTTAGAATCTAGACTGAGTTTAGAAGAGCATGAGCCATTAGGGTTTAGTAATTTATTCAAGGTGTGGGAGTTGAAATAGATGAAACGAATCAAGGAGTGATGAAAAGGAAGAAATTGAAAGAAAAAAATTGAACCTTGGATGCTTTTAAATTTGGAAGAAAATTGTATATGGATTTGAAAAGGACAAAATTGATGCTCCACGGGCCATTATCTGTCCAATGATGAAGAACTTAACTGATTGAGTGTTATATTGCCATAATCACTCATTTAAAGTTATTCTTTGGTCGGCAGTTTACGTATTAAGTTGGGGAGGTGGTGTAACGGGAAGATCTTGGTTCAACGTTACTTGGACTTGGGTGTGATGGTCGGATATATATGTATGTCCGACGCAAGCATGTTCAGTTTTTTCTAAGTTTTTACATTTATTTGGAGGGTCATATCCCCATACCTATGTCTGAATTTGCATTGAACACAAGCATCCGATATGGATACTGAAAGAAAAATGAAGAGTCGGAGCAACATTGTGCTAGTTCAATTGTTTGTTCTCCATGAGGACATGCATGTGGACATAGTCTCATACTACATTGTTTAAAAATTTAAATATTTTGAAACTGAGAACAGTCCGAGAGAGCAAGCAAATTCTTCAACATAATTTTTTCTCTTATACCTAATTTTATTTTATGCAGCAATGCTTTATTTATTTTGAAAATTATAGGATGGCATGAAGATGGGGAAGTCACTAGGGAATACAATTGAACCAAATGAATTGGTTCATAAATTCGGATCGGATGCTGTCAGGTACTTCTTCCTAAGGGAGGTAGAATTTGGAAATGACGGGGATTATTCAGAAGACCGTTTCATTAATATTGTCAATGCACATCTTGCCAATACAATCGGTATGTTTCGGTTTCTATTATTAGCTATTAAGTAGATCATTCGGGTTCCTTTTATCTTTTCGCTCTTTGTATTCTTAGAACAAGATAGATACATGTATGACCGTGACTACTTTGCAGGAAATCTTCTGAACCGTTCCCTCGGACTTCTTAAGAAGAACTGCCAATCGACTTTAGTGGCTGATTCAACTATTGCAGCTGAAGGAGTGGATTTTAAGGAAACTGTTGAGAAGCTGGTAAGGTTATTGTGAATCCAATAACATAGGTTGGGCATTTGAATGATAGGTAGCAGTTTCTTAAGAACATAAATCACCGATTTATTTGAAAGAAAAAAAAACAATTTTTTATGTCAAAATGATTCGATTGCGAACTGTGGAATGGCTTGGAACTGTAAGGAATACTGCCCCAAGATGCAACTTTGGGGCTGATTATAGTTTTAAGAAAACTCGTTGTTAATGATGCGGAAAAGTAATGTGCTGACTGCTGAGATCTTGGTTTATTCCATGGTAGGAATTATAAGATCAACTCTTCTAAGTTTGTCGCCTTTGAGGATCAGTCAAGTATTGATTTATTTTCCTCCTTTCCCGCCCTCTCATGATTTGTCAGCTATGTTGCTAGGACTTGGGTATGGGTGTCGTTTATGGGCATATATCCAACATGGGTATGTTCAATTTTTTCTAAATTTTTTTATGTATTGGGAAGATCCTTGGATATTCTCCATAACCATTTCGAGATATATGTCGAACAAGGATGTTTCAAGAAAAATAAAGAGTCGAAGTGATATAGTTTGTCAATCTGTCATCTTTTTCTTCCTGTTTTCATCCCTCCTGCCTAACCACTTACAATGATATTTTTAGGTCAAATTGCTTATATCTTTCCTGTTCTCTATGCTTAAGTAGGTTGAAAAAGCTCGCATCCATTATGAAAAACTCTCCCTATCATCTGCTTGTGAAGCTGTGCTAGAGATCGGTAATGCTGGAAATTTGTACATGGATAAGCGTCAACCATGGTCGCTTTTTAAGCAAGGAGGTGCTTCTTCCGATGCCGCAGCAAAGGTGCTTCAACCTGCATACATATATATATATATTGTGTCCTAAAGTATTTTGCATGATATGCTCAAGTGCGACCAATCATATTCATAAAATTCTATGTGAAAGGGGGGAAAGAAAGGAATGTTATGCCCCTAAAGCTTGTAGGGAAACTTGTTATTTGCTTAGTTTGGGGTATCTAACTGTTAGTTACGAGTTTGTGCTTAACAAGAAGCTTGATTCGACCATCCTTCCAAGTCTAAACAAAATCCGGCCAGCGCACCATCTATGTGATAGCCAGTATTTTGATTTTTTTATGGGAGGCTTATTCATTTTCGGGATTGGAACAGGATCTTGTGATCATATTGGAAGCAATGAGGATCATAGCGATTGCGTTGTCACCAGTTGCACCTAGCTTATGCAGGCGGATATATGCACAGCTCGGGTACTCCGGGGACCAGTTTAATAATTTAAATTGGGTTAGGCTCTCTCTCTCTTTTGCTTTCAATAGCCATATGCACTATGTTATTCGCATGGGGTGTGTTCAATTTTTTTTTTCCCAAGATTTCCAGTATTTGAAAGATTTTTGGAGATTCATATCCCCATACTCATGTCTAGATATGTGTCGCGCACGGGTGCAAAGAGTCGAAGCAAATAGGCTATGTATGCCCACCACAGTTGAAGTTGTTTTTTCTTTTTTTAATTAAATTCCATTGGATTGCCCTAACTTGCAGAGGGAAACAAAGTGGGGTGGACTAAAGGGTGGTAAGGTGATGGCTCAACCTAAACCAGTCTTTGCAAGAATTGAACAGTTAAAGGAGGCTGAAGGAGGTGAGGCAGCTAAAAAAGTTGCGTCAAAGAAAGCAAAGAAGGGTCAAGTTCAAGGGGTGCTAGAAGCCTAGAATTCCATCATATATATATATATATATATGTTTTCAGATGATTCATAGTCTGATATTGTCAATTCTATAAGAATTTCGTTGATTTTTTTGAAATAATTCAAACATGAAATGTACATTAAGCCATTGATCAAAAGCTGATTCTTTTCATTAAACCAAAACAAGAAAAAAAATACCAACCCGAAATGACTAAACTGTGGGAGAAATCAATGCCATTATTGTGCATCAAAGATAATATGTGGGAATTTGACCAAGGAAAATGAGACATTTTATCTGCAGGATTTACCTAACTGGGAGCACTGTGTCTGTGAATTTGTAAAATGGCTGCAATAGTTCTTCCGGGGGACCCTGAGTCTCAGACGGAAATCTTCCTCCATAAGAGGATGTCCATTGAGCAAATTGACCGTTGGTTCGCATCCCAATAGCTCCTTTGCTTCGGTTATGTCTGGTTTCCTTTGACAAGGATCATCGGGGGTGTTTTCAACCATTGATATTTGCACCTCAGGATTGACAAGCTGCAAGACGCATGGCGGAATATTAGGTTAACCATTTTCTGGAATATATATACGGATAGTTTTGGGAAACTACTGGCTAAGAATGACTAGCAGGAAAATTTTTCTTGCTATATTCGGTTCCATATCAGCATGACTCGGGAAAAGAGAACTACGTTATAAAACGGTGGACAAAACAAAAAAGAATAAAAAAAACTAACCTCCTTCACGGCCTCCGCAAGTTCAAGCATTGTGAATTCACCTAAGATGTAGAAAGGAAAAAAAAAAAACAAACTTAACATCGGAAATAAACGAGTTTCTACAAGATAGGAAAATCAAGATAAAGGGGATGTATAAGCACCTGGATTCGCGATATTGATAGGTCCGGTGTTCTCTCCATCCATAAGTCGAATAAGGCCGTCGACATTCATCAATTAAAACAAGAAAAATGTGCAGCAGCCACGTTAACATGTTGTAAATTAGTTTGATAGTTAAAAAGAATTTCGGCATACTATATCCGAGACATATCAGAAGCTCCTTGTCTGCGTTCCGGCTAATTGAACAGTCGAAGGCTCGTTACTGCACAATTAATCAGTTAAAAAACAAAAAGGGCATAAACAAAGGATCTACGTACGATCCTATTGGTTACCAGATTGCTTGGACTACAAAATTGCTGACAACACGACCGTCATCGATAGTCATGCATGGTCCATAAGTGTTGAAAATCCTAGCAATCCGAATCTCTGTTATCATGAGAAAAAGAGTAAGAATCCTCACAGGGAAAATGAAAAACGGACCGAAGCAGTGAACTCTGCATTCTTTACCTATGCCATGCTGCCTATGGTAATCAAGCATCAAAGTTTCAGCTACTCTTTTTCCCTCCTCGTAGCAGCTCCTACGTCCTCTAGCATGATAGACAAACAAATTAATAAGAAATGAGTGTCGGATATGTGTATGTGTCCAATGTGAATATGTTCAGATTTTTTTCTCATGTAATTAGAGGGTTATATCCCAATACCTGTGTCCGGATATGTATTGAAAATGGATATTTCAAAAAAAATAAAATGTCGAGACAACATACTGGCCAATAAGATTGTTATTTGGCAAAATTATACTCACGGCAGGCATTGATGAATGGTAGATACTAAGGGAGGCGTAAATCCGTTGATATATACAGCAAGAGTAGAAAACGAACATAAAGCTTACCATACAACTTAAACTGAAAACCTACTAAACTAATCAAGTAGAGAAGAAAAAAAATACCAATTGGGTTAACATTTCCCCAGGAGCTCTCGTTCTGGGGGTGCTCAAGTGGGTCTACGTAAACCTCTGAAGTTCCGGTAAGCAAAATCCTGTCGCACGAAATCGTACCATGAGAATGCCGGAAAATAATCATAAAATCTTTGTCATAGGGATAAGTAACATTCTCGAACCTCACTCCAAAAGGTTTTGCAAGTTCCAACATATCCAATGTACCGAGCACGTTCGTCTTTATTGTCTGTCTAACATCAGGGAAACGTAGTTTCCAGTTAGTGGTCGGGAAAAAAAAGACTGAAGCATTGAATACGGATCTTGGAGATAGCGTCATGCTGTATATGAATCTTACCTTCAAGGGATTTTATTTATAGAAGATTGGAGAAGCTGGGCAAGCAAGGTGCTATATCTGATCAACCTCAACGAGCAATGGTTCAGTAACATCAGTATGAAAAATATTAAAGAAACATTAAATATCCGGACATGAATATAAAATCCCAACACTGTTAGCTACAGATTACCGGACATATAAAAATCGAGAAGAATACCATGATGAATAGTTCAATCTAGGATGCTCGATCGACTTCCTCAGGTTGTCCTTGGAGCAAGTAGTTATCAAAAATATTAACCTGAACAACATAAACCCATTTGATAGACAACAGCATACTGATGGAAATATCCGACTGCAAAAATAGACTTACGATTTCACCCATTCTTACACATCTTAAATTACTTAAAAATGAAGACAAAGATGTTATTAATGAAATTCATTCTTTTCATTCTCCATGAACTTGTCCACTAGGTGGGAGCCGATGAATACAGCTCCTCCGGTAACCAGAATTCTCATGTTGGACTGTCGATAAAACAAAGATCGGATTACGCGAACACGTATTATAAGTAACTGAGATCTAAGAAGGCTCAATTCTGCAGTATAAGAAATCTTGAATCCAATGAAGAAAAAAAAAAAAAGAAAAGATAATCCAAGTTGAAGTACAACACAAAATGTCAGATTGACTTTGCATGAACTTGCATTAAAAATAATAATAAATGGCAGCGTTGTATTTTGGTCTTACTATTCCCATTTTTGTAAAACAGCGTAGAAATCACAATCTCATTCATTTATAAACTGGATTCATTGATATCAAAGCATATAGTATCCAGATTTGAGAGCGAAAATCGGATATAGATTCATGTTTTACACGTATATTCAATTTATTTTAAGTTTTTTTTTTCTTTTTCATATAATCTTATATACATCGGACACGAGCATCTAACAAGGTTACTTTAGATAAAAATAAAGAGTCCGAAATAAACAGAAATCATTAGCAACAACATCCATGATATACAAGATCTTTACTCATAGAAGGGAAAAAAAAAATCTTAAAATTGAATTAATCTTAATTACCTGGAAAAACTTGGAAAATCTCAAAGGAGAAGGATGTGGTGGCTTCTTAGAAGCTGCATTATCAGTTCCATTTGTAGACATAATTTTCAGATCTTTTCTTGACAATGCTACACATAAAACAAATCAAAACTCTGAAATTCAACACAAAATCTTCCAAAACCATATAAAACACTTCAAAAAATAAATAAATAAACCCACCAAACTCTATTTTCCAAAATTTTTCTATGCCTATGAACTAAGAGATTGAGGTCAAATATATAGTATATGCAGCTGAAATATGAGATAATTAAATACTTAAAAACTAAAATTAAAATAAAATAAACATTGAATGACCAAACTGTACCAACCAGAGAGAGAGAGAGAGAGAGAGAGAGAGAGATCAAACAGAAACTTAAAAAAAAAAAAAGAAAATTGAACAACAATCAAAAGCTTCACATTACCTATAGCCCACACCAAACTAAAAAAAATAAAAAATCCAAAAAAAAATTATTTTTTCAGATCTCAATCTTAATCCAATGGCTTAAAAGACCACATAATTTTATTTAAAAAATAATTTAAAAAAAAAGAAAAAGATTGTATCTTGGAGAAAACAAAGTGAAACTAAAATCTGGGTTTTGTTTAGTTTAATGAAAATTTGAAAATCGTTGAGAACTTAAACGATTTGGAGAAGATTTAAGACCAAAGTACGTATGGGACTGGAATTTAGTACCAGTTCTCAGACTGTTTTAGAGTTGTAGTAAAAAGAAGGAACGTAAGAAACCATGAAATAAACGCTGGAGATGACGTGTCACAGAGTTTTAGCTTAGACTGAGATAGTGTTACGAGAGTCAAACAAACTAATAATTTTAAATTATTATACGAAAATAAAGCTAAAATATGATATAAAATATAAAATTATATTTTATAATTATATAAAAATTTTAAAATTTTTATAATATAAATTATTCATAAATTAAATTATATATATATAAATTTTTTAAATACAATAATAATATAATAAAATAATAAAAAAATTCAACATATAAATTATAATCAGATATTTAATTATATATTTTATGAAAAAATAAAAAATATATAATATATAGTATAAATAAAATATTTTTAAATATAAATGTGTATAAATTATCAAATTTAATTTATCTTATATGGCCAAAAGACCCAAAGAAATCAAGAAATCCAAATCCGAAGTTGCTCGGCCGGACCAGGCCTGCGAATGGAGAGGGCAAAACAACTTGATTGAGACGGCCTGCAAGAATAAAGGTAAAAGTATCGGATTTGGGGCATTCCGAGAATTGAACTCGGGACCTCTCGCACCCTAAGCGAGAATCATACCACTAGACCAAATGCCCATATTTGTTCTGGGTTTCCAGCTTCACCCATTATCATTGATAACTCACGTGGATGAATCTTACAACTGTGAAAATACTAGAGGCGTAACTTTAAACACAAACATAATATAATAAAATAATTAAAATATAATATCACACAAAAATATAATATGAGTGTGATCTACTAATACATATCTTTTTAAAAAATTAAATATGTTTCAAAATTTACTTATTCTTGAATATTGTACGTAATTAATTTTATTTTGGTGATTATCTTTTTTTCAAGATGAATAAATCAAAACAAGAGATTGTAGTAGGACCAGTAACTTACTTAAGGACGGACTCTCTTTCATTATCTCGCTTCTGAGCACGAAAGAAGCTTACAGGACGAGGCTATTGTCCCGTAAATGGCCGTATCTCTCCTCATGTTACCAACCTTTGCTCTGACTCCCTTTCAACGTTTGGAGAGAAGAAATCATGAATAGACGAGGTTTGATCATGATTATAATTATCCGAAACCATTGATGGACCGAAGGAAGGAGTTTGTAGCATAGATTGATAAATGTTTAAGTTATCTTAGAGTCCCGAAGCTGAACTCGTTACAAGTTTCTTCCTTAGTAAAGAGTATGCTTCTTATACTGATGAGTGGATTCGACTTGCCATACCAATGGTAGTCGAAAAAATCGATCTTGACGTTTTATGTAATCCGGAATTAGGCGAACTCTATAGCTTTTGTTGTCATCTTCTTCCTCCTCCTGGTGATCAAGCTTCTCACTTGGAACATCTCCTTCTTGGATCATGCATTCTGAGACCTGTTCCTGATTCAACAAATCGCTTGAGTTCTTTAAAGACAATTCCCTTGATCACTGTTCCTTTAGATCAAACTGATTTAGACACCAATTTTTTTCTGCTTGTTTCAAGATTGAATATTTAACCCTATGGAATTGTATTCTACCGAAGATTTTTAGTACAAGTGGTCAATTGCGCCACTTGAAATCATTAGCCACGGAGTGCTGTCATAATAAATCTCTTTTAGAGAACATAGAGATTCATGAGGCCATCAGTCTCAATCAGTTTGAGTATAAAGGTAAGTCTGTAAAATTTTCTTTTAGGGACCTTCCTTGCTTGAAGAGATTGCATTGATGGTGGTGGAGGATCCTGATAAAAAAAAATTTGTATTTGATGCACTTCCGCAATCTCTCACCTTCAAAATCTATCACTTGTATTCACACCACTATGGTGGGTTCATAAACTAACTTAAAAAAGTGATTCAATTTTGGTCATTCTTTATTCATATTGACTTCTTTTTCATTTTATTTTTCTTCTAGGATGGTCCAATTTTTGAAAATATCACTAAATTCAACTGTGTTACACACATAGAGCTTTTCGTTTTTGCATCTTCAGAGTTTAATCTTCTATCCCTGACTTATATCATAAATGCTGCTCCCTATTGCAAAAGCTATATATAGTTTTTTTTTTCTATCTCCAAACCCCATTGGTGTATTTTAATGTGTTGAATGTCTTGAAGCTTAAATCCTAATTAAATTTCTAGTGATTACCAAAGCATTTTGATGTTCAACATAAGCATGTTTCCTGTTTATACCATTCTTTTCCTAATTAACCTGTTTTCTTACCAGTTAGCTCGAGGAGTCAAGGGGTCCAAGACAGCCTCGTACATATAACAGACATGTTCATCTTCAACTTAAAGAAGCTAAGATCACAAAAAGTAAAGCAAAGAGCAGGGCCTTGAAAAATGTGATCAAGATCATCGATACACGGGATTTTTATTAAAAAATGAAATCATTTTAACTGTTTATTGGTTTAACATTTAAAGTCCAGAGTCAATCTTGATAATATAATATAAAATTTTTTTCTTTGTATATTACATAATTTATATTATTAAAGTATATATGTATATAGTAGAGTAGTGTAAAAATTAGAAGAAAAACATGTTACGTATTTTAAGTTTTAAATCGAGTAAAAGACAAAAATATTAAATATTGAAAAAAATAATTATCTAATACAACGATGGTAAAACTTCATAAGTAAAATTATTAGAATGACACGTATCTTATTTATTTATTTAAATACATTTTAAGAGATATGCTTTATCCTACTAGCTTCGCATGTAAAGTTTTATACTCTATCATAAATGTATAGGATAATTATTCATAAAAATCATTTAAAAAAACTAATTTGAATGTTACGGAGCTTTATTATTTATTAATTGGTCAAATTCTGATAAATTTGAGATTCAAATAGTAAAGTTGAGCTAAGTCCATTATAGTCGTTGATATCATGTTTATCATATTTACGATAGACATGAATCATCTCATCACAACCCATTAATAATTGTAATATCAATATTTGTAGGATATTTTATTTTAAAAAAATTACATTTAACTGAGAATTTGTAACTTAATTTATTTTATTTTGTGGTTATATAAAGTGAAAAAGTAACATAAATTTCATAATTTTCTTTGTTTTTAAAAGCAAAAGAATTTTGCAAGACTTTTTATTTTAATTTATAACTTAATTGAATTATACATTTAGTAAGTTTGGTTAACATTTATAATTTATAATTTCTTTAATTTATTCTCAAAACAAGTTTCACATTCAAATCTCAAAATCTGCCATTTCTTTTCTTCGCTTATTCCTGAAGCAGGACCATAGTTCAAATTCCCAACACGTCTAAAAAAACTTAATACAATAATAATATAACAACCACTACTTCTGATAAAACTGAAACAAGGTAGAAATCAAAGACAATGGGTCTCCAAATATAGCTGAAACAACCAGCTTGGGAAATATGATCAACCATTTGATGCCCTTCTTTGCTTTCGAGCTTCGCTCACCATCTCGAAGAGCTACCTCTTTGGGTGTCAAGTTTTGCATTCTTATTCTTGGCAACATCAAGCTGAAAATAATCCTTTTTCCAGTTCTCAAGCCAAGCATCTTTCATGCAAGCCACGCGGCAACAATCACCACCTTTCGATGCATAAAGCCAGCTAATTTTTTTCTTGCTTTGGCATTTTAAGCAGTTTGAACTAACCTCTTTACGAAGGTGAATTTCCATGCCATTATCAGAGAACAAGCTCAATGGAAGCTTCGCACAACAAGGGTGTAAATCATGACCGGGATTATGTGAGCACTGGTAGAAGAAACCTTGAATGTATTTCCCACAAGCGTCACAGATTCTGGCACGTCGTCCTGGGTTTTCCTTGTAAAACTTGAACCGGCAGCTTGGTAAAAGTTGGTGGGATTGGTGAGGAAGGTTAATCCCACATTCCTCGTCAAGAAAGAAGTTGCAGCCGTTGTTGGGGCATTGATAGCACAGTCCCAACCTGGCTCTTTGCATCCGTCGCAATAGTAGGGGACTTTGCTGCGTATCAACTCCAGCTGATGATGGTGACTATCGTGATTTATTCCTAGCAGATTCGGCATATCTTCTTGATTCTTGCTGCAAAAACAATGATCGAACGCATGAATATATTGACTTGATCATATTGTTTGTGTGTCCATGAATTTTAAAAAATCTTTTATTTAAAGTTGAGTCGAGCAATTTAAAAGTCAGATCATTGTTTAAAAAATAATAAAAATTAAAAATTTATTTATTACAATTATATTTACAAATTAAATTTTAATAAAAATATTTTTAATTACTCAAACAGTAATTAAAACTATGTTAACCTGAATAAAAAAAATTTACTCAAGTTAGGCTTAATATTGTCAAGCTTGTCAGGCTATTCAACCTTTATACAAAAAATGAAACAATAATTGAAATATAACATGAATAAAGCGTGAATAATATTAACATATTAAAATTTATATAATATAAATTATTAACATATAAAAATTTATAAAAATATATGATAACTTAAATATGAGTATAATAAAAAAAATAACAAAAACACATGGACTACCGAATCTAAATAGAGCTCGATTTCTACCCAAATAGAAATATGAAGTGAGAGCTTGATGAAGGAATGGAGATGCATTAAAGAACCCTAAAGTGAAAGTATTTATAATCATGGATTTGCATAATCAAATTTTGTTGGTTTCTTCCACAGTTTCGTCTTCCTTCACTTGACAAAGATCGAAAAAACTTAAATATTTGGCATTGAACCATTCTTCAACGTCGACTGTAATAACAAAGATTAAGTTTTTGGAAGAATTTAGAATAATAAAAGGTTGATGTAGGCTCATAGCAATAACTGTTATTAACTAAAGCATAGCCACCGAAAAAAAAGAAAAAAAAGAAAGACATCCCATGCATCTTTTCCATGTATTTGTTGAATAGTGTAAAAAATAATTGAATAAATATTTTATATATATATATAGACATGTCTAAAAATCAAATTATTTTTTCAACTTGATAGATTCAATACGTACAAATTAAATTCTAGATAAAGATTTACAAATTTAAATTGATATAATTCAAATTATTATTTAATAATAAAAATATTATTTAAATTTAATTAAAAATATATAATTATTAATAAATTTTTTAAATAGTTCAAGCCGCGATTCACTCGGCCAATATATATATATATGTGGTGTGAAAACTAATATTATAGTAATTGTTTGGAGTTTCCTGGTTATTGTCCAATCCAAGAAAAAGAATATAAGTTTTTTTTTTTTTTAAATACAAGTCAACTTTCAGTTTCTAAGAGTTATTTTATTGGTAGGTAATATTTAGTGTGAAAGCTATGAACTTAAATAATGGAAAGTAAATTGAAGAAATGATTTTAAATGTTTGATTACTCACACTTAATAAAATTATTTGGGATTTAAAAGTAAGATAGAATAATTTATCTATCAATGACATGTAAATTCACCTAGTACCATACCACGTGTCCATTGTTACGGTTCAAGTAAAAGTATTTTTGTGAATATACTTTAATGATCAATGGTTAACAATAATTGAAATAATACGAAAACATATATACAGAAATTGAATATAAACTCAACTTTTTGAATATAAATACAAAGATAAATATATTTACAGTCAAATATTCAAATATTTAAAAATTATTTTTTAAAAAAAATAAAATAATTACTTTAAAAAATTCATCGTTATGTTTATATGACTGTTACAATTTTAGTCACAAAAGAACTTAATTGATGAAAAATAAAAGTTGGAAGATTTGATCCATTACAAAGTTTTTTAGGGATGATGTTTTATATTTTAAAAATAATTATTAATCATTATCAATTCTTTTAAATTTTGTAGTTAATTTTGAGTTGCACATGATTTTATATTTAAGTTTGGCTTAGCTAATTAATTTTACGTTGAATGTTTAAAGGTTTTATGTTTACATGTTACTTATCCTACCTATTTACCTTTGACTAGTCTGTTAAAGTGATACTCTGCATGGGTTAAATCTTAAATTGTATATAATTTTATATTCAAGTTGAGTCATCTCATATTAGTTTTAAGTTGAATTTTTAATATGTATAATATTTTTAAAAAACTTTAAAAATTTTTACAATTTAAAATATCTTCGGTTAATGATTAACATACGAATTATAAGGCTAGCAATATGTATATACCATATTATATATTTTTAAAAATTTTGACATACTAATAATTCATATCATAGCTAGTTAATAGATGCCATCATGAATCAAGTTGAGTTAGATTCAAATAGAAAAAATTAGGTCATATTCGAATAATAAAAAAAATTATTTATCTAGGCCTTATTCTAAAGTTTGCTTTACTATTTAAAATATTAAAAAGTTTATATATTTTCATAATTAAAATTAAATAAATATATTTTTATTATTTAAATAATTATTAAAATCAGACTAGATTATAAAAATCAATCTTAGACTCATTTGAATTTAGAATTGTCCAAGGCCAAGCTGCCCATGGTGATACAGGTTAAGTCCTCCATATATATTTTTTAAAAAAATTTTAATAATAAAAAAAATTTATTTTAAATTTAATTATAATAATATATAAATATTCATTTAAAAATTTTAATATTTTACTATTTTATTGACAGTGATCTAACCTTGAAGCTCGTCTGAACCAAATTTGGGTTAAAAAAATTTAAAAATTTTTAGTTACAACTCCATCCAACTCATCGACTCGTCTAATTTAATTTAAGTTATACTTATTTGATTAAATAAATAATTTGATCCGTAAATAAATCTACTAGCTAGTTATTGAATTTTTTTATTATTAGATATTCCCATATGCGCCAGGCATTAGAAAAGATGAAGTGCTGATTAGTAAACCACTTCATGTATCTTCCCTTGGTACATTAATACTCTTGACTTTCGTCATATATTTTACGGAGTAAACTATACTCCATCCATTAATGTTAATTACTGGAAATTTCCATTTCAGTCACCATTATTCTAAAACTTTTTATTTTAGTCAATACCTGATGTTATTAAATACAATTTATGGTTACTCTCAGATTAAAAATATGTATTATTTTTCATCGACATATTTTCTACCAAACTATAAAATTAAAAAAAAAAAACATGAAGTGGACAGAGTGATTGAGGAAATTGTAATGCACCCTCTATGTACTTGCAATCAAACCTGTAAACCCTAATTTAATATTATTGTTGAAAAAATATTCGTGTTGAAAAAGCTTGGATTGAAAATAAAGTGCTTCAAAAGTGCTTGAAAACATGTAATTTAATCATTTTAAATGTTTTAATATTACTGTGAAAAGTAACTAAAAAATCCAAAAGGATATACATAAAATAAATTTAAAAATTCAAAACTATAAACATTTTATTTTTAAAAAGTATAGTTAAATAATAAAAGTCATAAATTTTTAATTTGGGTTTTTATATCATAATTTTAATAGTAAAAATCAAAATTTAGTATTCATTTAGAAAATTACTACTGCGGTGAAACACTACTGTAAAAATAGTAAAATATAAATTTAACAATTGTTATAAATTAATTCATAATTAATAATATCATTTTGACATAGAGCTTTTTTTACTATTTAACATCATAATATTTTTTTGATCAATACCTAAAATTAAAAAAAAAATTATTTACATCAACCCATCTCATAGTATTATTCAGTACTTAATTTTATCTATCATTTATCAATATAGTAAATTTTAATTTAATAACATAACATAAAAAGATTAATATGACAAATAAAAATAACCGATCATTATATAACATGTGACCAAAAATATAGAGCTATGTAAATAGTCTCAGTTAGACTTTGCAATTTGCATATAACATGATTATATTATATAACACAAACATGACATGAAAAAAATAATCAAAGTACGATATATAATAACATATATATGGCATAAATACACAAAAGTATCAAAATCAATATAAACCAATTCTTTTTATTATATCAATTTATATAAATATATAATACTTTAAATATAATTATGATTCAAAAAATAATGTAAATACCACACAAATAAAATGAATCCTTTTTCTCTTTCTTTCTTCTTTTCTTTCGTTTTTTTGTCTTTTTTAATCACAATAAAAATAATAATAATTTTATCATTA
This sequence comes from Adansonia gregorii, assembly GCA_038382025.1. Lineage (NCBI taxonomy): Eukaryota > Viridiplantae > Streptophyta > Magnoliopsida > Malvales > Malvaceae > Adansonia > Adansonia gregorii. The sequence continues at coordinate 5,098,133 of JBBYHO010000012.1, forward strand.
AACATGTTCATGGGTCAGATTATACTGTTCACCCAGCAAACTTGACCTGCTCATATTGAGCTTTGGATAGACTTTTTGTTAATTTGATTTGACTCAACCTAATGCAAATTTTGATATTTAATAATTAAAATTTTTATTTAAATTTAATTATAAATATGTAAATATTGATATAAAATTAATTTTTAAAAAATTTTATTAATTATAAATAATAAATATAGATAATATGAATAATTAAATAAAAATAAATCTAAATAAAACTTTTAATATTTTTAAACTATAATCTATCACACCCATGTACAACTTTACTTACCACACGCCTATAATCAATCAATTACCAAGCATATAGATGTTAATAACAAGAAGTGAAACAATACTAAAATCGTAAACATTTAAATTTCAGTCCATCAATAAAAACACTTTTAAATAAAATTTAAATATGAAAGAATCTTAAACTATTTCATCTTTTTTAAAAGCTTATATTTTTATTAAATTCAAATAATTCTAATTTTTGTATATGTACATAAATAAATCTTTATTTAAAACAAAAAAAAATTGATTTATATTAAAAAAAATTTATACAAATTAAAAATTAAAGATTTACTTGCATTTAATCTAAAAGTTAAATGTTTATTTAAATATGAATTAATAATCACAATTTTAATTGAGTATAATAAAAATATACTAATTTACTTAAATAAAACAATAAAATTCAAGATTTTTTTTATTATTTTAATCTTAAAAAATTATTGTTTTCACTATAAAATCTTTAAATAAAATGGCAAAAACCTTAAGAAAAACACTGCCACCTGCAATCGGGCTTTAGTTCTAAATTTTTTATTTTTTTATTTAGATTTAGGTCAAATCCATTTAAAAATTCGTATTATAATTTAAAATTATTTTTAAAATATTTTTAAATTAAAAGTTATTATTAAATTTAACTAAAAATAGTTTTTGTTACCTAATGATAATTTGCATTGGAATGGACTAATCCAAATTAAGAAAAACCCATATTCAAATCTAACCTAATAAAAAAATAATAGAAAAATTGAAGTCACCGAACTGCCCCAGGAAGAGAAATACTTGAACGTTTAATGCATATCGCCCACCACCGGGCCTCCCAAGAAAAGAACCACCATGAACCAAAAATTTGGAGCAGCGAAACAGCCCACGGGGACTCCATCCCTGGCCTGGTCGTGCGCCGTCGTCATCGTTTCACTCCTTGTCGGCGCCTCCGTCGTCCACAACATCTACAAGCCTGATCTCGTAATCACTTCTCTTTTGCTTTCTTTCCATTCCTTATATGGCACTTTGCTCACTTCTTTTAATTTATTTCCTTGTAGATATTGGACACTCTTAAAATGTTCGACGAAATGCCCCAAACAACTTAGAATTCTTGAAACTTCAAATGGCTAATAAGAGACTCATGATAATGTCAATTACAGTACATATATATATATATATATTCACAGTATTAAGTGAAATCCCAAAGCCAAAGTAAATTCGTTTTCAAAAATTGCATCGATTTGTTTCTATTGTTTGTTAATGGCATTTTTTTTTTTGAATTTGGTTTTGCAGACATTACCACCGGTTGAAAATGTGGAAGAAGCTAAGAAGAAACAACTTGACAAGTGATTTTGGGTATTGTTTCGAAGGCCATTAATTTTTTATAGAATAGAATGTTTGGTTTGGATTAATGTATGAATTCTCTTTTTATAATGGATATTATATGAATCTAAATATTTTTGTTTGCAATTTTATGGAGTATTAAGAACAACATAATTATCTATAAAATTATAAGAAGATTCTTGATCTTGGCAATGAGATCCATTCATGTAGTCAATCTTTCAAAGTGAAAATATATTTTTTATATATATATATATATATACATATTTTTATTTCGGGTTTAACAAATCGAAAGGGGAGAATGGTTTTGCTTTGCTCTTCATCGGGCGCTGGTCCAAAATATGGGGGCCATGAAGCCCTTGACAATTGCTTAAAATTGGGCCCAGCAATTACTTACATTTCATGCCAATATCAAATCCATTTCTCTTTCCCCCTTTTTGGCAAAATTAACAAAAGAAAATACGAATGCCAATAATTTCTTGATCGAGTGTATAGAAGAGTGCCGGTGTTGGTATGCAAGCTTCGGTTCAATCCTAAGCATTTCTTTTTCATTTTTAATTTATCAAAAAAATTTGTATAAAACCTTCAAATTACCCGGCTTATACTATTAAATTGCAATATATATATATATATATATGGTAATGAAGTTTTTCACATTTATCCTCAATTATATAAGCCTTTTTTGAGTTGAACTCTCAAAACTTGACAGTCATGTAACTCTAATTATAATTTCAAAGCCTTAGTTTATGGTTTCAAAAATAAAAATCCAATGAAGAAATTATGATTTTGAAACTTGTCCAATCCTCACATTGCGACAGAGTACCCTAACTGCATAACCGTGCAAGCATTCAAAATCTACTTTTTATTTCTTCAATGGCTGAAGATATACTATTAGAACTTCCCGTGGGTTACATAGTCTATTTTTTTTTTTCATTAATTTAAGTTTAAATAAAAAATTTTAATTTAAATCGATTATATTAAAATTATTATTTATATAATAATTTCTTTTAATTTTTAATTTTTAACATTATTTTAATAATTATATAAGGTTTCAAATTTATTCAAATTCAATTCAATTTGAATTTTAGTAAAGTAAAAATTTTTGTTGCATTGTGGCCTGGCCATGAGCAATGACGTATATGCTATACTATACTTTTATGTAAAAAATTTTTGTTTTCTTTTTCTGGTAATCATATGGGGTGGGAAATGGAAGAATACACCCAAGAATCTATGATGACTAATGTTTGTTCGTAATTAATTTTCTAGAACTAATTTAGTTGGTAACCACTTTTGGTCCAAAATAAATAATTTTTTCGACTTAATTCAACATCATATAATATACAGTATTTTGAAATTATACAATGGTTGGTCCACTGGTTTCTTAACAACTATTTTTGGTTGTAATAGTTGCCCCACAAACTGATTTTTTTTTTTAATATTGTAACAAAAATAAAAAAATAAATTTTAAAATTTAAATTTATTAAATATTATTTTTTTAAAATAATTATATAAATAAATTAAATTAAATCTGAAATTCAAAGCTTTGATGCATCCATTTTCGCAGTAAAGGAATCAACTAAGAACTCTATTCCTTCGTGGCTGTCATACACTTCCGAGGGTAAATAATTGTCTTTATTTATTTTTGCAAAAAAAAAAAAAAAAATCCAATCTAAGATTTACAAATCCAAATACCATCCTATCAATTAACATAAACAAGTAGTAACTTTTTGCCATCTGGAATCGTGTTAGCATTTTCTTTATTAAGATGGCAAATTTATGCAATCCACAAACCATCTTTTTTTTTAAAAAAATTATATAATTAATTTAAATTTATTTATATAATTAATTTTAAGAATTATTCTTGATTGGGGTCCAAATTTAAGTGTTAAATTGATATTTAAAATAGGATTAGAGCCTTCATTAAAAAATTAAAAATCCCCCAAAAAATTAAAATCTTTAATGGATTTAGCCTAAGTATTTTTATTTTATTTTATTTTTTTTAATTTCAAGAAGAACATTGTAATTCTTTACCTTTTTTGAATTCTTACAAAATTAAACATGCAAAAGAATTGGAGTCAATTCAACTAACTAAACTCTATTGAATTTTTTATTTTATTTTATTTTAAAATTTGAACTAAATCTCGTTTTAATTGGTTATTAGAGGAAGAAAAATTCTTTGAATTTTACCATTTTATTTACATAAATTTTTTTATATATTTTATTGTATTTAAATCAATTTTTAAATTTACAGTCAAAAAGGCTTTTGATTTTTAATTTGTATTTAAATAATTTATTGATTTTTACCTTATACCGAAATTAGTTTTAAACATAAATCATTTTCATTTAAAACAAAAATTCATTTGAATAGTATAAAAAATATAAGAGTTTATTTAAGAAAAAAAAAGAAATAATCCATAAACTTTTTATAATATTTTTCTAAGATTTTATATTGGAGCTAATTTATGAAATGTAATAAAAAAAATCAACCATGTTTTTTTATAAAAAAAAATAGAAGAAAAAAATACAACCACAAAAATATGACACTTCAATGAATAATTTTCCTTGGAATGACTTTCTTTTTTTCTTTTTTTTTTCTTAAAAAGTGTGTGCACCACATAAAATAACACTTTAAATCTCTCATAAATTTAGAAATTTTTTTTTTAAAAAAATTCAATTTTCATGTCATTTTAATGGCCACAAATGTACACAATCTTTATATTTTAAATAATAATTTTTAATTTTTAATTTTAGTGATTAAAATTTAATTTTATAATTTTTTTTTACTTTTTTTTTAAAAAAAATTATAAGTAAAATTGGTATAATATCTTTAATTTATTTTTTGTGTAGCCGAAAAAAACGAATTTTTTTATTGGAATAAATGAAAAAATAAAATAAAAAAAAGTAGGAAAATAGTGGTAATTAGCCCAAATCAAATTAATGGCTAAAAAGACAGTGAAAAGAAGTAACGGTTGGGAATGCGTGATATCGAGAGCCCAATGACGCGTTCTCTTCCAAAAAAATCATGCGGCCCACATTC
>JBBYHO010000012.1:5102892-5114075 GCA_038382025.1 Adansonia gregorii
AAGTAACGGTTGGGAATGCGTGATATCGAGAGCCCAATGACGCGTTCTCTTCCAAAAAAATCATGCGGCCCACATTCACTCTCTTCACCTTCTTATACTCTCCTTTTGCTTTATTATTTTCCTCTGCTTCTCTCTTTCAAGGTCATTTCGTCAGTAGTCTCTCTTTAGCCCTCACTTTCTTCCCTCCATCAAACACTCCTTCGTTTTCTCAAGGTGGTTTGCCTGTTATCTTTTTCCCTTTGATTAGATCTGCTGGTCATTTCTCACTGTTCTTTAAACTGGGTTGTTCTTTTTTTTTTTCTTTTTTTGAATTCGGATTTTCTTTGTTTTGATCGAAATATAGAAAAAAAGATACCATCTTTGGCATTGGGTTCATTTTATTTATTTATTTTTGTATATGCTTAGATCTGTTTTCTTTTTCTTGCTGTTTCTTAATTGATTTATTTGTTTCTTTGGCTGACTCGTTTTCATTGTGCTTTAGATTTCATATTATTAACGCGATCTGAGGATGCTTGAATTTTGATTTTATAGACCAAAAATAAAGGAGGAAAATACAAGAAAATCGGGGAAGATCGGATGTATATATATAACTCATGGGAAATTAAATTACAAAAAGATTGACTTTTATTGTGATTTTACTCAATGTAAATCTGATTGTTTCATTAATCGTCATTTGGCTTGATAGAAAGAATTGGTGGAATTTAAGGGAAACTTTAAGTTTTTTCTTTATTAGTTTTTCTCTACGTTTGACTCTGATGTGGTTGTTGAAGCATATCTCCTTACTCACGCTAGAAAATGTGTCGGATATGGGCACTTAAAGGGAAATGAAGACCCCGTTTTTCTTTCTAAGTTGTATCTCCAAAAGTGTAACATTTTGTTGTTATTATATATAGCAGGTTGTAGAAGATGGCAGAAGGTGAGGATATTCAGCCACTTGTTTGTGACAATGGAACTGGAATGGTTAAGGTAAAATCATTTGAAAGCATTCATCTTTGGGCCAAAGTTTGTGTTTTTTTTTTTTTACCCGTACCTTTAGTGTTATATCAGTTATGTTTAATGTCTATGCCTTTTTATCTGATATAAGTTGTATATAAAATTGTTATCTTTCAGGCTGGATTTGCTGGGGATGATGCTCCCCGAGCCGTGTTCCCTAGCATCGTTGGTCGACCACGTCACACCGGTGTGATGGTTGGCATGGGCCAGAAAGATGCATACGTTGGCGATGAAGCTCAATCGAAGAGAGGTATTTTGACCTTGAAATACCCTATTGAGCATGGTATTGTGAACAACTGGGATGATATGGAGAAGATCTGGCATCATACTTTTTACAACGAGCTTCGTGTTGCCCCGGAAGAGCACCCGATTCTACTTACTGAGGCTCCTCTCAACCCAAAGGCTAATCGTGAGAAGATGACTCAGATTATGTTTGAGACCTTCAATGCTCCTGCTATGTATGTTGCCATTCAGGCCGTGCTCTCACTTTATGCCAGTGGTCGTACAACTGGTATGCATCACTTCCTTAACAAATGATTGATCCATTGAGTTTCAACTTTGTTATAGAATTGTGCCTTAACTGAAACTGATTGTTAGAGTTCCCATATATCCGAATATGTGTCTACTAAGTATTTCAATATTGGCCCACTCGTAGAAATTGAACTATTTGCTTTGTAGTATCGGTAAATGGCACGAGTTTGGTTCTTGATAAACAGATGCTATGAACTCTTATAAAATTTTCCCAATTCGATTCTGATTGGACTGCCTGTGGAATCTTTGAACTTTTACGGTTTGGTTTGAGTTGAATCAAACTTAATATGGAACATATTTTTGCTATAAAAGAAAAAATGGATCTAACGCTGTTCTTTGCCCTTTTTTTATGTAGGTATTGTGTTGGACTCTGGAGATGGTGTCAGCCATACAGTCCCCATTTATGAGGGTTATGCCCTCCCGCATGCCATTCTTCGTCTTGACTTAGCTGGCCGTGACCTCACTGATCACTTGATGAAAATTCTGACTGAGCGCGGATATTCCTTCACCACCACAGCTGAGCGGGAAATCGTGAGAGACATGAAGGAAAAGCTTGCATACATTGCTCTCGACTACGAACAGGAGCTAGAGACCTCCAAAACAAGCTCAGCAGCAGAGAAGAGCTACGAGTTACCCGACGGTCAGGTTATCACCATTGGTGCCGAGCGCTTCAGATGCCCCGAAGTCCTTTTCCAACCGTCCATGATTGGAATGGAAGCTGCAGGCATCCACGAGACCACATACAACTCGATAATGAAGTGCGACGTGGATATCAGGAAAGACTTGTATGGTAACATTGTCCTTAGCGGCGGTTCAACCATGTTCCCCGGCATAGCTGACAGAATGAGTAAGGAGATTTCCGCACTTGCTCCCAGCAGCATGAAGATCAAGGTCGTCGCTCCACCGGAAAGGAAGTACAGCGTCTGGATCGGAGGCTCAATCTTAGCTTCCCTCAGCACCTTCCAACAAGTAAGTCATTTCACCGTCGATTTCCATGCATCACATTCTATTTGCTTGCTTGTTTTTCGTACATTATCTGATGCGCTTGCTGTTCGGGTTTCCAGATGTGGATCGCGAAAGCCGAGTACGACGAGTCGGGTCCATCAATCGTTCACAGGAAATGCTTCTAAAATGTTTTTGATATATATATATGAGAGAATAGGGTCCAAGAGAGAAGTGTACTGTTTTCTTCACCATTTTCTTTTCTGCAACTTGCAACTTCGCTTTTGATCTAGCTTTGTTTATCCATCCATGTTTGTTATTGTCATGTTGGATTTGAATGGTGAAAACTTTGAGAAAGCAAGTGGTTTGATTGTGGTCCAAATTCTTTTAATTGATATTTAATATCTGATAATTTTTTTAATTATTATTATTTATTCTGATTTTCCATCTCACACTATCTGCTGCTGCCAGCCATTACTGCCATTTTTTTGGTTATTGTCAAAGTCTAAACGATTGCGCGACTATACTATACAAGCATGGTATGATACATAAAATATGATAGCACATTATTTATAAGATACGATAACACGAGTTATTAACACGACATATCAATAATATTTTATTCATTATTATGACATAGAAAATAACATCAACTCCTTACCATCATGTCTAAGATTTAGTCAAGATATGCATAATGATATTCGATACTTTTATTTTCATTCATTTCAAGTCTAGACCTAGCCTATGAATTAGGGTGAGCAATGGTTGAAGGTCATTGACAGGTCACCTTAAATTGATGGGTTCAGTTCAACTTCAAGATGGTTTTGCGATATGATGTGTGGTTCATGATTTATTTTTTTTTTAAAAAAAAATTAGTGTTTTTAAGATGGTTTACATAAGTATATGTCGATTTATTTCGGATTACAGAATTAAATTGTGAAATTTATTTTTGAACTGATTTTAAGATAACAATGAATATTTATATATAAACAATATATATAATATATATAAATTGCAAAATTCAAACATTTAAATTTAAATATTTGTAATAATATATGGATTTTGGATATGTGGTTGTAACTTTTATTTATAATACTGAAACATTATTCTTTTGATTATTTATATGTGAAGAAATTTAGCATTTAGAGTTTATCCTACATTACGTATGATCGTAAAATTGGTATTAAAAATCAAATTCATGATCTAAAAATCTTTAAGATTGACCTTACATGATTCATACTATTAATTTTTAAAACGTACACCCGGACCATACTCTTGGTTATGAACAATGATGGTGTTGGATAACACTTATTTCCATACAATTTATTATAGTGCGGGGTTGGTGGCTCTGGTTGAATCCTGATTTGGTTCCAATGGATGGTTTTCAAGAACTGAACTGTAATTTTCACTTAATCCCAAAAGCTTTGATTTGGATCCCCTTTGGTTTGGTATATGTGTTGAAATTTGATCCGTGCACTTAATCTCCCCCCCCCCTCCGACCCCCACACTGGGACCTTGCAAAGTACACTTCTGTTTTGTAAAATAAATAAATAAATAAAATGTATGATGCATGCGCTACATGAGCAATATATATAGATTAAAAGTATATACGAATCGAATTATATTATTTTTTAAGTTAATATATTATAAAAATAAAATAAAATATTATTATTAAATAGTAATTCAAGTTTAATTAATATGAGTTAAAAAAAATTTGTTTAATATTCAACCCATACGAGCCAAGCCATCCTGCCTTGGACGAGTCTAAAAGAGATATAATTTTACTTGTTTTGGAATGTATGATGCATGTTCAGTTTTTAGAAGTGTTTGTATATATATATATATATATATATATTTAAAAGATTAAACTCATTTTTATATCTATTGATTATGTGTTGCACACAAATATTTATATAAAAAAGAAAGTTTGGCAGAGATTTTTATGAGTCGGATTAAGTTAAACTTGAATAATAAAATACTTATTTAAGTTCGATACAATTCAAAAATCTCTTTAACTATTTAAAATATATTAAAATATTTTTTAAAAAATCATTTATATATTAATATTTATATATATTAATAATTAAATTTAAATAAAAATAATTTTTATTATTTAAGTAACAGTCCGGGTTGATCAACTTGAATTACAAAAAATCTATTTCAACTTCAATGCAATTCAAATTGAGTCTATCCTATCAGTGTATCGGTCTAAGCAACAATACAAACGATCTATTTCAACAAAGCCATTTCTTAAAATCTGTAACGTTAGGTTTGTATCAGATCTGAACGGTTAGATTTAGCTGGTGAAATCTGAGATGTTTTACTTCTTCAAGATTCATAAAAGAAAAGCGGCGTATTTTGTAACTACACCTGAGTGCTAAGTTGTTCAATTTGGTATTCAAAATTCCTTCGTATGTTAAATTTCTAGGTGCACATCTTAATGCCCGACAAGATTGCTCTATTATGATTCGGGTGATAACGATTCTATTCGAATCATTCTTTTTTTATAAAAATTATGATTTACGGTACTTTAGATTTTTAAAAATTAACTATAATTAAACTAAAAATCGTATAACATCAAATCAATTTAAACCAAAATTTACAAGTTCGAATCAATTTAATTCATCAAATATTTTTAAAATTTTAAAAATATATTTTTTCTATAATATTTTAACTTTTTTATACTAATTTAAAAATAAATTATTTTTATATAATAAAAAATAAAAAAACTAATTAAAAAATTTAATACGATTACAATAATTACAATTTTTTAATTTGTAAACAAAAAATCAAACTGAACTAAATATATATAATTAATATTGAAACTGAAACCAAACTAAATTTAATAAAATTAAAATCAAAACTGAACCAAACACTACGATTTAAATTGCATTTTGATTTTCTCGATTCTTCTGCTTAGCCTTTCATGAGTTTGAAATCTATCATACTCTCAGCAAAGGCAGATGCGTCCCTATATTTATTATGCAAACGATAATCAAACCGGACTGGTTTGAATCAATAAAGATATATCTCAAGCCCAGCCAGCGGTAAGTCTTATTAAAGGTTACAGTTGGGAAAAGAATTGTAAATCACGCCCATATAACATGAACTAAACCTGCTTCAAGCACTTATGGAGGAAATAAGTTCAGAATTTGATTATGAAAATATTAAGAGTAAGAATGTAAAAGTAGAAAGTGTTACCTCAATTAATATTACAACTTAAAAAAAAAAAAAAACAGGAAATCCTTCATGTTCTCGCCATGGCTTCGCATAAAGAGAGAGCTCCATTTCAGCTACCAATAAAGTGTCTCTAAAGAAGGTATAAAACCTAGGGCAATAAAATCTGGGAAAAAAACAGCATCAGGAGCTAATTTTCCACATCCGGGTTCGGTATCCTACGGACATGAGCGCAAGCTCCCAAAGCATGTTTGGTATGCTCAATGGATTTACCTTGGATCCAGGAATTTCGGACCAGTTTACAGATATCTCGAGCATTGGAATGCCAAACCATTTGCAAAGGAAAACTAGTTCGACATCAAAACACCACCTGCGCATTTAAAATCCACAATGCTAGCTAGGTAAATCACAGAAATTTTAAAGGATTCACAAGAGCAGTTAACAATAGACTATATAGAAGGAAATATTCCCTTACTATACAACCTAAATGCCAGACCTTGAAGAAGTTCATTTGAAACAGACAAAGTCCCAGGTGCATTCGAATTGAGAAATGGAGAGAAATTGTTAACTTCTACGGGTTTTGAAAGAAAGCCGAAGTCAAAAGAAATGTAAAGAATTGTTAATTGTATAAGTGATAAATTGACAAGTTCTATCCAAATTACTAAGCAAACCTTTTCAAAACTTGGGAGGCGTGGAAAGAGGAAACTACCATGAATAGCAATATGGGCTAAATTACTTAAAGAAAGCCCCTAAACTATTACACTTTTCTTAAGTAAGTCCCTATACTTTTATTGGACACAAAAAAGCCTTTTATCATTTGATTTGTACCCAAACAAACCCTTATTCAAATGAAAAATTGATTTATCTTACGGACTTATTTATGCATAAATTAATGGTTAAGGATTTATTTGAGTGCAAATCAAAGGTTAAGAGCTTATTTGGATACAAAAAAAGTATAGGAGCTTATCTAGATAAAATAACAAAGTTCAGAGGCTTTTTTGTTATTTTAGCCTAGGAATGTCTATAACTAAAAGAATTACTTATTTCCTCCCCTTTATTATTTCTTCCCATTCTCAACAACTAAAAGAAACTGAATTTCACATAAGAGCGCTTTACCTCCATCCACTACTTTCTATAGTTTATTCCTCTTTTTTAAACACTTGTATCCATAAACTGGAAAGAGCTCAATAAGTACCATGGAATATTCAATGTGCAAACAAACACCTGCTGGATGACATTACACTAATCTACGCATGTTTTATATATATATATATATATATATTTTTCGACTTTTGATGACAGAATATGAAAGTAATACTTAAGGATGGGGTGATCAGTAGTGTCACGAAGGTCAGAATCAATCACCTTTTCAAACGGATGTTGGTAAAGAGCTTCCTTGCTGCAGACCTCGTAAACATCTTAAAACCGCACTGCATTGTATGAAGAAAAACCAAATAAGGTAAGCTAACAGAAAATTCTATTATATCTTTCAGTTATGTTCTGGTTCATAGACTTTAGGCCCAAAAAAAAAAAAAAAGTAATCTACAGCATGAAGAAACATACTTGTGTATCACGAATCCCAGGACCAGCAGTCAAGAGAACAACGAGATGGAAACCTTTCATCAAAAAATTGCGGTACCACTTCCTCTGAAAACATAGATCAAACAAGTTCAAGTAGAAGAAACATGCAACTTAGGCAAGAAAATTAAAATATGGTAAAACAGCAGACGTCATGTGTATACTTAACCGTAGCAAGAGCTTTGTCCTCAAGATGAGCACGAGAACCAAATACTACAACTGGGACGTCAGATATTCTGAAACTTGTGTCATTGGCTGCCGAATCCCCAGGATGATAATCTTTTCTGACAAACGCATGGATCTGAAGTGCAAAGCATGCATCAGATAATTTGTACCTATGTTACTCGGACTCAAGTGCGAGTTTTAGATAGAAGTTTGTGTCCGGCAGGGATATGTTCAATTTTTTCTAAAGTTTTTCATATATTTGGAGGGTCATATCCCCATACCCATGTCCGATATGTGCCAGAAACAAGTATTTTAAGAAAAATGAAGAGACAGAGCAACAAGGATCTGTACTATACAAAATATCCCCATCATGGGTGGTCAATCTTTTACAAACCTGATTTTCAAGTTTTTCTAGGTCAGTAATCTTGGTAGCCCCATCAGCATCTAGCATTAGAAGAAATTCACCACGTGAATGAAGCATTCCCTGTTTTACAATGCTTTCACAGGGGTAAAGGGCTTCAATCAATTGTTGTCACGCAAGAGCAGGAATGCATACTACTTTCACTAGCATCAATAAATGTTTGTGAAAATCCAAATGAATGATGGTTAGACTCACTTTTCTTATAGCTTCTCCTTTGCCATGGTTTTTACCAAGAAGGATAGTCCTTACATTGTCTACACCATACTTCTTCACATAGTCAAAAGCTACTCTCTTCGTTCCATCCCTACTTCCGTCATCAACAATTAACACCTGCTCAGCAACTCATTCAAATAAGAGAGATGTAGACATGCAAAAGCACTTTTATATGGTACATTTTTCTTTTAAACGGTTATTCTAACCTAAGGCATTGACCATGAAACACACTAGACCTATCCAAATCTAAATTTCATGAGAGTCTACTGAATAAATAGACTTCACGAGACCAATTTAGATGACCAGGTTAATAGAAAGAAGAAAATGTACCTCATAAGAAAATGAATTATCCTTTCTTGCCCGTTGTAGAAGATAACTGCAAAGTAACAACATCATATCATTTTATTTAACAACATAGTCTTTTCAGTGACCAGCATTAATATAGTTTAAAGTTACTTCAAATAAATTTATCTAAGAAACCATACTTTCAATTCCTTAAAATAACAAAATAAGGATTAATTAAGCTGCAGTAGGAGAATGGAAAGTTATCAATTCAGAACCACAAGTGCATCATGCAGTAATGGCTAGTATAAGATCAAGCATTAACAATATTGTAAATACGTTTAGTGGGCTAAAACATATTGAATAGCCATGATGGCCCATTGTCGGTATCAAAATCATTTTCCAGAGGCAACTCTTGGTGAATTTAGATGTTATCATGCGAGAAATCAAATCAATCAATTGAATAACCTTGCTTTCACATGTCCGCCTGTCGTGACTCTTTTTCATTTTGTGAGGAACTCAGATTGGCATGTTAGCATTTCAAAATATTGCCAACTACAGAAAATATGCATTCCGCATTATGAAACGTAAGAATCTACTCTCTGTTGTCACATACGGTTCAACCGAAGCACATATGTGCAGATGTTAAAGGGTTTAAAAAAGAAGCATTAACTTACTTCATGGTTTCATCAAGTGCACCAGGAAGCCTATGCTCTTCATTAAAAGCCGGAATTATCAATGACAAGTATTTCTTGGCCGGATCAAAAATATAAGGACAAGGAACCTGGAAAAAGAAATGCATCCGGCAAATGCTTACCATAATCACCCATTTCATATATACCATCATCCCATAAATAAACTAACCGAAATGGAAAACTCATTTTAAACAGAAAAGAATATGAAAATGGTGTTAGAAAATTCTAATTCTTATCATCAGTTCTCCTACATTTATGATAAGGTTGAGTTCTTCAAGTAAAAACTATCAATTCCACGCTGTTCTTTTTTGTTTTCCAATACTTGTTAGCTTCAAATAAAAGGAATTAAAAAACAAAATCCAATTTTAATTAACTTAATTGGTGCAAATAATAATTTACTTAAATTTAGCTTCTCAAAGTTGACGTTTCCATTAATTTCCTAACCGAAATAAGAGCAAAACAAAAAGAAAATCTAAATTTGACTCATTTTCTCGGCAACCAAACAAGCGATTAAAAAATCCAAAAAAAGAAAGAAATATAATTACCTGTTTCAATGACTTCGGATCCTCAAAGATCGCCGGCGCTTCAACATGACTAAATTAAAAAAAAAATTTGGAAAATCAAATAATTATATCAAAATAAAAAAACCGAAAAGAGGAAATTAGGGTTAGAAAAAAAGTACGCGTTATTGTGACGTCTTCTGTAAGCTTCAAAAACGATTGCTGAAACTAAACCAGAAAGAACGATCAAAATCAAAGCAGCCAAAAACTCCATCATCGTCAACAAAAACCCCATTTTTCCCTCTCTCTTTTCACTTCAACGAAGGATTGAATCCCTAAAAAATTTTTCATCCAGGAAGCATAGTTAATAGAGTTCGTTGATATCAACCAAGCCCATCTAGGATCTAGCTCTGTCAGTAGAGCGCAACCTACGGTTCGAACGCCCTACTGAATGGGCATCTTTCTCAGCCCACTTTTCCAATGCCGCAAGGAATGTTGAAACAATGGGCCTATTTTTTTCTCATTTAAAAAAAAAAAAAGTTGTAACTTTAAAATAGCCGAAAGGTTGTAAGTACCCGAATCGAACTCTAAACTTCTTATATGTTAATTAAGTTAAATTTTAAGTTTATAAATTTTAAATTAGAGTTCAGAATAACAAGTGTTTATAACATTGATTAAATATTATTTAATTATTATTTTAAAAATTTTTATTTAATGCACTACTTTCAATCTCAATTTTTTTTTGTTTAACGATTCAATTCATATATTCATATTATATTTATATTTTTTATTATATCGTATTTAAAATATTTTATATTTATATAAATTTTGATACGTTAATAGTCATATTACATGATTTTGAGACATTTGTAAGTTCAGATTATGTTTATATTATTTTTTAATTTTTTTCCTATTTTATTCATGTTGTGTCTAGTAATTATCAGGTTGCCTCACTCACATAGTCTTGAAAAGCATGGGATCGATCAAGAATAAGTACTAGCAAAGGATGAATTAAAATCAAATCCGATTGCAAATGCTATTCATCCTCGTAAAAGCTGATGCCATTGTTTGAGTTTGTTGAAAGAATTTAACAGGCAGTTTGCTTCTCATCAATACCTTAAATGCTCCTTGGAGTATATATATATATATATATATTTCACCATTTTTTTTCATTCCCTGGTTTGTCTGCCATCCAGATTATTGAAAAAGCCTTAGGAATGTGGCATTTGAACCAAATTACTGTGTCAAGCCACCTTTCACTTGTGCCTAATGGATTCCCAGGTACCATCATTGCTATTCAGAAACAGGAGGTGGCGGAATTGAGTCAAAGAAGTTTAAATTAAATGCCGAATACAAATATGTATTCAAACGATTAGATTTAATTTTTTTAAAAATTTTTATATATTTAAAAAATTATATATTATATTCAAATATGAATATATGTAACGTACAAATGTCGTCCTCGGAAATAATGAAGAGCCCTTGAAACATTGCACGACACTTGAGGAAAACTAATCCCCGTGATGGGCTTGAACTGAAAACTCAAGATAATTTTGCCAGCTAATTGGATCCAATTATCAAAACCAAGATAATATCAATTATTAAAATTTATATTGCTTTAATTTTTTATTTTTTTAAGTATTTATATTTAACACATATTTAAAAATAAATATAGAATATAACACT
>JBBYHO010000012.1:5134010-5184848 GCA_038382025.1 Adansonia gregorii
TAAATATTTAAGAAAGTACGTATATTCGATCTCTCGACATGTAAACTTGATATTTGTCTTTGGTCTTTTCCTATTTGACCTCCGTATGCATGCACAAAAAGTCAGAAACCTCAATTTCAAAGCGTGTGAAGAGTCAGGCCTTTCAACACCTGAGGTTCTTCTCATTTTGATCTCCACTTTACCCTTTTTTTCCTTTGTAAATTTGACATTTTTCATGCATTTTTTATTGTAAAAATATTTGCTGTGTTGAAGTTGTAAGTTTTATGTATATCTGTTTATATTTTTTATAAGCTTCAAAGAAAGTTAAAATCTTGTTTGTTTCCCTAGAAACTTGAAAAGAAAAGACAAAATGCAATTCCTTTTGATCAAAAGCTGGTTTTTGTATCATTTTTTGTGCTTCTGTTTTGCAGGAAGGTTTTTGTATTATGCTTTGATCAATTTGCAGTAATCTTGTTTAACTTTAACTATTTTATTTTTCCTACTATTCAGAAATGGATCAATTGTCAAAGGGTTATGGAGGAAGCCATGAAGGATCGGATGGAGTTCTTAACAGCAAGGCGGGCAAGGTAAAAAATTTGTCCATAGACTAGGTTATCTGCCTGTACGGACTTTGGATATGGATTTTTCTAATTCGAACGGACTCGTTTGAATTATCATTTAATAATAAAATTATTTTTAATTAAATTTAATTATAAAAATATAAATATTAATTTAAAAAAATTTTAAATTTTTTATTATTTTTAACAATAATTTGAGCTTTCGAGCTAAACTTGATTCGGGCTTAAAAACATGTAAAAATGATTTTAAATTGCGGTCTGGCCCGGCATATTGACATCTCTATTGGTTGACTGATTGCTAGTTTTTAATGTAGGATTTGCAAGTTGATGTTTTCAATACCATTAGGTGATGGCTAGCTAGTTTTCAATTCGCAGCTTATGGCTGAGGTCACGGAGTTCATGAATCAGATGGAGTTCTTGACAGCACAATGCAAGAAGCAGGTTGCCATTAATGTAACTCAGGCTAAAGATTTGGAGCCTCGCAACTCCATATGCAACAAGCAGCCTGGTGAGATTGATAGCTAGAAAGCCTTGGTTGTTGAAAAAGATAAGACGATCCTCAATCACGTGCAATGTTGCCGTAAGCTGCGTGACGAGGTGAATGAGTTTGAGGATCGGCTTAGATTCACTTGCTGCGAACGCAGAGCGGCAAGCCAAGATTGCTTGGGAGAAAATCACTGAGCTTGAGAATAAGCTCAAGGCTAAGGAAGAGGAAGTCACGCAAGCGAGCAGTAAGGTTGAGGGGGTGACTGACTCATTGATCGACCGGATGAAAATGGTTCAGAAAACGCTAGGAACCTTGGACTTAAGATCAGGCATTGGTTTTGATAGTCTGTATATGCCTAAGCGACAGGTGACTAACTCATTAAATAGCACTTGGATATCTACGTTGCTCCAATATTTTATTTTTCTTGAAATATCCATGTCCAACTCTCCAAATATTTAAAAAAAAAATAGTTGAATATACTTGTGTTAGAAGCATGCTTGTATATCCGACACTTACACCGAGTCCATATATCACAGATGTATGCTACTTTATGCATGAGTTCCTGCTTGGTAGTCTAGATAGAAATGCATTTGTTTTATTATGAGGGTAAACACGGGTTCCTAGGCTGCAGGCTATGAATCTACTGTTTGAAGATTTACTACCATGAATTTGTTTTATTATAATGAAATAACATTCAAAGAAAAAAAAAATCAACAGTTTTACTTGCTTGTGCAGCAGCAATAGTTGATGTGTTTTGTTTTTATTTGTTTATTGTTCGAAGTGTTCTTCGGAAACTAACATGTTTCTTCTTTCAGAACTGCTTCCAAAATAGCGTACTAAAATTGGCTGCTTTGGAGCAAAAACAGGAAAAATGCAAGGAAACTGGCTGAAGATCTGTAGGTAGGTTTGTTATTCATGCCTTTGTCTTTAATACCGCCTACTTCCTTGTCAGTTTAGAATGCTGAGAATTGATGGTATGGCTGGATCATCAATTGTACAGACGCAGAATGAGGAACTCCGCAATAGGATAACTCTAACTGGAGATAGAATTAGATAAAAAACACAGGCATTAGAATTGGAAAATAAGCTGCAGAAACAGTCAACGGGAGATGAAGACAGCGATAGAGAATTTGACGTTCAACGAAGTGGTTGTAACAAGCCAAGGAGCTCGAGTGCTTGAGGCAATAGAGGGTCTGATTGTGATAGTAAATCTAGTTCTGAGAGCCATGGAGATTTTAAACTTTCCGATGAAATCTTGCCAGACAAAGATGTTCAACAAATCCTTTCCAGCAAGGATGCTCGGGATAACGGGGTAAGCGATTGCTTCTTTTTCTTTAGGCTTTGCAAGCTGGTATTTTCATTATCATTAAGGGACCTAATATTTTTCCTCAGCCTGTGGCCAACATTCTTGGTTATTAAGGGGAGGAGCACTATGATCAATACGAGGAGCGAGGTGAGATTGACAGCTTGAAAACATTGGTGCCAATACACAGCCTTGAAAAAATTTGTATTCCTTGCTTGTTATTATCGACGTCGGAATCGTGTAAAATGTATGTGACCTAGGAATTTACATTGTCATTTCATTTGAAATTTGCCTGGAATCTGAACGTTTCACTTAATGGTCGGTGAATAAATCTTCCATATAGAAAATTGATCGAAAATCTCATCTCTCGAAAATATATATATATTGAGAATTTGGCCTTTCACATTCTTTAGTTTTTCCTGTCTTTATAGTTGGACATTGAATTTCATGTTGATTAGGGATCATTGATATAGAAGTGGTTAACTCCTTGCAATTTCCTCATTTGATATGCATCAGGACGTTCATGTTCTCCTTTGCCATCCCCCCTACACTCCTCTTACTGTCCTTCGAGTCCTGGGTTGCCACCCCTTATACGCTCCCCTTACCATTCTTCAAGTCCTGGAGGTCACAGGTAAACTGTCAAATTGACATCATATCTTTTTGGCTGGTAGGAAATAAGATGATGGTTAGATACTTTAATTACGTTAGGTCATACTCCCCTGCTCCAAGGCATTGAGGAAACTATTCTGTTTCACGCGGTAGAAGAATTGCAGACCATCTAAGATCTCGAAGAGGTCCTCCTCGACATTTTTGTTCACCTTTGCCACCCGTTACACAGTCCCCTTAACATCCTTCGAGTCCTGGAGGTCACAGGTAAACTGTCAAATTGACATCATATCGTTTTGGCTGGAAGCAAATAAGATGATTGCTAGATATTTTAATTTTGTCAGGTCATTCTCCCGTGCTCCAAGGCAACTAGGAAACTATTCTTTTTCACACAGTAGAAGAATTGCAGACCATCTAAGATCTCGAAGAGGTCCTTCACAAGAGCGAGAGAGATCATATTCTCTAGGATATGAAAATGCTGATGGAAGTCGTTATGATGAGTAAGTGCAAGTATATTTTTATTGTTTCAATGTTCTTATATATCCCGTCTTTTTGAGTTTGCTGTCCAATAGGTTTTTACGGTGTTCATGACTGGCACTAGGGACTCAACTCTACGTTCAAATATCTCTACTCGATGTCCACTCTGAACCTGAACTTGATTTGTAGCACCCGAACCTGACCCCAAAATGTAGAAATCTCTTTGTTGATGCTTTCTTCGCGGGTACCAAAAGTCGGGCAAGACCTTGCAATACAGAGAGAGTCAATAAGACGTCGGAGTTTCTACTTTGGAGCCCTCTCCGATGATTAAGTTAGAAGAGTGTTTGTATGAAGGTGTATGCATGTTTTCTAGAGTCGAATCTTACCTTTAAGCATGCTTGCTTTTTTTATAGGAATTGTTTGGAGACATTGTATCAAGTGATTTGGTAGTGATATGACCAATGCCGAGTTAGGTGTCAGGCTATAGTGTCTAGCGGTCGGTTCCGTCAGTCGACTGCCATTCAGTAGATGTCAACTCTACATTTAAGTCGTTGTCGGAGAAGTCACATCACTATCAGGTGCGGTTGAACGATCGATTTTATGTTACTGTTTGGTGATCACCCGTTCGGAAGAACAGTGGATCGAGGATGGTTTGGCGATCGCAGTACGTCGAGGCATAACAATGTCGGAGTGATCACATCGCTGTCAGGTGCGGTTGGACGATTGGCTTTATGTTATTGTCTGACGATTACCCGTTCAGAAGAACAATGAATCGAGGATGGTTTGACGATCGTCATACGTGGAGGCATAACACTCCTCGAGCCTAAACTCTCCTGCCTTGGAACTTAAGCTTCATTTTAAAAAATCTACCAACTCAAGACAAATATGTGCTTTGAAGCCTAGTAAAAATAGGGACCTTAACTAAAATATATAAAACATAGTTATAAAATTGGAATAAAGAAAGGTATTTTAGTAAGTATTCGGGGGCGAGGCAAGTTTTCCTAAACTGTTTTACCAAGCCTTTCAATAAAAACCAACCAACCTTGCCCTGAACAGGATTTAAAAAAAGAAAAATTGCCCTTATAAGGTTGGGTTGGATCGAGACCCCGATGGGTTCTTCTTTTAAAAAATTATATTTAAATTGAATTATCATTTTTTTAATTATAAAATATGAAATACTTAAATTAAACTTTTAATTTTTATCTAAAATTATTTAAAATAATATAAAATGCTATTAAATTAAAAATTAATATTAATAATTTTTAATATTTAATATTTATGATTATAAATAATATAATTATATTTAGTGCTTAATTTTTAATATTATACGAAACAATTTTTATAATAGAAATTCAGTGTTGAAAAATTTAATACTAAAAATTCAGTATTTAAATTTTTAGCACTTAAAACTTTTTCAGTTTATTTAATAACACCTTAGTCTAGTTACGAGCCATGTCTTAACAAAGGGCTTATTCCGTTTGTAGGAATTCTGCATGTGAATCTGGGGAACCTTCGGATGCATGGAGGCCATCGCCTGCTAGGTCATCAAGGCCTTCCTGCTGGTCCAGATCCATGTCTGCTAACTGGTAAGAAGTAGATGACCGAGGTCCGAGGGACTGGCATCCGCCCTCTGATGTCATCTGGCATTTTTCAGATGGTGAATTCTGTGTTAAAAGGATTGCTTCTGTTTTAATTGCGATAAATCTATAATAATTTACATAATTTATAGCCATACGATTATCACTTTGAATGAGAAAGTGAATAGTCATCATGTGAATAAAATGATGCATTTGTTATATAAAAGGATATATTTTTAATAGTTAATGGTTGTCCTGGTTTGTAAAAAGATTTTTAAACTTACAAATTTTTTTTGGTTGTGTCTTTTTATAGGTTATATATATTAACTCCAATCGTCAAAATATTCATTTCAAAATTAATAGATTTTTATTAAAAAATAATATTAGATTAGAGAGTATTTTTAATATTATTATTTATGATACTAATAAAATTTTATTGTATCATAAAAATGTTATTGTCTAGATCTATTAGCAAATTTTTTATGGAGACAATTAACTTTTAAAAGAAAATGATTTATCGTACTTTCAAGTCTTGATTTTAATTTTATTGCTATTTATCCATCTACATTATTTTCCCACCCACTTTCCTCTTTATATTACATCTAAACTTTTTGTTGAAAAAACAATGGAGTTATTGTTTTGATGTTTGAGACTTGCTCCTTTCCTTTTGTTACTAACAATCCAATTTCGCTAGATTAAAAATATTTTAAATGTTAGCATTGCAGAAGTTTTTAGGCTTAACAATCCAATTTCGCTAAAAGTTTAAACATAGTAAATATTTTAATGTATACTTATATTCAATAGACTTTTTGAATTTGAATAAGCCAAAGCCAAGGTTATTCTACTCTTCATCCTAAAGGTATTCCTTTTTACCTGGAAACTTGTGACGGTGGCTAGGTTAATCTTTCGAGATCTGGAGAAATTTTGATAATTAGTTATAAGAGACACCACCAGCCAGCCGTCTTAGCTCAGCCGGTAGAGCGCGTGGCTTTTAACCACGTGGTCGTGGGTTCGATTCCCACAGACGGCGAATGTAATCATGAAAGTGCTCTTTTATCCGTTTTCACTTGTTCGGCCCTTTTGCTTTTTAGCTTTTTGTCTTCATACTTTAAAACTTTAAACTGTATACCTTTGGAGAAAAAAAAAACTCAGGAGCCAACTTTTCGGTTTATCAAGTTATCAACTTTTTCTTAACATTTTTTTCCTGTTTCTCTTTTCGATGGAATTTAAAGAAAATTTGAAATAGCCAAATGAAACATTTGTACTCACAAATAATTTTGATTTTAAAAAATTTAAATTTAATTTAATTATTATTAACTTAAACTCAAATCATTGAACGATTTGAATTTAAATATTTTAATATTTTTTAAATCATTTGCTAGTTTTAAGTTTTTTTTAATATTTTTAATTAAGTAAAAAAACTTAATTTAAGGTTGAACATAAGTAATTAAAATTAATCTCAAATATAAAAATTGAGCTTAATCACAAATTAAATTAAGTAAATTTAAATAATTTAAAAATTTTATCAAATTAAATTTAAACTTTAAAAATAAAAATCAAAATCGAATTTCAAACTTCTTAGCAAACTCTGATGGAGGAAGCCGAACAGAAGCACAAAACACAACATTTAAAAACATAAATTATACTATATAAAAAGACCTTGCAGAAGGAATACACTAAATTTTCCCCGCAACGGCCAAACAATGTTTAACGAAGGGCAGCTCCTAAGTCGCTTCGACTCTTTGTTTTCTTTTGAGTATTTATCTCCGACTCTTACATTCGATACAATTTTAGATATGAGTATAGTTATATAATCTTTCAATTACTCTCTAAATATTAAAAAAAATTAAAAAAATAAAAAATACTCGTACTTGACACTAAGTCCGAATAATATAAGCAAACTCAACTAAAATATTTACAATTATGTTCAACAGATTCTGGCCACATACAGTTTCTTCACAGCTAACTTTAATGGATAGGTTCAATGGATAAGAGCATTTACCTTCAACGATAATGGTAATCAAACAAGGATTTGAGCTGCTCAGAATTACACAGCTGAACCGTAAGCGCAAACCTGATGCATCGTCAAGGTTTGGCAGCGAGGGGCAAATCGACGGATACGAGACAAAGATTCGCGTTGCTAAGCATTTTTAGTGCTAAATTCTCGCAGATTGCGAGAAATTTGTTTTTGATTAATAAGCTATCTCCACACTCCTTGTTTAGCTCCTCAGTGAGATCGGTGAAAGTGCAACTGTCATACATAAAACCAAGAAAAATCCAGTTATAAACAATTTGGAATATAGGCTGAGCAAAGAGTCCTTTATTCAGTACCTATGTTACTTTGTTTCTTTATTTTTATTTAAATAACGTATTTAATATATATTCAAACTTGTATATCAAAATATAGCCCTAAACACATGAAAAAAATAAAAAAAATTAAACATATTTATGTCCAACACATGCTCGTGTTAAATACTTATATCCGAGTCCTAATAACATAGATTAATATCGTACTAATGAAAGTACTATTTTTTTCACTATTGGTTCGTATAGATACTGATGTATTTTAATGTACCATTGCTGGTTTACTGACATTTTTCAAATATTTTTTCTTTTATATATATTTATAAAGCTCGTTTCAAAATTTTCTAATAAAACATATAATATATACAATTATATCAAATTACATTTATATATATATTTATGTTTATATACAAACATGTATAAAATTTCAAAATTATAAAGATTTAACATCTAAAATTTTTATCATAAATAAATAAAATAAATATAAAAAATTAAAAAATATATAGTAAATTATTATTAATTAGATTCAATAACATAATTTAATAAATATATTTTATTTTTGAATGAAATTATGAAAAAAAACAAAAATTAGTATGACTAAAAAAATCAGGAATTGATTAAAAGAATCAACTAAATGAAAAATTCTTTAAAAAATAAAAAACTAAAATTGTGTACCAACCAATACGGGTTGGTCCATACTATACAGGGCGATACAAGTTGGGACAAACCGATAAGAACCGATTAGTATGGTTTGGTTCATACTATAGAGGGCGATACAACTTGGCACAACGAACCGATAAAAAAAGTACAATATTAGTAGCATTTTGGTTTTCTTCAAAACCGGGGAGAAATCGAATTGCCAAGATGATTTTAAAAGGACGAATGTTGAAATCTCAATTTGAAATTAAAAAAAAAAAAGTTGTAAACAGAAATAAATTTCTCCACTCAAAATATCAGGCAGAAAGTACAAACTAGGATGCAAATAACCCCCTTGGGTACTCGAACATCCCTGGGAGACGAGACCCTTTATCCAGGAAGAGTTCAACATCCAGTGGTAGTGGCTTTGCAAAATATCTAATATCCGGCCACAACTTAACCGGAAGCTTCTTCCGATCACAGAATGAAGCTAGCTTCAATGGCAATACATGGTGGTGGAAGCGAATTTGAAGAAGCCTGACCAGGTTCCAAAGAGGCAATCTCTTCCATTGGAACTACTGTTGGTACATTATCATACGATGTCAAGGAGCTGCAGTATGAAGAAGTTAGGGAGTGAGTGCTTTAAGGCCTGAAAAGACTATATGCTGAACAACTAGAAGGTCATATTAAGGGAAAAAAATTGAAAAAATCAAAAATTGATTCGAACCTTGGAAATAGAGCAACTTAATAGCCCTGACATCTAACTTCTAAGCATGGAATAAACTGCAGAAATCCACATGTTCAACCTAAACATTGCAATAACATGGAGAAGAATCCCTGCCACGGTACGAAGTGCCCATGCTCTCGGATTCGGATCCCCCATATCCATCTGGAAACAATTAATCGACAACAATGCTTCATTTGGACGCCTACACAATTAAATACAGAAATGACTAGTAATAAGTGAATGTCCAGGCTTTAATACAACAAATAGAATCCAGCCAGTCATACCTCCCCCCTTATTTCAACTTAATGATATTCTAGCTATTCGAGCACTGCTTTTATATAATAAATCCAATGGTGCTTCCAGATGATTCATAATTCATTAACCTTGAAAAGCCAATAAAAAACCATTATCTAATATCTACTCTAATCTTAACAACTTCTATTAACAATTTATCCGTTTGTATCCGTTGTAATTAGAGAATTATTTGAAGCAAGCACGCACTTCAGTTGTACCAAATTCCCTCGGTTTATTAATGTTGCTTATTTAACATATGGAAACATCAATTGGAACTCTAAAAGAACATTCACTCTAAATAATGGAAGTTTGAAGAACATACTTTTCGGCATAATCCAGTAGATACAAGTAAACCAGCTTCTTTACTACGAAAGATTGAGATGCCACATTTTTAACAAACTGTAATTGACGTTCCGATTCACCAAAACAAAAGATAATAAGATTTGAAAATATCCATCGACAATCGCTGATTTCCTTCTTAAATATGACAACCAACAATCGATTTTCAGATTCCAAAGAATCAATTCAACCATATCTTAACTACTCAGAAAAATAGCCTAGCTGAACGAATTATAACTTGAAATAGTGGAATTCAGTTAGAAAAAATTTTGAAATGCTTAATTTTCTTTCTCATTTTCCTACGACTTGCTCAGCAAGCAAAGAGATAACTGAAACAATCGATTAATATTCGTATAATTTCCAAGTTCAATGCACTTTCTGTTAAACTATTATGTCTATCAAACGCTTATTTTCTTTTCATTGTCCTGCAACCTTCTTAGCAGCCAAACAGAGCTCCGAAAGAATTTTCAAAATCCATAACACTCTAATATTAAAATTTAGTTCAAATATTCATATGTGTCATTCAACAACACAATAAGATTCAAAAAATGAAAACTAAATGACCTAAGGGAAGAAATTGGAGACGTCCAACCCCGGAGCGATGAGAGCGAGGAGTCGCTTGAGAGCTTGGCATTTCTCCGAATCGAATTTGCTGTCTAGAAGCGGCGCTATGCTGACGTCATCCGGATAGTCGTAAAGGTGAGCGTCGTTTCAGATCTGGAACATCATCGTCGGCGCCTTGCTCAACGTCTCTGCAGTTGCTCCGAATTGAGGAAGTATTTTCCTTTTTCCTTCATTTCTTTCCCTCCTATAAATTAAGAATTATAAGAAAATTATATTTGAAAATTTATTTCAATGGACAAATTTGCGAAAACCTTCTGATTTCGAGCTTCGAGGGAGATGACAACTGCGAAGCTGGAGATGGAATGTTTGGGTATTGAAATACATAGGATCTGGTCGGGAATTATGATGCCTCTGTGCTGACAATTTAATGTTCAGCTACTGTTTGGATGTAATTTTATTTGTACGTAACAAAAATTTTTACATAAAAAATACATTTTGTCAAGTGTTTATAAGTTTCCGTTTAGGATCAAATTCCAATAAAAAATTTTGTGAATTAAATTTGATGTGTAAACTTGTTTTAATTTTAAAATGTTTTAAGATATTGTAATTAATTTATATACATTAAATGTTTATATAATCTTATAATTATATTTAAATATAAAATATTTTTTATTATTAAAATAATAATATAATTCTACTTAATTTTATAATAAAATATAAATATAAAAATATCTCAAAACTTATTTAATAATATATAAAAGTTATAATAAATATATATACTCAAATTATATATCATATATTTGATTATATACATTATATCTGTATATTTTATTACCTTACAATTTTATTTAAATTTCATAATATTATTAATTTTTTTATAAATATTTAATATCTTCGTTATATTTTAATTATTTTTTATTATGTTAGCATAAAAAAATTGACAAACAACACGAATATACAGATAGTCAATTCAATAAACCCTAATTTTTTCCCCTTTCTTCTTCTCCGTCTAAAAATTCTGGGCGATATCTCTAAAACCCTCTCTGCTGTTAGGCCCCCGCCGCCGTCATCGCCTCCATCCTCGGCGCTGTCAGCAGGTTCGATCTGCTAAAAAGTCTAACCTTGTTTCCTGCTTCTGTCTTTGTCCTTCATTTCCATAATGTGCGGGGTTTCTGTCTGGAGAAGAAATTTCTGTAAATTTTTTGTAATTTAATTGACTTATTAATTGTTCAAACGTACATGCCTTCATATATATGGAAATGCATAGTTTTGTGTTGAGTGTAGTTTGATTGTTTTGGTTTGGTTTTGTTCTTACCATTTTAGGTTCCCTTGACAATGGATGTCAGCTCGGGAGATGATTCGGACATAAGTGAATCTGAAATAGAAGAGTATGAAGATAAATGTTATGAAAAACTAAAGAATGGGAACTACAAAATCAAAGTTTCAGATGAAAAGTATACTTGTCCCTTTTGTCCCAAGAAGAAAAAGCAAGATTATTTATATAGGGATCTCCTCCAACACGCGTCTGGTATAGGAAAAAGTAGTTCTGAGAAAAGAAGCGCTAGAGAGAAAGCCAATCACCTAGCTTTGGTGAAGTATCTGGAGAAAGATCTTCTTGGAGCTGTGGGTAGTAGTTCATTGTCGAAATCTGTGGCGGGGGCTGAGGAGGATCCTCTTAGTGGTTGTGACCATGATGAGAAGATTGTGTGGCCTTGGACTGGAGTTGTGGTTAATATTCCTACTCAAAGGTCAGAGGATGGGCGATCTGTAGGAGGAAGTGGATCCAAGCTGAGGGATGAGTTGATCAGAAGAGGGTTCAACCCCATAAGAGTTCACCCACTTTGGAATTACCGTGGTCATTCAGGGACTGCTGTTGTTGAATTCCGTAAAGATTGGCCGGGGCTACATAATGCATTGTCGTTTGAGAAGGCTTATGAGGCAGATCATCATGGCAAAAAGGATTGGGTTGCTAATAATGGCATTAAGGAGGGTCTTTATGCTTGGGTTGCGCGTGCTGATGACTACAAGTCAAGTAACATTATTGGGGAACATTTACGCAAAACTGGTGACCTTAAGACCATTTCTGAGCTCATGGAGGAAGAAGCCCGGAAACAAGACAGACTTGTATCAAATTTGACATATATCATTGAGACTAAAAACAAACACATTAAAGAGATGGAAGTAAAATGTTCTGAAACTTCCAAGACCCTTGAGGTCCTAATGCAAGAAAAAGATAACCTAAGTCAAGCATATAATGAAGGTGTGTTTTTAACTTTAGGCATGTAGGTTTAGTTTTCTTATAAAAACTAGTAAATATACATTCTATTCATCTCTTGGTTCTATTTTCTTTGGAACTGTTCAGTGTCTTTAGCTAATGGTATCTTAATTCCTACTCTTGAGACTGTTACATTTCATTACTGTTTTTTGTACAACATTCTGGATTTCAATTAATTTTTATGTTTGAAAGTGTTTTCTGGCACTATTGTGTCTCAAAAGTATCAACTCATGTTGCTCCTGTCACAGAGATTAAAAAGATTCAAGTAAGTGCAAGGGATCACTTCCAGAGGATTTTTAATGACCATGAAAAATTGAAATCAGAGATAGAATCTCATAAAAAGGACCTAGAGTTGCGTGGAGTTGAACTTGAAAAGCGTGAGGCACTGAATGAAAGTGAAAGGAAAAAGTTGGCTGAGGAGCTTGAAGAGGTGCTATGCTTCATTCTTGATTTTTTCAATTTTGCTTGTGGACCTCTTTAGTTATATATTCAAGAATTATTTTGGTACTACTTTCATCTCATAGTCAGGTCATATGACCACTCTGGAATGGCTGTCATCAGAACTCATAGTACTGGTACAGAGTTTTTGCTTTCGCAACAATCCTAGTGAATTATCAGGTGCTGAAATTAACTTTGGTTGTTCCTCATTGGCAGTCTTGATAGAAATGCATCTATCACGTACGGTGGATATTGTTGTTGATTTTCTAAGTTATGGACCGATAATTTGGAGTTTCAAACTTCAATTCTCTTTCTTCTGCATATAAATGTAATGCATATACTTCTAAGGCTAAACATATTGCAGGCTACACCTCTACGTTAACGTTTTCCTACCATAAATTTGTTATATCAATAAAGGCACAGCATTAGAAGAAAAAAACAACTTTACTTGCTCTTCCAGCATCAGTTGATGTATTTTGTTGTAACCTTATACTTGTCAATGTCAGTCAAAAACTTACTGGAAAATCGAAACTAACGTATTTGTAATTCCAGAATGCTATTCAAAATAGTGCGCTACATTTGGCTGCTTTGGAGCAAAAAAAGGCTGATGAAAATGTGATGAAATTGGCTGAAGATCAGAAGGTTTATTTGTTATTCATGCCTTTGTCTTTAATTACAGAATACTTCTTTGTCGGTTTTAGAATGCCGAGGATTGCTGGTATGACTGGCCCATAAATTATACAGAGGCAGAAGGAGGAACTTCACAATAGGATAATTCAACTAGAGAAACAGTTGGATCAAAAACAGGCATTGGAACTGGAAATTGAGCAACTGAGAGGGTCATTGAATGTCATTAGGCATATGGGAGATGAAGATGATATAGAAGTTTTGAAGAAGGTGGAGGCAAGTCTTAAGGAGTTGAGAGAAAAGGAGGGAGAGCTTGAAGACTTAGAAGCACTAAACCAAACTCTTATTGTAAGAGAGCGTAAGAGCAATGATGAGCTGCAGGATGCTCGCAAAGAATTGATTAATGTGAGTTCTTTTTTTTTTCTTTTCAATTTTTAAAATGCTTGAATTTTACTGCAAGAACCCAAAAGATTTTGCGAACTCCAACATATGAGTATAATCATAGACGTGAGTAGATGACCTACATTTTGGAAGTCTTCTAGGTTCTTTGAGCATATGTTTTTCAGATAATGGATATCGGAACTGTGATTTGTACTGCAAAAATAGAAATAAGATTAGCCAAATAAATGATTTTCAATGGAGAATAATGCAGATTACTATTTTCTCTTGACATTTATCTAATTGGTTGTATTTGAACGCTTTTCCTTATTGAAAACTAATTGATACAATCAAAAGATTGGATGATGCACATGTTTTTAATTTGATCACGAGCAGGTTGGTTTAATTTTGTAAATGGGTTTTGCCAGGAATACTACAGTTCTGTTTCCCTGCCTTTTATGAGATGCAACATGGGTCAGATTCTTGGCTGATCAGATTATTTCTTGAGTTTGGCCTGAAACTATTTGACATTGTTACAAGCTTCGCTTGCCTGTTAAGAAGTGCTGATCTGCTCACTTTCTAAAGCTTAAAAAGAATTTTTCATATCTGGTTACTTTGCAAGTGTTTTTTTTTTTACGGAGATTTGTTGGGTTTATGACAGCTAATTGATTTGTGAATTATTTTGTGGTGCTTATAATATAGTTTGTGAAATTTTCTGCTTGGGCCTTTTGTGTGCTCATTCCAAGCTTCTCTTGCCAGTCAGGAAGCACTGATTCGTTCACATTGTAGGGGTTAAAAGAAATATCCAGTCGTTCACAAATTGGTGTCAAGAGAATGGGAGAGCTTGACAGTAAACCGTTCCTTGAAGCGATGAAGAGAAGGTACAATGAGGAATTAGCAGAGGAGAGAGCTTCAGAAATCTGCTCATTGTGGGAGGAATATCTGAAGGATCCAGACTGGCATCCTTTTAAACGCATTAAAGTTGAAGGAGAAGAAGAATATCAGGTCTTCATGTCATGGCACTTAATGAAATTTGTGCTGCTAATCCCTCTTTTCTGCTTTCTCAAATTTTGCAATGTTGCATGATAAACTATGTTTGTTTGCATATATATCTGGTGTTTTTGATGCTAGGAACATTTTCTGCTTTCTCAAATTTTGCAATGTTGCATGATAAACTATGTTTGTTTGCACACACACACATATATATATATATATATATGGTGTTTTTGATGCTAGGAACATGACTTGGAGTACAATTGTATGAGAGACTACTTCATACTGACTTGCTTCGAGGTTCACCAATCATACCTGCAATTACCTTTTTGGTTAGCTGGCTATAAGTTTTAGCTTTGTTGGTTGTTAACTTGGTAGAGGATGCCTACCTGAATGCTATGTTGTTCCGGCTCTTCATTTTTCTTGGAAGTACTTGTATCTGACGCATATCTGGACATGGGAGAAAGATATGATCCTTCAAGGACCCTCTAAATACATGGAAAAACTCAGAAAACCTGAACATACCCGTGCCCCCCCCCCCCCACACACACACTTGAATCTGAGTAATTTAGCCTAAATGTATCATGTGTACGTGCTCTATGAATGTAACTATGCATTCTCTTAGTTGGATGCATGAATTCAGTTCTTGATGCAGACCATGTAAGACAATAAATTCCAAGTCCGTTCTTCTGAATGCAGTTTTTTTGAATTTATCCGCATGCTTCTCTTGTGGAACACATCATGGTTCCTCTACATCCCGTTGCTTTCCATTAGTGTGAAATCATTTGCTCAATGTTGACTGTTGCCGGTTCAGGAAGTGATCGATGACGAGGATGAAAAGCTGAGAGATTTGAAGGAAGAGATGGGTAATGAAGTGTATAAGTCAGTGACTTCAGCTATAAAGGAGATAAATGAATACAATCCAAGTGGAAGGTACATAATTTCAGAGCTGTGGAATTATGGAGAAGGAAGAAAGGCAACACTGAAAGAAGGTGTAATATTTTTATTGAAGCTTTGGGACAACGCTAAACGCAAGCGAGGAATGATCTGAAGGTTGCTAATTTGTTTTTCAGGTAATTGCTGAAAGGAATCAAATTTTTTTAGGATTTTGCTAATGGCTGCCCTAAAGGCATTTTTTTAAGGTTACTATATTTATAGTAAGATGAATAAAGTTATCAGTTATTGCATTTAATTAGGGGAGAACA
This sequence comes from Adansonia gregorii, assembly GCA_038382025.1. NCBI lineage: Eukaryota > Viridiplantae > Streptophyta > Magnoliopsida > Malvales > Malvaceae > Adansonia > Adansonia gregorii. Next base: position 5,149,798 of record JBBYHO010000012.1, read on the forward strand.
ATCGGCTAGTTTGGTTTTAAAATTATAAAAATTAAATGAACCGATTGAATATGTAGAATTGACCAAACCTTATGCAAGTAACTGAAATAAGCGAATTGAATGTAATAGGTTCGATTTGTTTGGTTATGTCAGTTATGGGTTTGGTAGGATAAGTAGATTGAGTATGGATACTATATTTATGGATTGAGTAGGATAGTTGGGTTTGTTCTGGTTAATATAAATAAAAATATATAATTTACTTGTCTTTTAATTAGACGACGGTTTGTTCCGTTAATTCTGTTTGGGAATAGAAAACTGCAAACCGAGCAAATATACTCATTTAAATTGACTTGCAAATCCAGCCTTTACTGAAACCAACCAAACTGAATTGGATACGCTGATCAGGGTTTCCTTTGATCGGTATAATCGATTCCGTCTGTTTGTGCTCACTCCTACATTTAATGCGATATTATTACTATAAATAATATATTAACTAATCTCAAAAGTGCCCGCACTTGTTAGCAAACCTATCACCCCTTCAGATGTTTGTTTTATGATGTAATGACTGATTATTTTGGTTTTTATTACAGGAAATAATTTGCTGACTGGCTGTATAAGGAGCAGTATCCTTGAGAAAAAGCAAAGAATGAATCTTCATTAGCGGAATTAGCAGTGTTTTATGCTGTCTGTATTGTTGTTATTTTCTACGTCATTGAATTCCATGTTAAAATAATTTTCAGCTCCCCACCCAGACCAGGGGAAAGGAACTGCCCATTCATGTTAACATGTTAGAATTCAAGCTCTCATGGACATGACATCCATGGCGGAAAATGATGTTCAGAGTTAAGAACTGCTTATTTAATGTGCTCCATAAAGTTGGTAGGCTATGTTCTGTTAATAAAATGTTGAACTCTTAACTTTTTAACATGGGATTCAAGTATTGTTTATGTTGTAGCCTTCCAAACACTAGGAATTGTTCTAATGTACTGTGGTGTAATGTATTACTGTAAGTTATGTTGTCCGAAGTTGTGTTATATATATATATATATATATATATATATATATATATTTAAGGTATTTGATATTTGTGTTTTGGACATAAGTATGAGATAAATGTGTCTGTGGGTTAGGTTGAGTCAGATGTCAATATTATATATGATTGTCCATGTTTGGCCGTGTTCGAAATATGGATTTCAAAATTTTCAAACCCTTCTGTATTTTTAAATGAGCAATTCAAGCTAATGGACAACCCATCCATTTCGAAAAATGATGTTGATGGAAGAACTGCCAATTTAATGTTTAAGTGTAAAGGTTAGGTTATGTTTCTGTTAATCTTACGTTGGAAACTTGAACTTTTCTCTGTAACATATATCCAAGTTAATGGTTAATGATTTAGACTGTCAAACAGGGACATTGTTCAAATATACTGTACTCAGTAATGTATTGCCTTTTGTAAGTTGAGCTCAACGATTTGGATGACTGCGTCGCATTTATCGATTCATATGGTAAAAGTGAGATTTAAAGCACATTTGGATGCCATGTTGAAACAAAGCCCTTGCTCACTTCGAAGGATGAAGAAAAACCAGCCTAACAGACGTCGTTCACTGCATCCAGAATCTTCATGGATCGGACATAGATCTAAGCTGGGTAAAATCTAAAGTGGCTTAAAAATTTATTTTATCATTTAGAAAAATATTAAAAATTATTTTATATTAATATTTATAATTAAATTTAAATAAGATATTATTTTATTATATAAGCAGTAATATAAGTTGGCAGAGTAGCTCAAAAATTTATTTTATTATTTAAAATAATATTAAAAATTATTTTACATTAATTTTTATAATTAAATTTAAATAAAATATTATTTTATTACATAAATAATAATATAAATTGATGAATTATAAAATAATTTATTAAAATCTTATTTAATGAGTCGGATGGGATGACTGACCCTAGTGCATGGAAATTCTCATAAACATAGGATGCTTGAGCAATCCATGCTTGGCCTTAGTCCTTCGCTTTTGCTACTTCTGCAATCAACTGAATATGCAAGTTCTAATTATAAAAGAATTAAATCAAATAATTTATATACTCATAATATATATATATTATTTTTATATTATAATTATATTTAAAATAATATATATTATATTTATATTATACAAATTTTAACTCTCCTTACGAAAGGAGGTGTCAGATGTAATAAAACTTTACCAATACCGGCAAATCAAACTTAAATCGCAACCCAATCGAATGTTCTGGCAATGCCATTTATCGAGGTTAGCCACGTCAACCGCCCATGGGGCCGAAGCTTTTATACCACCTCGAAGTCTGAACTAGCCCAAAGTTGGGACTTAGGACTTAGTCACTAGTTCAGTTCAGGTTTTAGTTGAAAGCTAACTAAATATCCCACATCCTTTAGGAGGCGAACAAAAAAACAGTTTAAATAGTGCCAAGTGGCAGGGACGTTTGTCCCTTCGGGGACATCCGATAAAATTGGAACGATACAGAGAAGATTAGCATGGCCCCTGCGCAAGGATGACACGCACAAATCGAGAAATGGTCCAAATTTTTTTTTCTGATTTTTCCTTGAATTGCTTTCCATTTTTTATGCTTGATTTGTTGTTATTTTATGCTTGGTTTGATGCTTAGCTTCATAGGTTTTTGCTCATTTCTCTGTTTTTTTTTCCAGATTTTTTTCTTGAATATTTTTGCATTTTTATGCTTGGTTTTGATGTTCATCTTCATGTGTTTTGCTCATTTCCCTGTTTTCTTTGCATTTTTATGCTTGGTTTGATGTTCAGCTCCATGGGTTTTGCTCACTTCAGATGAGGAAGATGCACAAGCGACTAGCTCATTGATGGACCGAATGAATATGATTCAGAAAATGCTAGGAACGTTGGACTTATAGGAATTGACTTTGATAGTTTAGAGATGCCTAATAAACAGGTGAATAACTCATTTATCTAGTGCGGCTGATGTTTTGTTTTGTTTTAAATCGTTTACTAAGAAATATTGTTCAAAGATCTCGTGGAAACTAGCATATCTTCTCTCAGAATTCGTTTCTAAATAGTGCACAACAATTGGCTGCTTTGGTGCAAAAAAAGCTGATGAAAATGCAATGAAAGTAGATGATTATCTGAAGGTTTGTTCGTTATTCATGCCTTAAACTTTAATACCACATGCTTCCCTGTCAGTTTCAGAACGCTGAGAATCTGTTGATATGGCTGGACCATCAACATTACATAATCAGAATGAGGATCTCCTCAGTAGGATAATTCGAATGGAGAAACAATTAGATCAAAGACAAGCACTGGAACATCAAATTGAGCAAATGATAGGGTCGTTGAATGTAATTAGTCGCATGGGAGATAAGATAATATAGAATATCTGAAGAAAGTGGAGGCTAGTCTTTAAGATTTGAGAGAAGAGGAGGAAGAGCTTGATGCCTTAGAAGCTTTAAACCAAATTCTTATTGTAAGACTGTGTAAGAGCAACAATGAGCTGCAGGATGCTCGCATAGAATTAATCAAGGTGAGTTCTTTTTTTTTTTTTTGCTTTCGATTATTAAAATGCTTGAATTATACTGCTTGAACCCAAAAGGTCCTGAGAACTCCAACCTTGCGAGGATAATCATAGACGTAAGTGGGCAGAGGTCTTTCATTTTTAAAGTCTTCTAAGTTCTTTGAGCTTATGTTTTTCAGATAATGGATGTTGGAACTTTGATGTACATGTTTTTAACTTGATCACTAGCCAGTTGGTTTAATTGGGTAAATGGTTTTTGCCAGGAATACTACATTTCTATTTCCTGGCCTTTCATTAGATGACACATGGGTCAGACTAATGGCTGATCAAATTATTCCTTGAGTTTGAATAAAAATATCGAACGTTTTTTTTTTTAACAGCAATGCTGGAAACTTTTGGATGTTGTTACAAGCTCTCTTGTTACTGCTCATTTTGTAGCGCTTAAAAGGAATTTTTCATATCTCAATATCTGGTTTCTTTACAATAGAAAAACTTGCAAGGTCACATGCACCCTAAGCAGTCACTTCCGCACGTGAAGGCAAAGAGAAATTATTCCTGGACGCAAGATAAGGTACAAGCACTGAAAGAAAAGGACTGAAACCTAAGGAAGAGGTCTGCTCTTAGTGTCAAAGTGTTTTGATCTGTCTTATAATAGGGTCTTTACAACTGTTTTTTTACTGAGAAGGTCAGGTTTGTTACTGCTAATTGATTTATGAACTATTTTCTGGTGATTATAATATAATCACTTGCTTGGTAAGCACTAATTCATTCACTTCGTAGGGACTAAATGAAATATCCTGTCGTTCACAAATTGTTAGTGTTTATTAAGGCTTTGCAAGTTGATATTTACAATGTCCTTAGGTAATGCCTAATTTTTCTATATTTGCAGATTATGTCTAAGGTCACCTTGTTCATGGATCAGATGGAGTTCTTAGAAGCACTATGCATGAAGCTGCTTGCCGCTAGTACAACTCAGGCTAAAGATTTTGAGACTCTCAACTCCACGTGCAAGAAGCAGCACGTGGAGATTGATAGCTTGAAGGCCTTGGTTGTTGGCAAAGATAAGATGATCCTTATTCACGAGCGATGGATTCATGAGCTTTTTAAGGGGGCATATGAGTTCAGGATTAGCTTCGAGAAAACTGAGGAGGAGCATGATGTCAGGGTAGCTAAGGTAAGAGTCATGTGCGGCAAACGCAGAGCTCCAAGCCAAGAGTGCTTGGGCGAGAACCACTGAGCTTGGGAATAAGCTCAAGGCTGTAAGGAAGAGGAAGCTGCCAAAGTGAGCAATGAGGTTGAGGTGGTGACCAACACTCTGATGCATATCTAGATATAGGTACGGGGATATCTTCCAAAACCCCTACAAATAGATGGAAAAACATTAAAAAAAAAAATTTGAATATATCCGTGTCCAACACACCCGAGTCAAAGTAACTTAGCCTAAATCTATCATGTGTACGTGCTCTATGAATGTAATCATGCATTCTGTTAGTTGGATATGTGAATGCAGTTCTTGATGTAGAATCTGTAAAATAATAAATTTGAAGTACCTTCAAGGTTTTTTATGTGAAACACATCTTGCTTGTTCGTTTTTCATGTTCTCCGTTGTTTCCATTAGTGTAAATGATTTGCTCAGTCACTATCGCTGCTCCAGGATGTAATCGACAATGACGATGAAAAGCTGAGAGATTTGAAGGGTGAGATGGGTAACGAATTGTAAAAAGTCAGTCACTACGGCTATAAAGGAAATGAATGAATACAATCCAAGTGGAAGGTACGTTGTTTTGGAGTTGTGGCGTTATAGTGCAGGGCAGGCAACATTGAAAGTGGGTGTCAAATTTTCACTAAAGCTTTTGAGAAATGCTAAATGAGATAGACGATTGATCTAACATGTAAGAATTTAAGCTCATGGATAACCATCCATGTCTGAAATGATGTCGGAATGTAAGAACTGCTTATTGAATATAGTCTACAGATTAGGTTATATGTCTGTTAATGAAATATTTGGAACTTGAACTTTTTCCTAGTGACATGGATCCAAGTTATGGTTAATGATGTTGCCTGTCAAACAGGAACATTTTTCAAGTATACCGTACTGTAATATGTTGCTTTGTTATAAGTTAAAGCTCGACACGGCTTCATTGCATTATGGAGTCATCAAGAAAAAGTATGATTTAAAAGCACATTGTTGCTATGTTTAAACAAAGCTTTTAGGAATTTCAAAAGAAAGGGAAGAAAAGCCAGCCTAAATGCCAGCAGTTAAGTGCATCGTCCAAGAATTAAAGACCCAAAAGTCTCATATATATAGAAGGTGATTGAGCCATCTGTGCTTGGCCTTAGTCTTTCACCTTTGCTAATTCTTGAAATCAACTCCACATACAAGTTTGTAATTATATAAAAATTAGGTTGATAATTCATATATTTAAATTATATTTATATTAATTTTTTATATTATAATTATGTTTAAAACGTTATATATTACGTAAAGTTTGACTAATATTCATTTTGTATAAATTTTAGCAAGCTGTACGAGACTTGGTGTCAAACGTAATAAAACTTGATATATGCCGGCAAATCAAACTTAAATACTAACCCAAACCAATCTTGTGGGGTGGCAGTCCCATTCATCAGGTTAAGGGAAGACACGTCAAAAGCCACATGTGACTAGAACGGTCCCAAACGACAACCAAAAACCCATGGGCAGCGCCATGGCTTTTGCGCCACGTCTAAGTCTAAACCAGCCAAGCGTTGCGACTTACGTCACTTGTTTAGGCCTTAGTTGGAATCTAACTAAGTATCCCACATTCTTCAGGAACAGAACAAATAAATAATTTATATAACACCAATTAGCTGTCTCCGCTCGTCCCTTCGGGGACATCCGATAAAATTGGAACGATACAGAGAAGATTAGCATGGCCCCTGCGCAAGGATGACACGCACAAATCGAGAAATGGTCCAAATTTTTTTTCTGATTTTTTCCCTGAATTTCTTTTTGGCGTCTTTTCGCTTGGTTTGATGTTCATCTTCATGGGTTCTACTCCTTTGTCTGTTTTCTTTGCATTTTTATGCTCGTTTCGATACTCAGCTTCATGGGCTTTGCTCATTTCGCTGTCTTCTTTGCATTTTACTGCTTGTTTTGATGTTCAATTTAATGGGTTTTTCTTATATCTCTGGTTTCTTTGCATTTTATGCTTGTTTAATATTCAGTTTCTTGGGTTTTGCTCATTTCTCTGTTTCTTTTGCATTTTTACGCTTGATTTGATGTTCGATTTCATGGATTTTGCTCATTTCACTGTTTAATTTGCATTTTTAATGCTTGATTTGATGTTCAGCTCCATGGGTTTTGCTCACTTTAGATTATAATTTAGAACTTTTATCTGGGTTTGGTCTGTTTTACTCTCTTTGATCAGTGAATACCTCAATATCCGATTTTATTTAGATTTAAGATAGTTTTTTCAGTCAGAGTTTGCTGAATTAGCTTCTTCTTTTTTTTTCTTTTTTTTTTCATTTCAAGTTCCATAATATAACCATACAACTTTGATAGCTGGTAATTGGTAGTACAGATTAACTGCTTTCATTTGGCTATATTTAAGGGGCCTTACGTTTCTAGAGTTAAATTTTGTTCAGATGGGATTTCTTTATAACTGGGGTTTTGGAATCAATCATTGATCAAATAATTTCCCTTGAAAAATCATGGTTAGCCAATGAGAGAGATTGGGAAATTTTTTTGCTTTCGACAAAGAAAAGAAGAAGAGATCTTTTCTTATGATTTAAATTATATAAGGTGCTTGCTGCAAAATATGTACTTCATGAATGCTGAATATTCAGCCTTTTGTGCAGAAATTTTACTTGTCTTTTATATCTCTTTTTTTTTTTTAATTTTCTTTTCTCTTCTTCTATTCAATAAAGCTATGCAATTGGAGAATGTGATCTTGACCAGAATTTCTATACATTGTGCTAAAACTTCTGGAAGTCATCAATGATAATCTTCTGATTTTTGTTTACCAGAATTTGAAGTACCAAAATGCTGCAGGATGAACTAGGATTTGGTATCGTTGAGAAATGAATTTGAGTAGAAAAGTCAAAATTGGTATGCAGTTGACATGCTTCTACTGAGGAAGTTACGTTCTTTACTCAGGTACGAGTGTTGGACATGAATGCTTCAGCATGGAATTGTTTAATTTTTTTTAAGATTCTTATATATTTAAAGGGTCTTTGAAGGATTATATTTTTGTACTAATGTTTTGCATATGCATCAAACGTAGGTATCAGATATGATACTTTAAAAAAAATAAAGAATCGAAACAACATAGTTCGGAAGTCGTTCCATGGCCTGGAAAAAAGATTGTTATTGAGAAATTAATGTTTTGGTTTGAAAGAGGTAATATGAGAAAAGGGGTTTCCCATCCTTGTAAAGAGGCTCATAATGGATGACCAAAATTTCATGTATTTGTCTTTTTCTATTTCAGATTCTAATGAATGTCATTTGTCACTTTGAATCCATAAGAAGGTCTTTTGTGACAGAATTTTCCTTTGTTTACCCATGTTTTGGTCATATATTTGGGCATTGTGTGGATTCTATAATCTTTCCCACTTGGATGCTTGTAGGCAAGGAATGGCTTAATTCTTCTCGGGGCCCCTCATTTTTTGTAAGCCTCGACTTGGAGGAATGCTTATTGCCATTGGGAAGAGCGTGCATGAAATCAAATCTTACGACACAATAAATGAATTTGTACTTCAACTCGACGCATTCTGATATTATTATATTTTTATTTTAAAATTTGTACGAATTGGATATCTACGGTATCGACCACTGTTCTTTTCCTTCTCTTTTTTTTTTTTTTTTTGAAGGCATTTGTAGGAACGATTCGTCTCATTGGCAACCATCTTAGAGCGAAATGAAACCTTATCTAAAAAGGAAAAAAGAAAATTCTAGTACACCTTATTTTTACGCCAAGCTCTCCAAAAATTGACTGAAAAATATAATGTTAATGTGTCGGACTAGATTGAGACGGAACCAATTTTCTTACTTAAAATCTTGCTTATATCGTAATCAGACCTATACAAAGTTTCAAAATCTTGACTCTATCTTAATTAGACCTATCCAACGTGATCTATCCAACTTGTTTTGATGGGATATGTTAGTATTTTTAAAGCAGTAAAATGAATTATCAAATCAGATTTAAGCCTTACTAATGGATAAACGTAATCGCAATCTGAGTGAGGTTAAGCTGATGGGCCTGGTTGGCTGCTTGGTCCATGGATGGAAATATCAGAAATAGAGAGAAAAAAGGGCCTATCTTCAAAAGCTATTGCCCATACGTATCCCAAAAAGGGGGCCATAATTGCAGGCTTAAACGGGCCTCAAATAGGCTCTCAGGCCCTTTCAAAATAACCCTTAAAAAACTCCCCAACGGGGATTTTACCGGAAGGGGGGGGTGTTAGAAATTTGCCAGAGATGAGTGGAGCGGGAGCACCCGATTTCTTCTACAGGGAAGCTCAACGCCTTGGCTATGTTGCTCGTTCAGCTTTCAAGGTTTCAAAATTTCATAACTTTTTGTTCTTTCTTTCTTCTTGTCATTGTATCTAATTTTCTAATAATTTCTTTGCTTGTTTTTCTTTTTAGTTGCTTCAAATTCAGAATCAATATAAGTTGATAAAGCCAGGTTCTCCAGTTCTTGACCTTGGTTGTGCCCCTGGTGCTTGGCTTCAGGTTTATCTTTTTTTTCTTCAAAATTTTTATTTTTGTTTGATGGGTTTTCCCTCGTTTTCTCAATCCCTTTTGATTTTTATGTGCATTTTCATGGTGTTTATAGGTTGCTTGTCAGAGTTTGGGTCCATTGAAGAATGGTGGGGCTGTTGTGGGAATTGATGTTAAAGTATATTTTTAGATCTAATTATTTATGTATCCATGTCATATTCTTGTATTTGTCATGTTCTAATTATGTTCAAGGTATTTTTATATTTATATAAATTTTAATATAAATTTTAATATGTTAACAATTCGTATTACATATGAATTCATGTTGCTTAATGAATTAACTACTTTATCTGTATCGTATTCGTGTAATCGTATCTAATAGTGTTAGTTTATTGCTTAAGTAGTTAATTTCTTATGTTTCATTTGGTAAGAAAGTGAAAGCTTTTATTTTTACTGGGCCAATACTGCTGTAATTTGTTTGATTGTAACGTGAAGAAATAAAATGTGGGATTCGCAGAACAGAAGGTTAAGGTTCCTCCTCTTCACTGTGATTCAAGGGTTCAAACTGTTTCTGCTGATGTCATGAAACTATCCAAGCAACAAGTTAGGGAGCTCTCACCGAAGGTAGTATATCTATTTTTGTGCTTATAATCAGTCTCTTTTACATCTTAGCATTTTGTAATCTTTTAGGAGTTTTGTTAGAATTTGAATGTTTATCGAATAAGCCTTTTGAAGTGATTAGATGATGTTTGCTAGCTGTTGTCATATGTTAACAAGCCATTTATGCATACAAGGTCGACTTTACAAATTTCTTAAACATCTTTAGGGTCCTAAATTAACTTTGTAAAAGGAAAATTTAGACTCAATATCATAAGTGATGATGTTAAAGCAAACTTTGCGTCGTTTCTGGCTTTGATGATCCGAACAAAGCAAAGCAGACTAAAATCAGTCAGTTTAGACCAGCTAGTAAGGAAATATTCGAGCTAAAAAAAAAAAAGATAAATATTTGGCACTAAGAAGACACTATGGATGCTTTAGGGAATAGGTTTGGTAATGAAACTTGCTGCCTGTTAGAAGATATATTACTCAGACTCGGGTGTGAGTGTTGAATACTGATGTTTTAGGGACTTGTATGTTCAATTTTCTCTAAGTTTTTCTATGTATTCGGAGGGTCATATCCTCATATCCATGTCCGAAAATGTGTTGGATACGGTGTCTGACATAGATACTTAAAGAAAAATGATGAGTCAAGTAAAATAGCTACTGTTTGTCTGGAGGGGAAAAAAATGTCCCTTGAAACTCTTAACAGATGTGTGTTGTTTTGCATTCCTGCAGAAAAAAGGGTTCTCAGTTATACTATCCGATATGTGTCCCTTGGTTTCTGGAATTTCAACTCGGGATGCAGCTTTATCCTTCGAGTTAGGCATGCGAGCGCTGGATTTGGCTATTGGTAGAGCTGCCAACATTTCGGATGATAATTTTCGAAAGGAAGGAGAGTCATGCACTTCTGATCCAGATGATAACGGTGTATTGCTGTCCCGAGGGCATCTTGTCGTTAAGCTTCTGGAGAGCGAAGACACGAAGGGTCGGAATTTTCTTCGCAAAAAAAAATTTTTCCTTCTTAGCAATGAAAGATACGCACTTCTTACCTTTTTTCTGGTGTTTTTGCAGAGTTGAGCCGGATTTGCAAACCACTCTTCAAAAAGTCATCTTGGTTAAGGCCCAAGGCTACAAGATCCTCATCTAGAGAGATCTATTTAATTTGTCAGGATTTACAAGCATAGTGAGTCTCAGCTTATTTTTTCAGATTGTTCTTTCCTTCAGGTTCCAGCAGCAGCCTAAAGTTTCTGCCCTAATGATCTTTCCATTTGTAATATTGTTCTATGTTATTCGGATTCAGGTGTGAGTGTTGGATACACAGTTATGTGTTTGACGTGAGTATGTTCAATTTTTTCTATGTTTTTCCATTTACTTAGGGGGTCATATAATTATTCCCATACGCATGTCTGGAAATGTATTGGATATGAGGATTGGGCGCGGATATTTTAAAAATGAAGAGTTGGAGCAACATATGTATATATATTGGCGAACTTAAATCTTGATGATGTTATTTCTATAAAGTATTTCATTCTTGGAAATTTGAGATGCTCAATTTGTAATTTTCGTATGAAGTGCTTCCCTTAGATAACATATTATTGCATATTATTGATGTCATATTGTTTGGGTTGCATGGAGCAACCATCTGAGAGAAATGAAAATCTATTGTTTGGGACTATGAAACACGGACATGAGGCAACCCCCTTGTGCGGTGTTGCCCGACACGGACATGCCGGCGACACGCCGGAATTCGTAGGGGAGCCAGAGACATGGACCCTTTGTGAAGCGCAGAATAAAACACTTAAATTATACTTGCAAAAGACTGAAAATTTTCCCAACGTTCTCTTGTAATATTTGTAGGTTTTATTTTCCTCTCTTTTTGTATTGATATGTTCCATTAAAGCTCCATTTGAGAGCTCAATTGAAACACTAATCGTTTTGAAAGTGTCGTTAAGATAACAATTAGTAACAAATGGAATATTAGATACTATGCGATTTTTTGTTTAGATTTGAATATTATTGGTTCAGATAATTTGTAAATTTGGATATTGGATTTATTATTCATAGCAGATTCGAGATATGAATTATTCGATATTTGATTTCAAAATTTTTTATTTTTAATTCGAATAATATTGGATATGTTTGATTTATACGGATAACAAATTTGGGATTGGGATTTTCATGTCCATTATCCTTTTCCGTATCTTACTTTTATCATTTATTCTTTAAAAAAAATTAATTTAATAAATTTAAATATTTAGCAGATCTGACATTCAAAGGTATTGCTCTTTGAATCAAATGTAGATTTGAATAGTAAGTGAATAATAAACTATTGCAATTTTAGACAAATTAAGTAGATTCATTCGTATTCGAATGTTTAAAAAGTTATAGAAATCCACTCAGTTACCATTTCTAAATGTCATTTTATGAATTAAATTTAAATTAAATTTGGGAAAGAAAATTTAAATTAAATTTGGAAAAGCTCGGATTGGAAGGGAGAAGTTAAATTGTAACATAAATAATTGTACCAAAGTAGGTGACAACTTTTTTGAAATGATTATATGAATATGATAAAAAAATAGTTAAATACGATATGATATAAATATATTAGTATCTCAAAAATTATATAATACAAATTATTAATATATCAAAATTAATTTATTATAAATATAAAATATTTTAAATATGATTATAATATAATAAATATATAAAATAATATAAATACATGAATTAGTGGATTTAGTTTTTGATACTCTTTGGATTCTCTCCTCGGTTGATTTCCACAGGTCCCCTCTTGATTTAACACCATGTTTACAAGTACTATCACTATGTTGAGGAGAGTTCGGAAATCCAATAGATCCAAACCAATAAAAAAATACAAAAAGAAAAAAAAAACTTTGGTGAATTAGTAATATCGATTAATTAATAAAATTTTGCAATTTAGATTTGGATTAATGTATTAAAATAATAATTTTCATTAAATTTATAAAATAATATTTTTTTTAAGGTTCCAACAAATATATAAATCAATAATTGTTAAAAATAAAAATAAAAATAAAAACAAGTATATAAGAGTTTATATAAAAAGAATTTCACTTAACAACTCTTATCTTCTTATTTAAGCTTTTTGCTCAGAATATGAATATAAAATTGTTTTTCTTTATACTTAAAACAAATTGAACCGTCTTTAATTTTTTTTTTTTTGGGTAATGGACGCAATACATTCGTTTCATGTTGCAGCAAGTAGTTATTTTATGGTGATTATTGCTTGAAATGCCTCTTTTTGAAAAATAGTTAATAAAGCGAAACCATCATATATGGATCTTGATTCATGATCTCTTAGATAATTTTGTCTTTAAGTGATTCCATCATTGCATATAATGTTTTCCATTTAGAAATCATTCATATAATAATAATAATAATATGTAGGTAGGTATGTATAAGGATTGAAGACATAAATTCTTTATAATTAAAAATATCAATCTATTGATAAATGAATATATTATTTATTTATCTATCACTAACCTCTTTAAAATAATATTTTCTTAGCGGAAATGGTATTACTTTATAGGGATTTTCCTGTATGAGTGAATTTACTCATATTTGAACTTGAGTTTAATCAAATTAATTTATGCAGTTATTTTTAAGATAATTTATTAAGTCTAAATTCAATCTAAACTTTTATATTTCCTTCTTTTTATTCTTCATTTACGGTCTTATTTGTACCCAAAAAAATTACTAACTTTATTTTTGGATTTTAGTGAAAAAGATAAAGAAAAAAAATTTACTATACTATCTTCTTTTGCATTGATTAATCCTATATGGGATTTCATCATGTCTTTTTCTATCAATATTGTCTATAAAAAAATAGCAATTTCAAACTTTTTTTTTTTTTGTTCTTATCAATGGTATTTATTGTATATGGTGGAGAAGGTGAGATTGAAGGAACACAAATTTAAAATGAGAATATTTTTTATTTAAAATATAAATTTATATTCAATGCATTATTATTGTATTAATTTATATACTTTTATTGAATCATATGATATCACTTATTAATAAGTAAAATTATTTAATTTACTTTTAAAAAATTTTAAAATTTTATATTTAATTAATAAACGAGATGATCTCATATGATTTACCGAATGTATGTAAATTTATATAATAACATGCATCAAATACGAAAGAATATGAGAGGCTATGTTTTTTTGATTTCTTTTCGCTATAAAAGAAAATGTAAATCTCAAGCTGCCACTCTCGTTAATCTTCGTTGACGATTTTAGACACGGACTGACTCTCAAGGTTTTGACAATTTAGACATCCTAGGATAAAGGGGAAATCAACTTAAATTTATTAGGTAGAAACAAGCTTAAAATTGAGAAGTTAGTGGGTGTTCTAATTTTAGGCCAAAAACTAGCTCTTATATATATATATATATATATATATATATAACATTGGACCATGACGACCAATTTCATTTAAAAATTATAATATTTTATTTTTTTCCCAGAAACCAATTATATAATTTCACAAATTAAACGTGCATGTATATGATTGTATAAACTTAAGTTGGAGGCATGGATTTTTTTTTTAATAATTTAGTGAAATTGATGAAGTTAATATTTAATAAAAGAAAATATAATTAATAAATTAATTTTTCTGAAATTTAATAAAAAAATAATAATAATCTGTATCCGTAAGAATCAATTAACTAGAATAAATGCTTGAAAAGTCAACCAAAAAGAGAATTGAAACCATTTTAGTTTTAGTTCTGCCCTTAGTTGTAAAGCACAATCATGAATTTTATTATAAATATGATTAAAATATGTCGTAATTATTATGAACATAAATTTAACATATCAAAAAATTTAATAATATTACAGTCATTATATGACAAATAAAATATGATATAAAAATTTTAATTTTCATAATATAGTAATCGTTGTATCACATAACGGTCTCGTTTTAGAACTACCCTTTTGCCAAACTCCCTCTTCTTAAACCAGTTCCCTTTGAGACGTTCACAATTCCTTGGTGGAATGTGGAGCCCTAGTTTGACCCTCCCATCTTTCATTGAAAAAGGTAAAAACAATGAAAAAATAAAAAATAAAAACATCTCATCAGCTGACAAGCTTTCTATGACATTTTCTTATATGAATAAATCCACTGCATCATTGCATCACATCAAAGATGGAACAATTTGCTCACAGATATCGTTCCCAAGCAAACTAGCTGACTAAGAATAAAATATATATATATATAATAAATATAAATACAATTGTATTTACAAGAGGAAGTGTAAATAATTATCTTAATATAATATTATAATAATTATTTTATTATTCATATTTATTATAATTAATTATTATATATAATTATAATAAATATAATATAATTAAAATACGATGATCATGTAATTTAACTACGTATATTGTTGGTAAGGATTTGTAGTGTTATTAATCTACGTGAAATTTACGTACTAATATGGATAAAAGTCGATGAAGTGGATTGTTTACCTCGATCAACAAGAACCCCACTAGTTTGATTTTTTAAGAAGATCTCGACTCTAATCACTTTAGATTCTCCCCCGTGTAAACCCTATCTTTTTTCTCATTTCTACATGATGAATGTCATTTCAATCGGCTTTCAAAAGCACAACTAACTAAAAATTCTTTTTCATTATTATACAATATTAAAGATGACACAAATACGAATTAAAACTTAATTAGAATATGATAAATATTATATGATATGATATTAAAAAAATAAAAAATACTAAGATTTATAGAGTGAGTGGGTACTAGACTTGTTTAAGGTAGGGATGACAAGATTTGGTACGTTTTAAGGATTTTGCACAAATTCGCTCTCAATGGTGAGAGTTCTTCTTTTAATGGAGGTGGAGATGGGCAAAACGGTTTTGACAAATGCTTTCTCCACACAGCACTGCCCGCTTTTTAATATTACTATTTTACCCTTAAAAAAGTCTATATATTCCTTCATATTTTAGTATATATATTAGATATATTTTAAAAATAATATATATACCAATATTTTATATATACGTATAAAACTATATATATTAAAATTATATTCATGAATAAATCATAATTATTTTATAATATTAATTTTAAAAATAATTAGTTAAAAAGTTATGATTGAGCAATGTAGAGAGATATTAAGCAGTTATAGATATAATCGACATCCATGGAAATGAATATTTTCCACATCTATGTAAGGGTGGGATGGAGATGGATAAGGCAATCTCTATCCGGTCTCGCTCCATAACCATCTCTGGTCCAAAGATCAGACTACTCGTCCAAATCAAGTCCTAGATAAAGTGTTTAACAATTCGGGGCCAACCCAAATTTCTATTCATTAATTAAAAATTATTTTTAATTAAATTTAATCATAAAATAAATAAATATTAATATAATTTTTTATTTTTTTTATAATAATCCTAACTTTCTAGTGAATTTCACGGGACTTTCCATTTAGAGAAAGCTAGTTAATGCTGCTAGCGAGGAACATGATATTACAATATATTTTTAATCATTTAAAATTTTTTGAGAAATCTTTTTATGTTAAATTAATTATTTTCGCAAAATTTTAAAAATAATAAAATAATTATATATTTTTTTTATTTTGAGAACCTTACCCGTTAAACTTTCCCTTTAATAAATCTAGCGTGCGGTCAGCAAAATTAATGGGCTGTTTTTGACAAATCATTTGTAAGCAGCCTAGGCGGCTCTCGAAAAACCATGCAGATTTAGGGTTTACACTTATATTCTACTTGCAGAACAAAAAAAAGTGCATGAAATATATTTAACGAGGGTTAGGTTAGATTAATCAACTAAAACTAAGGCTACATTTATAGAAATGTTCATTCTTTTATATTATGGCAAGGTGAATTGTATCTCACAAAATTGTACATTTGAATTTCGGACATTTTTATGATTAAAGTTGTTAGGGTTTGATTCTTACTTAAAGAAATTAAGAGTTCAGCACTCTACCGATAGATTACATAGTTGTTGACATTGAATTTTGAGCTTAATTTATTTTATTCATTATAATTATCTTTTAAAAAAATAATATTTAACAAGTTTAAAACTCAAAATCAAAATTTTCAATTTATTCCTTATTTTTAAATTACAATATCCTTTAAATAAAAAAAATCTGTACATTTGAAATTAGCATCAAGAAGTTATGAATTATTATTGATAAAAATTGAAACTCAAAACCATTTCCGTTAAGCAAAATAAACTTACCAATTAAGTTAGCCCCTTTTTTTTTTATTTTATCTTGTTTTGTTGAATTTTGCTTTTTAAGTTTTACTCAGCTTTGATGCATGGTCTATAGTCCTATTCAATTATTGAATTACACATTCAAGCTTAAAAATTTTTTCGATATTTGAGAGTATTTAAATAAAGATTTCAGTATTAAAAAAATAGATTTAGGTAAAAAATTAAAATCTATTTAAAAAATGAACTGGACCTTTGCTCAAACATTCAAAGTCTAGTTAGGCTTGGCCCATTTTTCAAATAAAAAATATAATTTTGTTTATATAATTATATAATTTGTATCATATAAATATTAAATATATAATATTATAATGTAAATATTAAAAATTAAATTAAATTATTCACGTTTAAGAATTTTTTGAAAATATATAAAAAATTATTAAAGATTAATTAAATAAAAGTAAAATGTTTTTATAATTTTTTTAAGAAAAAAATAATATAATTATATACCTAAAAATATTTAAATTATTTATTTATAAATATAAATAAACTTAAATAAAATTTAAATCTCATATTTTAAACTAGATTAAATTAAAACAAATATATACTATATAACATCGTACATAAATTTGACCCAGACATGAATATCTTTAATTTAGCATAAAATAACAAGCAAAAGTTGAGACTTTAAGCGAAATGGGCAGCTTTTTTTTATTTTGATTTTGAAAAGAAAATAAAGTTTGTAGGCTAAAACAAATACAAGGAGACCCCCCTCCAAAAAGGAAGATAACACACCCTCTTTTCTTTTGTCCTTTGTATATTCCTTCGTCTCTCACCCCATTGGTTTTGCAGCTGAGATTTGAGAGATTTGAGGGGGGTGAGAAAGAAATATTGTTGCAGTACTGCTGGTTTAGCTAAGCTCTATTTGACAATCGACTAAATAGTCACCATTTAAAACCTTCTTTTTTTTTTCTTTTGTTTGTTTTTGCTTGCTATTATCTTCAATAGATCATCACTTTCAAAAAGCAAACAACTGAAACTATGATTTGACATACCATGATGGAGATAGATGGATTAATTTTGATCTGGAAGCCATTTCCCATTAATTAATTGTTTAATTATATATATGAGTAAAGTATGTATGTTCAAACATATTATTAAAAATATTTATTGCTAAGATTTAATTAGGGTTTAAAGGGTTTTTATCTATCTTATTTTATTGAGTTAGATCGAATATGATTTGAAAGCGTAAGTTAATAATCATTAATTAATAAAAAGATGAAAGATAGTTTTATATTATTATTTATATATTTTATAAATAAAATTATATAAAAATATTTTTATTATTATTAAATAATAATTCGAATTAGATTGTTCGTATTAAAATAGTTCACATCTAAAGTTTAATTTGGATGAATAATTTGATCATTGAATAAGTATATATATCGTGTTAATCTTATTAATTGTTTGAAGTATGTGTTTGTTATATATATATTTTTTAATTTCAAATTTTATTAACCATTGAAATTATTGTTTTTGATATTACTCAAATTTGACATGCCTTGTTCTCAGCAGCTGATATTCTGTTTAGCTATTGATGGAACAAAATAAATGATACATTTAATTTGGAAGGTGAACAAATTGAAATGAGTAGAAAATGACAAAAAACTTAATTAAAATCCTTCTTTGCTCTGCATCATCAACATTTCTTTAAATAAAATGGACCCCAATTTAATTAATTTTTCCAAAATTGAAAACGTTTATGTTTCCAACTCTTAGAAACAACCATGTAGCCAGTTGTTTTTAATGCCTTAAATAAATAACTATTATATATATATATATATATACATACATGTTGCCAACTTTTAAATTCAGTAGGGTTTTCAGATTTTGCAAAAAAAAAAAAAGAGAGAATATTTGGTTGGGATTTGCTGTTAGCATGTCAAGCTTTCAGTTGCATTTTTTTGGGGTTTTTTATACAAGAAAGTCATGGCTCATAGATAAAAAAAAGACTGTAGAGATTAAAAAATAGATTTTATAGATGTTAGAATTCGAACCCTAAATTTATTAGAGGTTATTTATTAAGAAGGACACCATAAAATAATCAAGCCAGGTTCATTATAAAATAAGATATTTTAAAAAACGAGATAAATAGATAATAAAAAAATATTCTTTTTATTTTAAATTTAACAGTATTAGAGATAAATATTATCCGTAATTTAAAAATATTGAAAATAAATGTTATTTACAAAACTTTTTAAAAACAGTACTTTTAAAAGATTACTATTAGAAACAAGTAAGGATTATATTTTATTTGTTGAAAATTATTATTTATTATATTCAATTTTTCTAAATTTAGTAGTAATTCCCATTCAATTTTTTTTTTTCTCTTGGCAATGTATTGCCCTGGTTTAAGTAGAGAGGATAGGAAACATCCCAGGGTTGAAAGCCAGTTTGGCCCTTCTGGCTTTTTCTAATTATATGCATATATTGGTTTTGCAGCTAGGCCACAATTTTCACCTTGAAGTATTTTTTATTTTTTAATTAGAAAAGCTTAGGAACAGCCTCTGAATTTTCTTGGTTAATCACTTTTAGGCTTTATTAATTTGATTTTGATAGGAAAGAAGATAAAATGGTTGTGAAAAAAAAAATATTTTTATTTATCTATAACTATATAACTATAGATTGAAAGTATCCCCTTGGGGGATATTGTAGTTAGATGATCTTTAGCCAGCAACAGCTGGTCTTTTCTCTCTTTTTTTTATAATTTTTTTTATTTTAAGAAAACTACAAGATAGTCCATTATTTTAAAAATTTACAAATGTAATCATTATAATAAATAATTATTAATAAAAACCAATGATTTTTATTTTACTTTTGCAAAAAATTGATAATGAATAGTGTGGAATTAGATGCACGGCACTGTTTGACTTTTGCATATTTGAATATAACATATAATTTATAGTTTTAAATGATTTACTCGAAATGGATTAATATGAACCTCTTAGCTATTCATTATCAACATTTCTTTTGATTGATTTTGATTCATATTATGTCATATATTCGAATCTGTTATTAAAATATATTTTATTTATATGGATTTGGTTATCCGAATCCTATATGCATTTACATATTTGGTTATTATTTAATATTACATTTTAATTTTAAAAATATTTATTGTCTACTATTATTAGAATGAAAATTTATGTTAAAAAAGTTTGTACAATTATTTTTTATTCTTTGATAAGCAAAAAATACTAGCAAGAGTAATTAATCATTTTGGCTTTCAGAACTAACAAGATTAACTTTGGCCGGTAAAAAAATCGACTTATATCTTATTTTTTATGATTTTTTTCACTTAATTTTTTTAAAAAAGTTAAATCTTGTAGTTTTATGTTTTTTATTTAAAATGGATTTAGTAATAAACATTGTCATTTGCGAAAAAAATGTAATTTGAAATATTTAAATTTTATATTAAAGATATAATTTTTTTAATATATAAATATATGTTAAAATATTAAAAAATTATTTAAATAAATAATTATTATTTAATATAATTTGAATTATAATAAAAATTTAAATCGTTAGCGAAGCAAGGTAGAGAATTCTAGGATGCAATAAAAGGCAACTCAATGTAACATGAGAATTTATATCTGAATAGCTTGCATACTTTTAAAAGCATATATCAAGATTAATTAGTTGCAAAACTTATTTATAATATATAGCAGCTGAAGTTTTCAAATGTTACCAACATATTTAACTCTAACATATTATATTGGATAAATTTAATAAATTAATATAATAAAAAAGGAAAAAATATAACAATTTTTTTAATTTTCACTTGTGGAATTGGAAAATTTTGTAGAGTAATGGTTTTGACTCTTGAATTCGAATTTCAAACTTATTAAATTTTATATTTAAAAGTAATTATAAGAATTAACTAAATTAATCAATCATGTATGTTTCGACAAATCATAAAATATCATAATCACGATAGTATTTATAGTAGAAATATCTTGGGTCACTCTTGTATATTAGTGATAGATGGTAATCAAAAATAAAAATATTTAAATATTCACGGTGTAAAAGAATATCTCTTGCTTTTTGCATGATTTCACGTATCAAAATATATAGATAGATGTCACTTTAAAAGTGAATGAAATTTAATAATAAGAATTATGAAAGAAACATTGGAAAAATCAATGGGTTTTACTTATTATTGATGTTTTCATCACATATAATCAAATCAATGCAAAGTATGCGTTTCTATCACGCTTGCAATGTGTGTGTATATATATATATATATATATCGGATATGATTATATGCTTTTTTTATCTTTTTTGACGAGGGGAAAAAATTAAAACTATAAAAAAATGTTACAAATAATCAAGTTTTCAATCTTTACGATGCAAAACTGACTCAATTTTTAGTTATAAATTGCAGCTGAATGAACTCATTTATAATTGTGATCGGTTCACTGGTCGATCATTGACTGATTTACAACGTTTTCGTGTTCTATCGAAATCAATTTGTAATTATGAATTAACTCAAATGAACTCATCTATAATTATGAGTTCATCTATCGACAATATACTGATTTACAATGTTTACTTGTTCTAAAAAAAAAAAAGTTTCTCTACAATTTAGTGTAATACCTATAGAGCTATAGAGCTGTCCCTGCAAGTTGTTTCTTTATTAGAAAAATTAAAAAAAAAAATGAAGGAACAGTCAGAATTTTCTTAGCTATTTTGCTCCACTTTGCTCATCTTTAAGAATATATATCGGTCAAAAGTAAATAATAATAATAAATAAATAAATAAAATAGTGACATGTTAATCAAGCCATTTATCGGCCCCAAGGATTTATTTTATTTTTTTCAACTTTTTCAACCAATAATAGCGATTAAATGTGGTTTTGAAAAGAAAATTAACAATTGTATAAAATATACAATATTTTAATTTTTTTAAATCGAATTAAATATTATATAAAATATAATCTATCCAAACTGAATTTTACATGTTCGGATCGATTCGCTTCATTGATTTTTTCAAATAAAATAATTTTTAAATATTTTCACTAATTTAGAGATAAAATTTTATTTTATGCAATAATAAATTAAAAATTAAATAAAAACTGAAATTTGATTTAGATTGAATAATTGTAACTCTGTTTAACTTATGAATCGAAAATAAAAACAAATTTATTTAATTATTATTCGAATTAAAATTGAATCAAATTCAATAAAAATCGAACAAAAAATAATCGAATACTATGATTTGAATCACTTTTCTTTTCTCTAAGTTTTTTTTTTTTAACTCTATTCTAAGGTGGATGTAAAAATGAGATCGAATTAAAATAGAAGAAACCAAGGGTTAAAAACATTTTTAGAAAAGTGCCAAACAAGGTGCAAAACTAGTAAAGTTCAGACTGAAAGTGAAGGACCCAAAAATGACAAGTAAGGACCAGAAACAGGAAGCAACCTAAGAAAAACCTAGCTAGAAAAAAAAGAAAAGAAAAGAGAGACAGACCCTTCGATGGTTCCTATTTGTAATTTGGCTGGGGTCAAGTCAGGGCCCTGTCAAATTCCAATCCAGCCCCCAGGTGCCACCCACCGCCAGCCTCCCACTTCACTGAAAAATGCTTGTTGAAGACGCAACACTGATCCGGCCACCGTCAATTACTGGGCAAGTTTTCTTTTCATTTTTCCCTTCTTTTTTCACAGTTTTTGGATTGGCTAATGATATTTTCTTTTACCATTTATAGTTAAAAAAATAGTGTGAAAACAATTGAGTCGCAAGTACGGAATTTAAGTTATAATTATGTTTATTGTGATCGGGACGAGATAAATATTATTTTTATTAATTATGGTAAATATTAATAATTAATAATGAAAAAAATTAAAATAGTAAAATAGCAAGCGTAATATTAGGTGGTACTCATCTTCTTTTTCACTCAAAGTTACCCATTAAGAGAGGCTTGTATATGTCAGCTAAGTCTAATTTTTTAATTGTTTTATTTATATTTGAATTTGACTCAGTTCGTCTTGAATAATTATTTAAAAAAATTAAAATATTAAAAATATTTTATATTAATATATATTTTTTATAATTAAATTTAAATAAAAATTATTTTTAATATATAAATAATTATTTAAATCAAGTTAATCTGAACCATAAAAGATAAAACTGCAGTTTGATTCAATATGAATCGAATCTATCGGACCGAAGAAACTTCTAGACCCTCTGTCAACTAATCCAAGCTATTCATTACCATCTCTTTACCTCTTCCTCCACAGATATTTATAACCCTTTAACCCTCTCCTTCGATATCCCTCAAACATCCTTAATTTTCTCTCTTAGTTTTTGGGTCTTCGTAAGCCTTGATTCACTTTCTCCACTTTTTGTTTAAGTTTTTTTTCTTTGTTTTATTGTGTAGTGTTTGGGTTGATTCCATCTTTTCAACCTTTTTCTTTTTTTTTTTAAATTTCTTATTTTGCTTTACCTTGAATAATTAAGGTTTATTAGGTTTAGGGTTAGGGTTTTTTATCTCTTTTCTTGTTTGGGATCACCATGATGATGAGGAAGAAGAAGATGAAATGATCAAACAACAGTCATTGTTTGCAGATGCAGCATCATCAAGATTCACAAGAAAAAAAATTAGGGTTTGATTGATCAATGGTGAAAGATCATCCAGTCCTTTGAAATTTTTATATGGGAATCTTGATGATGCTGCAGCGGCAATAGATGGCTAAATTTCTTTTTATTCCAATTTGAATCTCAATTTTCTAATCGAGAAATTAAAACGAGGAGCTGTCGAAAACCGACGATAGATCGATTCTATGTTCATGATGAAGATCAAATACTTTACCAGCGTCAAACAGTGAAGGTGATTGAGCTGAACTGATCATTATTTATTTCTATAAAAATTTTTTTAAAAAAAGTACCAAAGTTGTATAGGTCGATATCTATGTGTTTCGATATACCGTTTTAAGTTCATCAAATTTTTAATATTTTTAATTTATATATAAAAAAGTATTTTCAAACATGAAATAAATTGATTGAATAAATTTTATATATCAAATATCCATCAATTATATATAATATTATAAAAATTTTTATCAAATATAAAAAGATCGATATTAGTCTAAGTAGTAAGGTTGAAACTTTTTAATGATTATCAAATTTACAGGTAACTATGTCTAATATTCATCAAATTTAAGGTTAATATTAGTTTATTTTTTACAAGCTTATATTATGTATCGATCGATGCAATTATTTTCAATCAATACAACTAAAATATGCCGGTATAAAAAAATAGAGCGATATCAAAAATTACTAATATTAGTTTAATTAAAAATTAATATGAATCGACCGGTACGGTACCGATCACCATGTGATAAAAAAACATTTAATATTTGACAACATTGTTAGGGTTTTGGGCTCTGATCTCAGTTGTAATATAATGTAATGATATGATCAATCTGAGATGATGATGATGATTATTATTATTATTATTATTATTATTGAATTGTGTTATTTTATGGGTATTTTTAGGAAACTTTTCAGCTGCAAAACCACCTGAGATTTTCAATTGGTATGTCTGTACTTTGGTTTTAAGTTAAAAGAAAAAAAATTATGATCAAATATCACGGTTTTGATTCCTGGATGCTTTAGGGTTTTTACCCTTTTTTACTTTCCTGTTTTTTTCTTCGACCTTTAAATAATTTTCACGTTGAAAACAAAAAAAAGAAATATATATATATTCTAGTTTTCAGATCTTCGTAATTAATCAGTTTTTCCCACTGCAGGGAATATATATCCGTAGTTCCAAAATATGTTCGGTTAGGCAACGTAATTATTGTATAATTCCGTATTGTATTCTATCTGTTATGTATCACTTTTTTTATTACCAAAATTTTTTAAACCTATCAAATTCATATTCAAAATAATCGTGATGTATTACATAATACTTTCTATACTGACAAATGCGATAGTTAAATTACATCTATGATCGCTATTTAAAACTATGTATATATTAAAGTCTCAATTACAATCATTTTTTACTGTTTTACATGATTTTTTATCTTTTCGTACATCCTTTGCTTATTGTACATAATTTCTTTAATTTCTTACCGTTGTAGAATCGCGACACTATAACTACATCTATGATCGCTGTTTAAAACTATGTATATATCAAAGTCTCAAATAAAATCATTTTGTTACTATTTTACATGAATTTTTTTTTCATATATCCTTTGCTTATTGATGTGCTTCTTTAATTTCTCTAATTGGTAGCTAGACCTTGGCCATGGGAAAATTTTCAGTTTATTTACCTTAATTTTCTCCCTCCAAATTGCTTTGAAAACTCCAGATTTGGGTTTCCCTTCACTTCCGACGAATCTTCTTCTCCGGTAAAAGTCTAAAATATTCCCTTTAAAACAATGTCATCGGAAAATGTATATATATCTCATAGAAATACTTAAGTGTTGAAAAGCTCTATTATACTGTACTCGGGATTATTTCTTGTCATTCACTATATAACTAATAAAATTTGCTTTGGATAGGTTTTTTGTGATAGAAAATATGTTATATTTGTATATATGGTGCTTTATTTATTTATTACACATTTATTATTAAGTTCTTGAAGTTAATCAGTTTTCTAAGTATAGAAAATAACTCAAATGTATCCCAAAAGATTATATGTGTTTGTGTGTGCGCGCGTGTGTAAATATTTGTGAAAATTGAAGTAGAAATTAATTGTGAATTAATAAACTTTCTATCTTCCTTCTTGTTTTCCTTGTAGTTATGCTCTGCCCGGTGTTTCATTTGTTGTTAATTTCACTAATTATCATGTGAATTTCTGGATCTTTAGGAAAGACTGGTTACTTAGATACTTTGGCGAAAAATGAATTTTAGAAATAAACTACTTTCTAAAAACAATGTTGATATTTTTCATAAAAGTAAAAAAAAAAAAAAAAGAATCGTGTTTGGATTATTCAATTAAAATATTTTAATCATATTTTTTTTGGAAAATCTATTCTTTTTTTTTCAAATAATAATATTGGCATAATAAGTAAAATATTAAAATTTGATTGTTATTGAATATTGAAGATATTTACTATTAAATATTAAAAGAATACTAAAAATATTTTCTACTTCGATATTCAAATAATTATTAATAAAAGATTAAAAACATTTTTTATTAAAATATTAAATTTATTTACTATTAAATATTAAACATAAAATATTTATTATCAAAATAATAATTAGTAAGCTATTAAAAATTAAAAGAATTTTATATTAACATATTAATATTTTTTAAATATTAAATAAAATATTTTTATTGATAAAATAATATTTGACTCAAATTAAATTATATTTTAGACTAAAAATTAAATATTCGTGCTGCCCAATTCGAGTCGAACTATACGCATGAACTACTCCTAGACTTTGACAAGTAAACCCTACACCTGACAAGGATAATTTCCAGAAAAAGAAAAATGCATTTCCTTTATTAATTTTATATATGTTCTTTATTCTATTTAGTTAATGCATCTCCCTTTCATTCAATTAATTAAAAAAAAAAGCGCCTTTGATTAATCTTATCATTCGTTATTGCTAACACTAAAAAAAAAAAAAGAGAATTATAATATTGTATTTTCTTTTAGAATCCTCCTAATTTATTCCTATTTCTATCTGCATCCATATCCATTGGAATAACCAAATTTCCCTTGTACACTATGTAGGATTCCTTGTATATTGATGGTTTATATAATTAGCAATAACTTCAATTTTGATGGATCATATATAATTTCAATTGGCAATAATTTTCATTTTTTGAATATTGAGGATTTAATATAATTTCAAATTGAAAATTTTTTACCTTAATTTTCATTGATCATACATATATATATATATATACGTGCACACACACACACATTAATTTTCTTTTTTAGCTAATTAATTTCTAGTCATATTTCTCTTAGGACATTTGATTTCCGAACAAAATTGTAAACTGCAATTTCTTTGATAAAATGGGATCCATACTATGCCCATCGATTGACATATTTTCTAGGATCAGTACTTATTCATTCTCGATTTCAAAGAAATTAAAATTAACCATTTCAAAAAATTAAATACTGTAAATAATTTCAAAATCCGATTACAATAGCTTAAGATAAATGTAATTTCAAGATCTTTATTGTAATAAATACGTCAAAAAAGTAGCTTAAAATGAGATAATGAACCTATTCATGAATTAAACAGTCTACACGACTTAAAAGATTTAACCCTTACAAGGCTAAACAAGAATTTTTGTAATTTAAATTAAATCTACCTAAATTGATATTTAAATTATAACTTTAGTTATTATTCTAAATAATGAGAAGGGTTTTCAGCCTGAGCTTGAACAACAAAATAAAAAACTTTAGATTGTAACTCAACTTATAAGTATTTTTACGCAATCGCTTAACCCACCTGAAATAGAAATTGGTTTTTTTTTTTTTTCTAAAATTTGTATCCATCATAGCTATGATGAATACACGAAGAGAAATTAAATTATCTATCACCACTAGAATTTTTTATTTTCAAAAAGCACATTAAAAAGATGATTAAAAAAATTATTTAAAAAATTTTTAATTTCTCTTATAAAAATAAAAAAATTACGTCATCAGTATATCACAAAATTTTGGACAAAGCCTTGTATGGGCTACAACTTGTTAGCCCAAATTAACATTTAAAATATGGAGAAATTGGGCCCAATTTCCTAACACATCTATGCAAATGAGGTTTTATATCACCACAACTGTTCTGTTAATCTTTCTTTTAAAGATTAAAGCAGTTTTAAATTAAATCTGACCATGTGTAAGTTTCGTTCAATTTATTTTATTATTTCTTATATTTATTTTGTTTATGAATTTTTTATTGTTGATTTTTTTTTAATATTACTTTTGTTGAGTAATTAATTTTTTTCAATTATTAAGCCTGTTTGTTAAATGAGGTAGACGGATTATTTAAATTAAATTTTGGTTCGTTTATTTTATTAATTAATAAAATTTATACAAAAGATTAGTTCAAGCTGGTCCAATTAAATTAAACATTGATTTTTCAAAAAAGAGATAATCTGATAAATCAAAAGCCTAAAATCTCTTCCATTAAAAGCAACATAAAAGAAATCTTTCAAACAACCCCAAAGCATAAATAATATATATATATATATATTATACACTATCAACCAAATTGCTCTAACAATGAAGGAATTAATATATATACATATATATATATATATAAGGTGGCTTTAATGGGAAAAAATTCAAAATGGATTTTGTCGTGCAAAAATGGAATTAAGAAAAGAGATAAAATAAAAAAAATACATAAGATTTACGTGATTCGGTCAATGTGACCTACATCCACGGAGAGAGAGAGAGAGAGAGAGAGAGAGAGAGAGAGAGAGAGATTTCTTATTTTTTTTGAAGAACCGATATAAATTACAAGAAAAAAATTTTTAGAATCGCATATATATAATCACTAAACCGGTTCGAGTTGCTCCAATTACTAAGACCTCTATTTTTTCTCCTTTCGGATCGAACTCTCATAATTTTGGATCAGATAATAATTCTAAGCAAATCACAAAAATCAAGGCAGTCAACAATTTTAATTAAATTTCTAGTTATTAGAAATATTAGAAATAAAATGCAAGAAGATTGATTGCTATACCTATGCGTTTACGTATCTGCCTAACATTTTAAATGAGAATTGCTACTGAAATTTCTTAATTGAAGTAGCACATGGAAGTGACGTGGGATAGGAACATACAGTTAGAATCGAAGTCGGCATCCTTTTTAAACCATGTGATATAGTAGCAAAAGCTACTTAAATTATTGTATCAAACACATCAAAGTTTTTTCGGTAGACCAGTCAATGGACCGATCGCAGCTTAAAAATTTTTAAAGTTTTTTTTTGTTATAAATTTATTATATTATTAAAATATATTTATAATAATATTTATATATTTTATAATTAAAAATAAATAAAAATATTATTTTTATTATTTATAAAAATTTTGGCAAAAACTCAATTCAAACTAAACTTTTGGACAAGTCTAATCATCGACATGTCTAAGCATTTGATTCAATAATAAGTGCATCAATCCTTTCACTTAAGGAGTGAATTCAAATCTCTCTTCACTTCAAACACATATATAAAGCATAAATTTTCAAATATAGTCCATTTTGGATTCAAATAATTCATGATCCAAGCAGAAGGTAGGTATAAAAT
The DNA here is from genome assembly GCA_038382025.1 of Adansonia gregorii. NCBI lineage: Eukaryota > Viridiplantae > Streptophyta > Magnoliopsida > Malvales > Malvaceae > Adansonia > Adansonia gregorii. Next base: position 5,179,117 of record JBBYHO010000012.1, read on the forward strand.
ATATATTATACATATACATGTTTGATCATCAATTAAAATTCGGGAAGCTTAATTGGGGTAACTATAATTTATGCCCCATGATTCTAGATGCCTCCTCTTTATTTCTTAATTTAATTTCTTGACTCCTTTGATATTGTTAAACCTATATTATTTTTTAATTATGATGCCAAAATCCTATTGTGATTTTTGTCTAATAAGTTTCTTTTAAATGTTAAGGCTTAATCTTTTGTGATTAATTGGGTTAAAGCTTGAAAAAAGATTTTTTTTATTTTTTTTATTTTAAAAAAAGCCTAACCTAGTAGATAAAAGAGTGTTGGAATAGAAATACATGGTGAACTTCAGGAACTATTGGATTATGCGAGATATTGTTCAAGGAATTGTTTTCAAGTGCAAGGAAGATGGAGTTAATATTAAAATAAAGCTCATAGTTAAATACGAAAGGCAATGATTATTGAGATGGATTTAAAATTTAATTCGGTTGGATTCGTACAATCATTTTTTATAAGTGATATTCAACAAAGTTAAAGTTCGAATACTAGCATTTACAACTCTTTTCTCTATCCAGAGCTGAGACCTTCTTTATTAAAATAAATGATTATTGAGATGGCTCAAATCAAGATAAGTGTTTTGGTATTTATCTATTTTCTTCAATCTTAATTACTTGTTATTTTCGTTTTGCACTATAATTCCTCGAGTATTTAAGATTGTAGCATTTCAAGTTTTTAGTTTTTATTTTTTGTTATAATGAAAGTTTCAAATGTGCATATTCAAACTTTAAATTCATTAAATATTATCTAATAAAAGTGATTATATAAAATAATTAAACTAAATTATGAATTAAATTTTCTATTTATTTTTGTAAAATGATATTCGCCATTCTAACACTAAAGACTTTGGGATCGACAAATGTGATATATATATATATATATATATATAGAGAGAGAGAGAGAGAGAGAGAGAGAGAGATGTAAAACATTTTTATGGCACACTTCTAATGTATTGTTTAATTGATTTTCTAGAACTTTGACTGGTCTAGTCAACGAATCACATTCACAAGCACAACAAAGATTCCCACAGAAACACTTAATTACCAAGATTGAAAGAAATTTGTTTAAGAACAAGTGAGTATATATATATATATATATATATATATATATATGTTTGAACTGTAAATGCATCCCATCCATTGAACATGTCAATCCGCATCCAACCAGAGAGATGCGCTTTAATTTAAAAAGTTTACGCTTTTGTCTTATAAAATGTATTTCACAAGTATAAAATGCAATTCAGAAATATGAATTTAACTATATATATATATATATATCATAGCAATCTTCAAAATTTTTCAATATGAATTGAGGTGTAACATAAGTGGCTGGCTTTGCTTGGAGGGAGTGTTATTTAACCAGTTTAAAATTTTGAAGAAAATGTAAAAATTTTTCTTCTTGAACCCTTTCAGTTGCTTGATTTAAACTTATAGATCATTACATGGAACTTGGAGTTTGGATTATCAGAGCAAGGAAGGGCAATTCAGGTGGAAGTTTTTTGTTGGTATGAATTCGAACCAAGCAAGAAAATTTCCCTTTTGTCCCTTGTAAACAATCTACAATTCTCATGGAAACTAGGAAACATAGTATTGTTTTCTCTAGGAAATTACTTTCATAAAGTAGGTCACGTTGTGAAAATAGATAAAGAAGTTGCAAAATTTGAATTTTAAATTTATTAAATATCATTTCAAAAGTAATTTTTTGAATAGATTGAATTAAATTATGAGTTTTTTGAAAAGCTTTTATGTGTTTAAAATACATTCAAGTAATTCTAAAAGTATTACGGCATAGATTCAGTCATATCTAAAGATTTATTTGATTGAGACCGAAGGTATCTACGAATTGAGTTGAGTCGAATTATAATTTAAAAAAAAAAAACTTGTCAGCCTAAAATCTAATTTTATCATTTAAAATAATATTAAAAAATTACTTTTATATTAATATTTATAATTAAATTTAAATAAAAAATATTTTTATTATTTAAATAATAGCTTTGATAAAAGTTTTCATTAGAACCCAACGCAATACAAACTATGTTTGACGAGTTACTCGACCCATCTACTTTTTTACCCCAATGGATTATGAATCCAGCCAAAGAAAAATCTTTACAGATTGATTATGTTTTTCTAGTAGAAAATATATTGTTTGAAATGGTATCAAATCTCGTAAAATCATCATAGAAATTAGTTATGAAAATCAGTCAATAAAGCAGCCTCCATTAACAAGTTTTAGTCAAATCCTGTCATCCTTTTTTGCTCCAAATTATATCATGTTCTTCATAAGAATCACAATTTCAAAATTTTTCAGACAGCATCCAACAAAAGCAAGCCCAAAAATTATTGCCTTAAAATAAAGACGAACTATAATGATGTATCATCATCAGTTTATAAGATCCCATAATTAATTTCCCATGATGCTTTTTGGCAGCAAAACTTTGACTGAGCTTTTTACTTTATCTTTCTATTGAAAATTTTGTTCTTTTTGTCTCTTACTACAAATTTTCTCAACAAATTAATGGTTTGCCAATGTCAATGCTGCTGGTTCAAAGCCTTTGATCACATGGAGGCATGTGACATTCTTCTTTTTATTTTGCCTGTGCCAGCGACCTATATTACTCGGGTTCACGGTGAATACCGTTTATGGGTATATATCTAATACGAGTATGTTTAATATTTTTCAAGTTTTTTTTTTTATATTTAAAGGATCATACTCGATAACTATATCGTAATATGTGTTAAATATGAATATTTAACTTAAGTACTTTAGGGAAATAAAGAGTTCAGATAATTAATAAAGTTATTAATTCGAGCAGTTAAGTGAAAATCTATAAAGTTTACATTCATATGTCATCCCTTAACAAACTTAGTTACAAAAATTGGTATGTTTTGAATAAAAACAAGATCTTAACTACCCCATGTTCTTAGATGCCATCCCTTCCAATTCTTAATTTGGTAAAGTTTTGGGTTCTTCAAGTGGTTGTTGATGAGGTGAGACATAATATTAGTCATTTTTCATGCCGTTGAATGCGAATATTAAGTTGCCAATAAAAAAAGCTGACAATATTAAGCACGATTATACGATTATAGCTTGATAAAGTAATTAACGCAAGACACAACACGAATATATTTTTCAAAATCTATATATAAAATACTTTTAAATACTAATATAATATAACAAAATATACAAATATAATACGAATGCATAAATTATCAGATTTACGATTAAGCTTTAATTAGCACAAGCAAAGCAATTATATGAGTATACATGTAAACATAACAATGGAACTGCACCCTATTCCTTGAACATTGGCATGGTTTAAGGGATTTGTTTCTCAATTTGAAACTCAATTATATGAATAATTTTACTAAAATTCGAGTTGCTGTTTAAGGGTGATTGAGAATGAATTGCTTCAAGATCATAAAAAGTCAGTGTTGGATTTTGTTTCAAAATTATATAATGCTGACATGGAGGAAATAAGATGTCTGAATCGTTTTTTCTTTCCTTTTTTTTGCTAATTTAACTTGTAAATCATTGCCTTTGGGTGCCTCAATAAGCAATAAATTAATTTTCTCATTGAGCGGATACAAAGCAGTCATGAAATCGATATGACTTTCTGGTTTTCTAGGAAACTGTTTGATTGCGGTAGGCAAAGCGTATGCGCAACGTATGTAGTTCAACATTGATATATTTAATTTTTTTAAATATTTTTATATATTTAAAAATATTGACCAAAAATTATATAAAGAAATTTAAAAAAAAAATTTGTCCAAATGCATTTAACAAAATTCATATGAATTTTATAAGGAATGAAGTATAGCAGACGATATGCTATGACTGTAACTGATACGTTCAGTCGGGACAGATTGAAACTTCAGGCTCAAGAGTCAAGACAGATAACTGAATACACTCTTGATTTTTTTTTTTTTTTGGCTATAATTAGGCCATGCATATTGGTTGATGTTCATCTATTGCCAGCAACATTGGGTTTTTTTAGTTATTGGCACCGATAAAATTTATGATATTTGAGTTTTTTATTTTTTTAAATATCTATATTCGATATATATTTAAAAATTAATATGATATGATTTTTTAAATATGTAAAAAAAATTAAATGTACTTATATTGATCATATTTATATTTGATACTCATCTAAATCCAAATAATACAAGGTAAGATTGATCAAAATTCAAGAGAACTAATTAATGGTCAGTTCAATTAGGTTAAAAAAGAGGTTGGCAAAACTTCAATGAGGGAGACAAGTATATGAAATCTATTGTCTCCTGGCAGAAAATTAAGTCGAACAAAGCAGAAAATCCTCTGGTCCAAACATAATTATAAGCATCAATCATTAGATTATATATATAACCAAAATATTTAACAGATACGTTATATCAGACATTATCAATTTCTGGTTCACACAAACTCAGATAGCAATAAGAAAGAAAAGTTCTCTTTCTTTAACCAAAACATATGAAAAACAATGTTGCATTGCATGTTCCCTTTCAATGAACCCCAAAAGGTTTGACTGAATTTTGCAGAAATTTCTTGTTTTTTTTTTTAAATTTTTTTTCTTTTAATTGTTCTTAGTTGCACATGGTTAGGCAATTTTGCATGGAGATTGGCTCAACGGTTGGAAAAAAAATAAAAATATCAAATATCAAATTTAATCAAATCACTGAAATTCGATTCAAATAAGTTTAATTATATACGTTATTCGATTCAGTTTTTTGAAAAAAAATATTACACATTACTTATAATTTTTTTTCAAAATTATATTGAACTTAATCATTATCACTCCTAATGGAACGATATTCGAATCAGTTGGTTTGAAGGTTTTGCTAATCAGACATGCATGTGAATTAGTTCTAAGCTCTCATCTACCACTTGGTATGGAAACAAACTATATTTTTTTTGTTGGGTTGAATTCAGCACATAATCTACCATTTGAGCTTTGAGAAAACAATGGGGGAATTGAAGAACACGACAAACCCTCTCTAATTATCGACTACGAAACTTTAGTTAATTGGCCTTTAATTAAGTACACCAAATTAAAAAAGCTGCACCTTGATACAATATGTCACCTCCTCATCATTCTTTAAATTTTCCTACATGTTTTCGTTACTTCTTTTAACGTATATATTATCTGAATTTAGATTTATATTAAATATAAGTATATATATTTGATATGAATATTTAAATTTATAAAATTTTTTAAATATTTAAAAGATCGAAATTTTATAACCATATTCATAAAAATATATATATAAAAACAGTTATTGTTTTAAAAAAATAAAAATCGGAATAACAGGTTCTTCTCCTTGTATGTTGAACATAATAAGCTTAATTAAATTAGAATTTTGTATTACAAAGCAGTATGTCAGCTACTGCAGAAAACTTTGACTGGTATCCTAGGCAAAGAAAACAAAGATACATCATAAACTATAATCAAGTAAACAATATTATATAGTATTTTTTTTAGAGTATTTTTCTCTTTTTTTAAAAAAAAAAGTTTGGCATTTTTCAAACAAAAAAAAAAGGAAAAAAATCATTATTCATTAGCTTTAGATTTGTCAAAAAGCTAATTAAGAAACACTAGGAAATGGCATGTGGCTTGTTGCAAAGTAAAAAGTTCTCATTTTCTTTCCTAAAAATGTGGTCATAAAAGAAAATTTGTACAATTAATTA
>JBBYHO010000012.1:5184948-5197326 GCA_038382025.1 Adansonia gregorii
TGAATACTAGGCCATCCATGCCTTTCGGTCATGTGCATCAGGTGACTGGTTACCTTACTTCGGTGATAAAAACCCTTCAGGGTCCAAGTGATCCAAAGCGAGGTGCCCTATCCTTAGGTTCTCGATCGGATGGCATGCATATGTTGGGAATTTGGTGATGCTCCTGCCTAGGATCATGCCCATGTGCCTGGCATGGTGCGCCCCCAGGTAACGGTGCCTCGATTATAATCTAGGTCGTGCTTGCCATCCGATCGTATGCCTCGATAAACTGGTTGCCTTGCTTCAGTGATGAAGACCCTTGAGGTCTAAGTGATCTGAGGCGAGGTGCACCGTCCCTAGATTCTCGATCAGATGGCGTGCATGTGTGGCGAGTGGGGCATTACCGTACCGAATGGCTAGGCTTGTTCCTGTAGTGATGCTGCCCAAGTCCTCGGGACCAAGTTCCCTACTTCAAGTAAAGGATCCCTGAGGTGGCGTGTGCTGAAGCTTTGGGCACATGCTTGGCCAGGCCAGGCCCCTTGAGCAGGGCACCAGAGACCCTTGCATCAGCAACACTGGATTCTTCCTAGCAGTTGTCTACCAGGATTATGGCCCATGTGCCTGGCTTGGTGCACCCATAGGCAGTAGTCCCTTAATCAAAATCTAGGTCATGCTTACCATCCGATGGTGCATCAGGTTACTGGTTGCTTTATTTTGATGATAGAGACCCTTTGGGGTGTAAGTGATCCGATGCGAGGTACCTCGTCCTTAGGTTTTTGATCGATTGACGTGCATGTGCAAGGTATTTCATGAAGCTCATACCTGGGATCCAGCCCATGTGCCTGGCATGGTGTGCCCTTAGGCAGCGATTTTTTGGTTAAAATTCAGGTCGTGCTGGCCCTCCAATCATGTGCCTCGGCTAACTAATTACCTAACTTCAGTGATAGAGACCCTTCGGGGTCCTAGTGATCCAATGCGAGGTGCCCTATCCTTGGGTTCTTGATCAGTTGGCATGCATGTGCGGAGAATTCGGTGAAGCTTGTGCTTGAGATCATGCCCATGTGCCTAGCATGGTGTGCCCCCACGTAACGGTCTCTTTGGTTGAAATCTAGGTCATGCTTACCATCCCGTCATGCACCTCGGTTGACTAGTTACCTTGCTTCGGTGATGAAGACCTTTCAGGGTCTAAGTGATCTGATGCTAGGTGCCCTATCCTAAGTTCTTGATCAGTTGGCAAGCATGTGTGAGGAAATCGGTGAAGCTCGTGCCTGCCATCAAGCACATATACCTAGCATGGTGAGCCCCAGGTAACGATTCCTCGGTTGAAATCCAGGTCGTGCTTGCCATCTGATCATGTGCCTTGGTTGACTGGTTGCCTTGTTTCAGTGATGAAGACCCTTTGGGGTCTAAGTGATCCGATACGAGGTGCCTTGACCCTAGGTTCTCGATCCGATGGCATGCATGTGTGGGGAATTCAGTGATGCTCTTGCCTGGGATTGTGCCCATGTGCCTGGCATGGTGCGCCTGCAGGCAGTGATCCCTCGATCATAATCCAGGTCGTGCTTGCTATTCGGTCGCGTGCCTCGGTTGACTAGTTGCGTTGCTTCAATGATAAGACCCTTCAAGGTCGAAGTTATCAAAGGCGAGGTGCCCTGTCCCTAGGTTCTCGATCGGATAACATACATGTGTGGCAGACGGAGAATTGCTATGCCAAATGGCTAGGCCTATTCCTGCAGTGATACTGCCTAGGACCTCAGGACCAAGTTCCCTACTTCAGGCAAAGGATCCCCGGGGTGGCGTATGTTGAAGCTGTGAGCGCATGCCTAGCCAAGCCATGCCCCTTAAGTAAGGGATCGAAGACCTTTGCATCGGTAATGCTGGGTTCTTCTTAGCGGTTGTTTGCCAAGATTGTGGCCCATGTGTCGAGCATGGTGTGCCCTCAAGCAATAGTCCCTTGATCGAAATCCAGGTCGCGCTTGCCATTCGATCATTCATCAGGTTATTGGTTACCTTATTTCGATGATAGAGACCCTTAAAGGTCCAAGTGATCCGATATGAAGTACCCCGTCTTTAGGTTTTCGATCGGATAACGTGTATGTATAGGGTATTCAGTGAAGCTCGTGCTTGGGATCATGCCCATGTGCTTGGCATCGTGTGCCCTCAGGCAACAATCCCTCGATCAAAATCCTGATTGTGCTTACCATCCGATCGTGTGCCTCAGTTGACTGGTTACCTTGCTTTGATGATAGAGACCCTTTGAGGTCTAAGTGATCTGAGGTGAGGTGCCCCATCCTAAGGTTCTCGATCAGTTAGCGTACATGTGTAGGGAATTCAATGAAGCTCGTGCCTTGGATCGTGCCCATGTGCTTGATATAGTGTGCCCCCAGGCAGCGATCTCTCGATCAAAATTCGAGTCATGCTTGCCACCTAGTCATGTGCCTCGATTGGCGGGTTACCTTATTTCAGTGATGGAGACTTTTTGGGTCCAAGTGATCCGATGTGAAATGCCTCGTCCCAAGGTTCTCAATCAATTAGCATGCATGTGTGAGGAATTCAAAAATGCTTATGCCTTGGAACTTGCCCGCATGCCTGGCATGGTGTGACCCCGGACAGCGATCCCTCGGTCAAAATTCAGGTCGTGATTGCCATCTGATCGCGTGCCTCAGTTGACTAGTTGCCTTACTTCGATGATGGAGAACTTTCAAGGTCTAAGTGATTCGATGCAGGGTGCCCCATCCTTGGGTTCTCGATCGGTTAACGAGCATATGTGGGGAATTCGGTGAAGCTCATGCTAGGGATCGTGCCCATGTGCCTAGCATGGTGAACCCCTAGGTGGTGGTCCCTCGATCAAAATTTAGGTCGTGCTTGACATCCAATTGTGTGCCTCGATTGACTAGTTAGCTTACTTTAGTGATGGAAACCCTTCGGGGTCTAAGTAATTGAGGTGAGGTGCCCCATCCTAAGGCTCTTGATTGGTTGGCATGCATGTGTGGGGAATACGATAAAGCTCGTGCCTTGGATCATGCCCATGTGCCTGGCATGGTATGCCTCTAGGTAGCGATCCCTTGGTTAAAATCCAAGTTGTGTTTGCCATTCTATCGTGTGTCTCGGTTGACTAGTTACCTTGTTTCAGTGATAGAGACCCTTCGAGGTCCAAGTGATCCGAGATAAGGTGCCCCGTCCTAAGGTTCTCAATCGACTAGCATGCATGTGTAGGAAATTCTTATGCCTTGGAGCATGCCCATGTGCCTGGCATGGTGTGCCCCTAAGCAGCGATCCCTCGATCAAAATTCAGGTCATGCTTGCCATCTGATCGTGTGCCTTAGTTGACTAGTTTCCTTGCTTCAGTGATGGAGACCTTTTGAGGTTTAAGTGATCCGATGCGAGGTGCCCCGTCCTTAGGTTCTCGATCGGTTGGCGTACATGTACAGGGAATTCGGTGAAGCTCGTGCCTATGATCATGCCCATGTGCCCGGCATGGTGCGCCTTAAGGCAATGGTCCCTCGATCGAAATCCAGGTCGTGCTTACCATCCAATCATATGCCTCGATTGACAGGTTACCTTGCTTTAGTGATAGAGACCCTTCAGGGTCCAAGTGATCCGAGGCAAGGTACCCCATCCCAAGGTTCTCAATCGTTTGGCATGCATGTGCGGGGAATTCAGTGAAGCTCGTGCCTCAGATCGTGCCCATGTGCCTGGCATAGTGTGCCCCCAAGCAATGATCCCTCGATCAAAATCCAAGTCGTGCTCACCATCCAATCGTATGCCTTGATTGACTAGTTACCTTGCTTCGGTGATGGAGACCTTTTGGGGTCCAAGTAATCTGAGGTAAGGTGCCCTATCCCTGGGTTCTCGATTGGTTGGTGTGCATGTACGAGGAATTTAGTGAAGCTCGTGCTTGGGATCATGCCCATGTGCCTGGCATGGTGTGCCCCTTGACAGCGACCCCTCGATCAAAATCTAGGTATTGCTTGCCAATCAATCATGTTCAATAGGTTGTTGATCGATTGGCATGCATGTGTTACGAAAAGGGCATGGCCATGCCAAAAGGCTAGGTCGGTGTCTACAGTCTTGCAGCCCTTACTTCGACAACCGCTGAAGGCTTTGGGCTTCAATCCCTTGCCTGCTATCGATGCTGACCGTGACTCCAGGATCAAGTCCACTCCTCGGGTTAGTTGCCCCAGAGGTCATGTTGTTAGAAAAATAAGCGGGGTGCAGTCTTAATTGGTCCAAGTCTCGGTGGGTCTGTACATGGATGGACTATGGATACCTTGCAATCCTTCATCATTGCATTGCCAAGGGCAGTGCTACTCTCTAAAAAAATTGACCCTATTTCGGACAAACACATGTTTAGTGGTAGTAGAACTGAAAAAACTCTTAAACTCTTTCGAGGGACGTGCTTTTCGAGCCCTTACCCTACCCCACCCCTTCGGGGCTGTGGGGGTGAGTGCGCAAAGGCCAGGGGACTTGTTTGCACTTTGGGCATTGTAGGGACAGTCTCGTGCCCCCTGTAATTATCTCATTCAGTTGTTGGTTAGTGGCGTTGCCTCGTCTACCGGGGATCATGCTCTATGTGCCTAGCATGATGTGCCCCTGGCAGTAGTCCCTTGGTCAAAATCCAGGCGTGTGTGGCAAATGGGGCATGGTCGTGCCAAATGGTTGGGCTCGTGCCTACAGTGATGCTGCCCAGGACCCTAGTACCAAGTTCACTAATTCAGGTGATGGAATCCTAGGGTGGCATAAGCACAAGCTGCGAGTCCGATCCCGGCTTGGCCATGCCCCTTGCACATGGGTAGTCTCGTGGCCCTTGAATCGACAACGGTGGGCTCTCCCTCCGATTGTCTGTTAGGGATCGTGCACCATGTGCCTAGCATGGTGTGCCCCCGGTAATGGTCCCTTGATAAAAAATCAGGCTTAAGGGTCAAAGGGGGCATGGCCGTGTCGGAAGGATAGGCTTGTGGTACGAGCTTGTCCTGGCCATGTCCCCTTCGTAAAAGCAGTCTCATGGCCCCTGCATTAGTAACCACTGAGTGTCCATGGTTGGGCAAGCCGTGTCTCCTAGCTATGTCGCCTAAGACTCCGGGAGCGAGTCCCTTCAATGGGCAATAGACTCTAGGGGACTTTAGTGGTAGAGTCGTGCATGCTCGATCTTGGTCCCGTCCTGCTTTTGGTGGGTTCGTGCTACTATTTGTCCTTCAATGTGCTACGTGGGTGCTTTTTGTGCCCCTAGGTTTTCTCATGCTAAGCGGTCATGGTGTGGCCTCGTACAGCATTCCCCCTGCTCACTGATCGAGTTTTTGCTCGAGTAGGTTACGGCGGTGTGCGAGGATTCTGCCACCCTTACGCAATGGGCATGTGAGTGGTGCTTGGGACGTGCGTGTTGGCAGGCTCCATGCTCTTATGCATCAAACTGTCGACCTCGCTCCTCTTAAGTCTTTCCTCACGATTTTCATGATCGGGGGTGCAATTGAGATCCTGTGCTACTTACCTGTATTGACAAAATTCAGTTGTCGTGCCATCCCTTTTTGGTCTCGCACCCTTAAGAGCTGTGCGAAAGGACCCGATTCATGCCCCGCCTTCTAGGTGTGCCCTCGAATTCGATGCGATCACCTGGGTGCGCGGGTGGTTGATCTTTGCTTGCTGATTTGAAAAGCTTTATGGGATTGGGGCCATGCCCCCATTTGGTTGTTGGATTCAATTTTATCCCTGGACATGTACAACGCTCGTGCCCCATCTTGGACTCTCCGCTACCATCGCGGTACGTTGAGGCCCATGCGGCGTCGATGTCGAGATGGAATGGTACCTGGTTGATCTTGCCAGTAGTCATATGCTTGTCTCAAAAATTAAGCCATGCATGTGTAGGTATGAATAAATTCGGACTGTGAAACTACGAATGGCTCATTAAATTAATTATAGTTTATTTCATGGTATTTTGCTACTCAGATAACCGTAGTAATTCTAGAGCTAATATGTGCAATTAGATAAAAGGTCGACGTAGGCCCTGCCCATTGCTCTAATAATTCATGATAACTTGACGGATCACACGGCCTTCGTGTCGGTGATGCATCATTCAAATTTCTACCCTATCAACTTTCGATGGTAGGATAATGGCCTACTATGGTGGTGACGGGTGATGAAGAATTAGGGTTCAATTCTGGAGAGAGATATCAGGAAACGGCTACCACATCCAAGGAAGGCAACAGGCACACAAATTCCCCAATCTTGACATGGGGAGGAAGTGAAAATAAATAACAATACCAAGCTCAATGAGTCTGGTAATTAGAATAAGTACAATCTAAATCCCTTAACAAGGATCCATTGGAAGGCAAGTCTAGCACCAGCAACCGCGGTAATTCCAGCTCCAATAGCATATATTTAAGTTGTTGTAGTTAAAAAGCTCATAGTTGGACTTAGGGGTGGGTTGGTCGATCTACCTCACAGTAAGCAAACATCGGCTTCTCCCTATTGCCGGCGATGCACTCCTGGCCTTAATTGGTCTGGTCATTCCTCTGGCGCTATGACTTTAAAGAAATTAGAGTGCTCAAAGTAGGCTTACGCTTGTATACATTAGCATGGGATAACATCATAGGAATTCGATCCTATTGTGTTAGCCTTCGAGATCGGAGTAATGATTAACAGGGACAGTCGGAGGCATTTATATTTCATAGTCAGAGGTGAAATTCTTAGAATTATAAAAGATGAACAACTGCGAAAGCATTTTCCAAGGATGTTTTCATTAATCAAGAATGAAAGTTGGGGGCTCGAAAATGATTAGATACTATCCTAGTCTTAACCATAAACGATGCCAACCAGGGATCGATAAATGTTGCTTTTAGGACTGAGCCGCACGCGCACTGCACTAATGTATTCAATGAGTCTATAGCCTTGGTCGACAGGCCTAGGTAATCTTAGAAATTTTATCGTGATGGGGATAAATCATTGCAATTATTAGTCTTCAACAAGGAATTCCTAGTAAGCACGAGTCATCGGCTCGCGTTGACTACGTCCCTGCCCTTTGTACACATCGCCCATCACTCCTACCGATTGAATGGTCTGGTGAAGTGTTCGGATCACATCGGACCAGGCCTAAGTCCCTTGAAAAAAGGCCCTGGAGAGGGTGAGAGCCTCGTCATGCCTGGACCCTGTCACACTATTAGACAATGTTTATGAGTCGGGTTATTCAAAAATGTAACCCTAATCTGGCGATAAATTCCATCTAAGGCTAAATACAGGCGAAAGACTGATAGCAAACAAGTATCATGAGGGAAAGATGAAAAAGACTTTGAAAAGAGAGTCAAATAGTGCTTGAAATTGTCAAGAGTGAAGCGGATAGGGGCCGATGATGCACCCTGGTCGAATGCAAAACGATGAGAGCCAATCCATCGATCAGTTTGGGGCATGAATCCAAGCAGGTCATGACAGCAGCCCAAGCTCAGGCCTTCGATATGCCCGTAGGGATGTCATTACCGTGATCATGGAACCCAACACGCATCATTTCGGTGTGCCTTGGCAATAGCATGCTCTAAGCGTCTGCCTACGAGCTCCCCATCTGGCCTGTCTTGAAACACGGACCAAGGAGTCTGACATGTGTGCGAGTCAACAGGCTAAAAAACTTGTAAGGCACAAGGAAGCTAAGTGGCGAGATCCCTCACAGGAGCACTGCCGACTGACCTTGATCTTTTGAGAAGGGTTCGAGTGACAGCATGCCTATCGAGACCCGAAAGATGAACTATGCCTGAGCAGGGCAAAGCCAGAGGAAACTCTAGTGGAGGCCCGTCGCGATACTGACGTGCAAATTATTCGTCTGACTTGAGTATTGGGGCAAAAGACTAATCGAACTGTCTAGTAGCTGGTTCCCTCTGAAGTTTCCCTTAGGATAGTTGGAGCCCTTAGCGAATTCTATCGGGTAAAGCTAATGATTAGAGGCATCAGGGGCGCAACGCCCTCGACCTATTCTCAAACTTTAAATAGGTAGATGGCACGGCTGCTTTATTGAGCCGTGCCACAGAATCGAGAGCTCTAAGTAGGCCATTTTTGGTAAGCAAAACTAGCGATGCGGGATAAACTGAAAGTCATGTTACAGTGCCCAACTATGCCTTAACCTAAAACCATAAAGGGTGTTAATCGATTAAGACAGTAGGACAGTGGTCATGGAAGTTGAAATCCACTAAAGAGTGTGTAATAATTCACCTGCTGAATCAACTAGCCTCGAAAATGGATGGCACTTAAGGGCGGACCTATACCCGACCATCGAGGGAAGGGCTAGGCCCCAATGAGTAGGAAGGCACAATGGTCATCACAAAACCTGAGGCACGAGCCCAGGTGGACCAGTCGTCGGTGTAGATCTTGGTGGTAGTAGCAAATATTCAAATGATAACTTTGAAGGTCGAAGAGGGGAAAGGTTCCATGTGAATGGCACTTGCACATAGGTTAGTCGATCTTAAGAGACGGGGGAAGCCTATTTGAGCACAAGTCTAGCGTGAGCTTCGAAAGGGAATCGGGTTAAAATTCTTGAACTGGGATGCGACGACTGACGACAATGTTAGAAAGTCTGGAGACGTGGACGGTGGCCTGGGGAAGAGTTATCTTTTCTGTTTAACAACCTGCCCACCTTAAAAATAGCTCAACCGGAGGTAGGGTCCAACGATCGGAAGAGCACCGTACATCGAGCGGTGTCCGATGCACCCTCATCGACCCTTCAAAATTTGAAGGATCGAGTGAATAGCCCGATCATACTCATAACCGCATCAGGTCTCCAAGGTGAATAGCCTCTAGTCTATGGAACATGTAGGCAACGAAAGTCAGTAAAATGGATCCGTAACCTTAGGAAAAGGATTAGCTTTAAGGGTTGGGCATGGGGGTCCCAGCCCTAAACCCATTAACTGTCGGTGTACTGTTCAAGCTGCTATCGCGACGAGAGTGGGTCGTCGTGTGCCAACCAAGGGATGGACTGGGAACGATACCCTCGGGGGCCTTTCTCGGGTGATGAACAATCAACTCAAAACTGGTACGAATAAGGGGAATCTGACTATTTAATTAAAACAAAGCATTGTGATGGTTCCTGCGAATGCTCGCGCAATGTGATTTCTGCCCAGTGCTCTGAACGTTAAAGTGAAAAAAATTCAACCAAGCGTGGGTAAACAGCGGGAGTAACTATGACTCTCTTAAGGCAACCGAATGCCTCGTCATCTAATTAGTGATGCGCACGAATAGATTAACAAGATTCCCACTATTCCTGTCTACTATCCAGCAAAACCACAGCTAAGGGAACGAGCATGGGGAAATCAGCGAGGAAAGAAGACCCTGTTGAGCTTTAGTCTGACTTTGTGAAATGACTTAAAAGGTATAGGATAAGTGGGAGCCCTCGAGTGAAATTTAAATACCACTACTTTTAACGTTATTTTACTTATTCCGTGAATCAGAGGTAGGGCATGACCTCTTTTTTTGGACCCAAGGTCGGCCTCGATCGATCGATCTAGATGGAACATTATTAGGTGAGGAGTTTGGCTGAGGCGGTACATCTATTAAAAGATAATGCATGTGCCCTAAGATGAGCTCAACGAGAACAGAAATCTCATGTAGAACAAAAGGGTAAAAGCTCATTTGATTTTGATCTCCAGTACAAATACAAACCTTGAAAGTGTGGCCTATCAATCCTTTAGACCTTCAAGGTTTAAAGCTAGAGGTGTCAGAAAAGTTACCACAGGGATAACTAGCTTGTGGCAGCTAATCGTTCATATCGACGTTGCTTTTTGATCATTCGATGTCGATTCTTCCTATTATTGTAAAGCAGAATTCATAAAGTATTGGATTATTCACCCACCAATAGGGAATATGAGCTGGGTTTAGATCATCGTAAGATAGGTTAGTTTTACCCTACTAATGGCCGTGTCATGATAGTAATTTAACTTAGTACAAAAGAAACTATTGATTCGCATAATTGGTCATCGTGTTTAGTTAAAAAGCCAATAGCGTGAAGCTACCATTGCGCTGGATTATGACTGAACGCTTTTGAGTTAGAATCCAAGCTAGAAGCGGTGCATATGCCCATAGCCCGATTGTCGACCTACAATAAGGGCCCTCGGCCCCCAAAGGCACATGTCCTAGGTGCAACCCCCACGACGGACGAGTCGCGCAGGCCCTCTTGAAGCGTAATTTCCATCGAGTGGCGGGTAGAATCTTTTACAGACGACTTAAATATGTGACAAGGTATTGTAAGTGGCAGAGTGGCCTTATTGCCAAGATCCACTAAGATTTAGCCCTTCATCGCTTCGATTCGTCCCTCTTCTCATTCTACTTTTCATCCCTCCCCTTTAGTGAAGCAAAAAAGAAAAAAAGGTTATTTTGATTTTTTTTTACACAAGAACCTGCTTGGGTTGAAGCGTTTCCCCACGAGCGCCTAAGTACATAAATAAGCATTGCTACTGTCGGTTGGGTGTCTCGACAACAGTCCTTTCCTACACACTTCGCTGAGCGTTGCTTCTATTGGTTGGGTCATTCAATGATGCCCCACTCATCCCTTCCCCCATATCGAAAAGAGGTATCCCAAAGAGTTGCCCCTGTTGGTTAGGTGTCCCAAGGATAGCCCTCGCGTCTCTCCACTCACACGTCACTAAACATTGCATCGGTCAGTTAGGTAGGGGCTGCGCATGCCCTGGGCACCTTTGGGGTGGGTAGGGTATGCCCCACCCAGCTAAGGGTCAGAAGGGTACGCACCAACCACTCCATAGGTGGCCAAGGCATGCCCCACCGGCCCCGAAGGTGCATAGAGTGGGCCCCTACCTCCTAGGTCGCAGGAGAAATGCGCCCCAACTGCCCCAATATGGATAGGGTATGCCCCAAACACCCTAGAGGTGGTAGGGTTATGCCCTAATCGCTCTTGGGGTGATTAGAGTGCACCCCAACCGCCCAGATATGCCCCAACAGCCTCAAGTGTGGGTAAGGCATGCCCCATGTGCCCGCTTTAGTGCCCGCCTAGGCCATTCCTTGGGTGAGAGAAAAAAAGTGTCCCTGTTCTAGATGTGGGTATGTTTGCTGCTTGTACAGCTGAAAAATCTCTTAAACTCTTTAGAGGGAGTGATATTTGAGCAGTAAGAGTGGAGGTGCAGGGGTGCACCTGTAGGGTATCCGCTAGACACCCGAAGCGGGGCATCAGCACCACCTCTCCCCACACTCATCGGGATTCCCCCCACTGTCGGATGGGTTCACTGACGGTGCTCTAACCATGGTGCCAATGACCCCAAGTAAGGTATCAGTAGCGCGTGCAGAGGCCCACGCACGTGCAACGAGTCCCTTTCCCTTTGGCAACGACCCTATTCGTCCCTCCCTTTCCCTTCCGCACCCAATGGGGGGTGTCTCTAAGCATTGCTACTGTCAGTTGGGTGTTTCGATAATGGCCTCTCGTGTTCCTCCCCCCACACGATGCTAAGCATTGCTTTCATTAGTTGGGTCGTCAAACGATGGCCCACTCGTTTCTCCTCTCGTATTTAAAGTTAGGCATCTCGAAGCATTGCCCCTGCCAATTAGATGTCTCGGCGATGGCCCATAGTGTCCCTCCCCCTCACACATCGCTAAGCATTGCACTGGTTGGTTGGGTGAGGGATGGGACGTGCCTTAGCTGCCCTTGGGGTGGGTAGGGTGCACCATTCCTGGCTATAAGTCTAGACGGTGCCCCCCAACTACCTTAGGTGTGGACTAGATGCTCCTCAACCGCCCTCGAGGTGGTCGGGGTGCGCCCTAACCTCCCAAAAGGTGGGCAGCGTGCGCCTCACAAGCCCCAAGTGTGGGTAGGGTGCACCCCACAAGCCTCGAGTGTGGGTAAGGTGTGCCCCGTGTACCTACCTCAGTGCTCGCCCAAGCCATCCCCCGGGTAAGAGAAAAAAAGTGTCCCTACTCCAAACGTTGGCATGTCTGCCGCTTGTGTAGCTGAAAAATCTCTTAAACTCTTTAAAGAGAAGTGATATTTGAGAAGCAGGGGTGGAGGTGCTAGGGTGCACCCGTAGGGCGCCTATCAACCACTTGGGCCGGGGCCCTAGTGCCACCTCTCTTCACACCCGTCGGGGCTCTCCCCCACCATCGGATGGGTTCATCGATGGCGCCAATGACCTAAAGTAAGGCATCGATAGCATAATTAGAGGCCCACACACATGCAACGAGTCCTTCACCCCTCGATAATAGCCACATTCATCCCTACCCTACCCTCTTACACCCAATTAAAGGTGTCTTTAAGCATTGCTACTGTCGGTTGAGTGTCCCGACAATGGTCCCTCACGTTTTTCCTTCATACGTCGCTTAACGTTGCTTTCGTCGATTAGGTCATCCGATGATGGCCTCACTTATCCCTTCCCCCACACCGAAAGGTGGGCATCCCTGAGCATTGCATTGGTTGGTTAAGTTTTT
>JBBYHO010000012.1:5197426-5235541 GCA_038382025.1 Adansonia gregorii
ATGATGGCCTCACTTATCCCTTCCCCCACACCGAAAGGTGGGCATCCCTGAGCATTGCATTGGTTGGTTAAGTTTTTAGGTGCAAGCCCCGACAGCATGCCCCCTAGTTGTGCCTTGGGTGTAGGCAAGGCGTGCCCCTTGTGCGCGAGGGTGTGCACCCCTACCGCTCTTGGCGTGGCCGAGGCACGCCCCGTACACCTGAAGGTGCGCCTCTACGCTCTTGGTGTGGGCAAAGCCTGCCCTAGGGGTGGTGGGGTGCACCCCTTATATTGTTAGGTCTATATATTATGATGGTACTTCTCTAAAAGTATCCTATTTTCAAGCATTTCAATGTCTACTGGTAGGACAGCCAAAAAATCAGGTAAACTCTTTAGGAGGTAGTGATCATTGGCCTCCTACCCTACCCTAACCACAGGGGCAGATAGGGCGCACACCAAGTACCTGGCATGGTGCGTGCCCCAGCCACCCTTAGGGCAAGGTAGGGTGTGCACCATGTCCTTGGCATGGTGTGTGCCTTAGCCACTATTGCCTCGAGTGAACGCTAGGCCATGCATGCTTCTCGGGCATGTGCATCAAGTGACTAGTTGCCTTATTTCGATGATGGAGACCCTTCAAGGCTCAAGTGATCCGAGGTGAGGTGCCCCGTCCCTCAGTTCCCGATCGATTAGCATGCATATGTGGGGAATTTAGTGATGCTTGTGCTTGGGATCGTGCCTATGTGCCTGGTATGGTACGCCCCCAGGCAATGATCTTTTGGTTGAAATCTAGGTCGTGCTGGTCATCCGATTTTGTGTCTCGGTTGACTGGTTACCTAGCTTCAGTGATGGAGACCCTTCAAGGTCTAAAAGATTTGAGGTAGGGTCTCTCATCCTTAGGTTCTCGATTGGTTGGCGTACATGTGTGGGGTATTTGGTGAAGCTCATCCCTAGGGTCGTGCCCATGTACCTGGCATGGTGCACCCCTAGACAGCGATCCCTTGGTCAAAATCTAGGTCATGCTTGCCATCCGATCGTGTTCCTCGGTTGACTGGTTACCTTGCTTTAATGATGGAGACCTTTCGAGGTCCAAGTGATCCGCTGTGAGGTGCCTCATCCCCAGGTTCTCGGTCGGTTAGCGTGCTGGTGTAAGGAATTCGGTGAAGCTTGTGTTTGGGATCGCGCCGATATGCTTGGCATGGTGCACCCTCAAGCAATTATCCTTCGATCGAACTCTAGGTCATGCTTGTCATCCGGTCATGTGCCTCAGTTGATGGTTGCCTTGCTTCCGTGATGTAGACCCTTTGGGGTCCAAGTGATCCAAAGTGAAGTGCCCCGTTCCTAGGTTCTCGATCGGATGATGCGCATGTATGGGGAAATCAGTGAAGCTCATGTCTTAGATAGTGCCCATGTGCCTGGCATGGTGTACCCCGACAGCGATCTTTCTATCAAAATCTAGGTCTTACATACCAACCGGTTGTGTTCAATAGGTTCTCAATCAGTTGTGTGCATGTGTTGTGGACAGGGCATGGACGTGCCAAAGGGCTAGGCCGTTGTCTGCAGTCTCACAGCCCTTACTTCGGCAATCGCTAAAGGCTTTGGGCGTCAATCCCTTGCCCGCTGTCAATACTAACTGTGACTCTAGGATTAAGTCCACTCCTCAGGTTAGTTGCCTCTAGGGTCACACTGTCCGAACAATGGCAGAGTGTGGTCTTGGCCGGTCTAAGTCTCGATGGGTCTGTACATGGATGGACTATGGATGCCTTGCAATCCATCATCGTTGGGCAATGCTGCTCTCTGAAAAGGTTAACCCTATTTCAGACAAACGCATGTCTGGCGGTAGTAAAACTGAAAAAACTCTTAAACTCTTTAGGGAAAGGTAATTTTCGAGCCCCTACCCTACCCCTTCGATCCAATGGGGGTGAGTGTGCACAGGCCGAGGCATTTATGCGGACTCTGGGCACCGCAAGAGTAGTCTTATGCCCCCTGCATTGTCCCATTCGATTGTCAGTTGGTGGTGTTACCTCGTCTACCGGGGATCGTGCTTCATGTGCCTGGCATTGTGTGCCCCTAACAGTAGTCCTTCAATCGAAATCTAAGTATGTATGGCGAAAGGGGCATGACCTTGTCGAAAGGCTAGGCTCGTGCCTATAGTGATGTTGCCATGACCCCAGTACCAAGTTCACTTATTCAAGAGATGAAATCCTAGGGTGGCATAAGCAGAAGCTACGGGTGTAGTCCTAGCCTAGCCATGCCCCTTGTGCATGGGCAGTCTTGTGGCCCTTGTATTGGCAACGACGAGCTTTCTCTTTGGTTATCTGTCGGGGATCATGCACTATGTGCCTAGCATGATGTGCCCCCAGTAGTGGTCCTTTGATCAAAACCAGGCTTGCGGGGCAAAGGGGGCATGGCCATGCTAGAAGGATAGGCTTGTGGTACAAGCTTGTCCTGGCCATGCCTCCTCCATAAGGGCAGTCTCGTGGCCCCTGCTCGATAACCATCTGGTGTCCATGGGCAGGCAAACCGTGTCTAGCAAGCTATGCCGCCTAAGACTCCAAGAGCAAGTCCCTTAAAACGAGCAATAGACTTCAGGGGACTTTGGCGGCAGAGTCGTGCACGCTCGATCTTGGCCCGTCCTGCTCTCGATGGGTTTGTGCTACTATTTATCCTTCGATATGTTGCGTGGGCACTTTATGTACCCTTGGGTTTTCTTGTGCCAAGCAATCATGGCATGGCCCCATACAACGTTCCTTCCGCTCATCGATCAAGTTTTTGCTTGGGCAAGTTATGTGCCGGTATGCGAGGATTCTGCCACCCTTACGCAATGAGCATATGAGTGGTGCTTGGAAAATGCGTGTTGGCAGGCTCCGTGCTCTTACGCATCAAATTGTCAACCCTTGCTCCTCTTAAGTCTTTCCCTTATAGTCTTCGAGACCAGGGGTGCAATCGAGATCTTGTGCTGCTTACTTGTACTGATAGAATTCGATGGTCATGCTATCCCTCTTCGATCTCGCACCTTTAAGGGCTACGCGAAATGACTCGATTCATGACTCGCATTCTAGGTGTGCCCCTAAATTCAATGTGACTGCCTGGGTGCACGGGTGCTTGATCTTTGCTTGCAAATTTAAAATGCTTTGTGGGCTTAAGGCCATGCCCCTATTCGGTTATTGCGATTCAACGTTGTCCCTGGATACGTACAACGCTCGTGCCCCATCTTTGACTCTTTACTACCCTCGTGATGCGTTAAGGCCCATGCGGTGCCGACATCGAGATGGAAAATTGGTTGATCCTACCAATAGTCATATGCTTGTCTCAAAGATTAAGCCATGCATGTGTAAGTATGAACAAATTCGAACTATGAAACTACGAATGGCTCATTAAATCAGTTATAATTTATTTAGTGGGATTTTGCTACTCGAATAACCATAGTAATTCTAGAGCTAATACATGCAACAAACCTCGACTTTTGGAAGTGATGCATTTATTAGATAAAAGGTCAACGCGAGCCTTGCCTGTTGCTCTAATGATTCATGATAACTCAATGAATCACATAGCCTTCATGTCGATGACACATCATTCAAATTTTTGCCCTATCAACTTTCGATGGTAGGATAGTGGCCTACTATGGTGGTGATGGGTGACGAAGAATTAGGGTTTGATTTTGGAGAGAGAACCTGAGAAATGGTTACCATATCCAAGGAAGGCAATAGGAGCATAAATTACCCAATCCTGACATAAGAAGGTAGTGACAATAAAATAACAATACCGGGCTCTATGAGTTTGGTAATTGGAATGAGTACAATCTAAATCCCTTAATGAGGATCCATAGAAGCGCAAGTCTGGTGCCAGCAGCCGCGATAATTCTAGCTCTAATAGCGTATATTTAAGTTATTGCAGTTAAAAAGCTCATAGATGGATTTAGGGGTTGGTCGATCGGTTTGCCTCATGGTGAGCACCGGTTGGCTTGTCCCTACTACTGGTGATGTGCTCGAAGATGATCAGATACCTTCCCAGTCTCAGCCATAAACGATGCCGACCAAAGATCAACAGATGTTACTTTTAGGACTCTATCGACACCATATGAGAAAACAAAGTCTTTGGGTTTTGGGGGGAGTATGGTTGCAAGGCTAAAACTTAAAGGAATTGACAGAAAGGCACCACCAAAAGTGGTGCTTGCAGCTTAATTTAACTCAACACGGGAAAACTTCCCAGGTCCATACATAGTAAGGATTGACAGATTAAGAGCTCTTTCTTGATTCTATGGGTGGTGGCGCATGGCCGTTCTTAGTTGGTGGAGCCATTTGTTTGGTTAATTCCTTTAATGAAAAAGGGATCAGCCTGTTAACCAGCTACATGGAGGTGATTCTTCATGGTTAGCTTTCTAGAGGGACTCTGGCTACTTAGGCCAAAGAAGTTTAAGGCAATAATAAGTCTGTGATGCCCTTAGATGTTCTGGGCTGCACGCGCGCTACACTGATGAATTCAACGAGTCTATAGCCTTGGCTGATAGGCCCGGGTAATCTTTGAAATTTTGTCATGATGGGGATAGATCATTGCAATTGTTGGTCTTCAATGAGGAATTCCTACTAAGTGCGAGTCATCAGCTTACGTTGACTACGTCCTTGGTCTTTGTACACACCGCCCGTCGCTCCTACCGATTGAATGGTTTGGTAAAGTGCTCAGATCGCAGTGACATGGGCGGTCCGCCGCTCGCAATGTCGCGAGAAGTTCACTAAACCTTATGATTTAGAGGAAGGAGAAGTCGTAACAAGGTTTTCGTAGGTGAACCTGCGAAAGGATCATTACCAAAAGCTTACCATGCAAACCTACTCGCGAACCCGTTAGTTAATAACACCACTAGGGGGTGAGCGTACCATCACAATCTAAGCCCCTTCGGTGCTCGCAGGTGCGCAACAGAGCCTCGCTACTCCTTCATGGCAGGTTGGGTGCTTGATCACATTGCTCACGACCTAACAATGAACCCTTAACGTGAGTCACGTCAAGGAATCAAAAAATACGATGAAAGAGCACGTCCCACTACCAGAGGACCTCGTCCACAGTGTTCGCGTAGGTAGCGATATGACTCTCATGTCTCAAAAAGATAAAATACGAAATAACTTTCAGCAACGGATATCTCGGCTCTCGCATCAATGAAGAACATAGCAAAATGCGGTACTTGGTGTGAATTGTAAAATCTCGTGAACCATCGAGTCTTTGAACATAAGTTACGCCCGAGGCCATTAGGTCGAGGGCACATCTGCCTTGGTGTCACGCATCGTCGCCCCCTTCGATCCCTCAGCACCTCAGGGTATGGATGAGGCATGGGTGAAAAATGGCCTCTCATGCACTTTTCGCTCGTAATTGGCCTAAAATCGAGTCCTTAACAATGACAAAGCGTCGTGACGATCAGTGGTGATGCCTCAAGCACGTCTCGTCCCTTAGTCGCATGCGCTTTCGTTGCCTTGGACCCATCGAGACCCTTCTAGCATCATACAAGCGTCGCATGCATCGTGACCCCAAGTCAACCAGGATTACCCGCTGAGTTTAAGCACATCAATAAGTAGAGGAAAAGAAACTTATGAGGATTCCCCTAATAACGACGAGTGAACCATGAATAGCCCAGCTTGAGAATCAGTTGCCTACGACATCCAAATTGCATTCTTGAGAAGTATCCTTAGTGGCAGACCGGGCCCAAGTCCCCTAGAAAGGGGCATCAAAAAGGGTGAGAGCCCCATCATGCTCGGACCCTATCACACCATAATGCACTGTCTACAGGTCGAGTTGTTTCGGAATGCAGCCTTAATCAGGCAGTAAATTTTGTCTAAGGCTAAATAAGGGCAGAAGATCGATAGCGAACAAGTATTGCGAGGGAAAGATGAAAAAGATTTTGAAAAGAGAGTCAAAGAGTGCTTGAAATTGTTAGGAGAGAAGCGATAGGGGTCGACGATATACCCCGATCGAATGTGAAACTGCAAGAGCCAATTAGTCAATTGGGTCAGGGCATAAATCGAAGCGGGTCATGGCAGCAGCCCAAGCTCGAGCCTTCGATATGCCCATGGGGATGTCAACGCCATGATCGTGGAACCCAGCATGCTCTGTCTCGACGTGCCTCGATAATAGCATGCTCCGAGCATCGGCTTGTGGGCTCTTTATCCAGCCCGTCTTGAAACACAGACCAAAAATCTGACATGTATGCCAGTCAACGAGCTAGAAAACCCATAAGGCACAAGGAAGCTGAGTGGCAGAATCCCTCGCGAGAGCATTGTCGACCAACCTTAATCTTTTGGGAAGGGTTTGAGTGGGAGCATGCCTATCGAGACCCAAAAAATGGTGAACTATGCCTGAGCAGGGCGAAGCTAGAGGACACTTTAGTGGAGGCCTGCAGTGATACTGACGTGTAAATCGCTCGTCTGACTTGGGTATAAGGGCAAAAGACTAATCGAACCGTCTAGTAGCTGATTCTCTCTAAAGTTTCCCTCAGGATAGCTGGAGCCCCTAGCGAGTTCTATTAGGTAAAGCCAATGATTAGAGGTATTTGGGGCATAATGCCCTTGACCTATTCTCAAACTTTAAATAGGTAGGACGGCGCGGCTACTTCATTGACTCGTACCATGGAATCAAGAGCTCCAAGTGAGCTATTTTTGGTAAGCAAAACTGGTGATGCGGGATAAACTGAAAGCCAGGTTATAGTGCTTAACTGCGCGCTAACCTAGAACCCATAAAGGGTGTTGGTCGATTAAGATAGCAAGACGGTGGTCATGGAAGTTGAAATCCACTAAATAGTGGGAAACAACTCACTTGCCAAATCAACTAGCCCCAAAAATGAATGGCGCTTAAGCGCGCAACCTATACCCGACTGTTGGGGTAAGGGCTAGGGCCTAATGAGTAAGAGGGCATGACGATCGTCGTGAAACCCGAAGCATGAGCTCGAGCAGAGCGGCCATCGGTGTAGATCTTGGTGGTAGTAGCAAATATTCAAATGAGAACTTTAAAGGCCAATGAGGGAAAAAGGTTTCATGTGAACAGCACCTTGCACATGGGTTAGTCAATCCTAAGAGACAGGGGAAGCCTGTCCAAGCATGCGTTTAGGGCGAGCTTCGAAAGGGAATTAGGCTAAAATTCCTGAATTGGGATGCAACGGCTGACAGCAACATTAAAGAGTCTAGAGACATCAGCAGGGGCCTTGGGAAGAGTTATCTTTTCTATTTAATAGCCTACCCACCCAGGAAATAGCTCAGTCGGAGGTAGAGTTCAGCTATCGAAAGAGCATCGCACGTCGTGCGATGTTCGATACGGCTCCATCAGGCCTTAAAAATTTGGAAGATTGAGTGTCGCCCGCGTCCGGTCGTACTCATAACCATATTAGGTTTCCAAAGTGAACAACCTCTGGTCCATGGAATAATGTAGGCAAGAAAAGTTGGCAAAATGGATCCGTAACCTTGGGAAAAGGATTGCCTCTGAGGGCTAGGCACAGGGGTCCCAACCTCGAACCCATCGACTGCCAGCGCACCACTCAAGCTACTCCCACGGTGAGAGCGGGTCATCGCATGTCGATCGAGGGATGGATTGGGAACGGCTCCCTCGAGGGCCTTCCTTGGGTGATGAACAGTCAACTCTGAATTGGTACGGGCAAGGGAAATCTGACTATTTAATTAAAAAAAATATTGCGATGGTCCCTGCAGATGCTCATGTAATGTGATTTCTGCCTAGCGCTCTAAATGTCAAAGTGAAGAAATTCAACCAAGCGTAGGTAAACGGAACTATGACTCTGTTAAGGTAGCCAAATGCCTTGTCATCTAATTAGTGACACGCATGAATGGATTAACGAGATTCCCACTATCCCTATCTACTATCCAATGAAACCACAGCCAAAGGAATGAGCTTGGCAAAATCAACGAGGAAAGAAAACCCTGTTGAGCTTGACTCTAGTCTAACTTTGTGAAATGACTTAAGAGGTGTAGGATAAGTGGGAGCCCTCGGGCGAAATTTAAATACCACTATTTTTAACGTTATTTTACTTGTTCTGTGAATTAGAGGCGAGGCACGACCCCTCTTTTTAGACCCAAGGTCAGCCTCAATCGATCAACCCAGGCAAAAGACATTGTCAGGTGAGGACTTTGGCTGGGGCGACACATCTGTTAAAAGATAACACAGGTGTCCTAAGATAAGCTCAACAAGAACAGCAATCTCATATGGAATAAAAGGGTAAAAGCTCATTTGATTCTGATTTTCAATACAAATATGAACCATGAAAGTGTGGCCTATCGATCTTTTACACCTTCGAGATTTAAAGCTAGAGGTGTTAGAAAAGTTACCACAGGGATAACTAGCTTA
Source organism: Adansonia gregorii (assembly GCA_038382025.1). Lineage (NCBI taxonomy): Eukaryota > Viridiplantae > Streptophyta > Magnoliopsida > Malvales > Malvaceae > Adansonia > Adansonia gregorii. Next base: position 5,205,736 of record JBBYHO010000012.1, read on the forward strand.
TGGCAGCCAAGCGTTCATAGCGACATTACTTTTTGATCCTTCAATGTCGGCTCTCCCTATCATTATGAAGCAAAATTCACCAAGTGTTGGATTATTCACCCACCAATAAAGAACGTGAGCTGGGTTTAGACTATCGTGAGATAAGTTAGTTTTACCCTATTGATGGCCATGTCACGATAGTAATTCAACCTAGTACGAGAAAAACTGTTGATTCACACAATTGGTCATTGCGCTTGGTTGAAAAGCTAGTGGCACGAAGCTATCGTGTGCTAGATTATGACTGAATGCCTCTAAGTCAGAATCTGGGCTAGAAGCAATGCCCGTCCCCGGATTGCCGACCCATAGTAGAGGCCTTCGACCTCCAAGGGCATACGTCTTAGGTGCAGCCCTTGCGACGAATGAGCTGTGTGGGCCCTCTTAGAGCATAATTTCCATCGAACGGTGGGTAGAATCCTTTGCAGATGACTTAAATATGTGATGGGGTATTGTAAGTGGCAGAATGGCTTTGCTACCACGATCCACTAAGATTTAGCCCTTTGTGGCTTTGATTCGTCCCTCCCCTCAATCTACTTTCTATCTTTCCCCCTCAATGAAATGAAAAAGAAAAAAAAAGGCATTTCAATTTTTTTCACACAAGAACCCGTTGAGGTTGAAACGTTCCCCCGCGAGTGCCCAAGTACATAAATAAGCATTGCTACTGCTGGTTGGTGTCCTAGTAATGGTCCCTCCCCTTACACATCGCTAAGCATTGCTTCCGTTGGTTGGGCTGTTTGATGATGGCCCACTCGTCCTTCCCTCCGCATTGAAAAAAGGCATCCAGAAGAGTTGCTCTTGTCGGTTATGTATCTTAGTGACGGCCCTCGTGTCCCTCTCTCTACATGTTGCTAGTGTTGCATTGATCAGTTAGGTGGAGGGCAAAGCACGCCCTGGGCGCCCTTGGGGTAGGCAGGGTGCACCCCACCCAGCTAAGGGTTAGAAGGGTGTTCCCCAACCGCTTCGTGGGGTGGTCAGGCCATGCCCAACTGACTCTGAGGGTGCGTAGGGTGCGCCCCTGCCTTCTAGGCAGCAGAAAGGGTGTGCCCCAACTGCTCTAAGTGTGGATGGGGTACTCCCCAACCACCCTCAAGGTGGTCAAGGTGCACCTCAACCACCCTCTGAGTGGCTGGGTGCACCCCAATAGCCCTGAGTGTAGGCAGGGCTCGCCCCACATGCCAACCTCAGTGCCTACTTGGGCCATCCCCCGGGTAGGAGAAAAAAGTGTCTCTATTCCAAACGTGGGTATGTCTGCTAGTTGTACAGCAAAAAAATCTCTTAAACTCTTTACGGGGGAGTGATATTTGAGCAGCAGGGGTGGGGTGTTGGGGTGCACCCGTAGGGTGCCTGCCTTGCACCAGAGGTAAGGCCTCAGCGCCACCCCTCCCCACACTTGTCTGGCACCTCTTATCGTCAGACGGGTTCACCAATGGTGCTCTGAGGACGGTGCTGATGACCCCAAGCAAGGCATCGACAGCACGTGTGGAGGCCTACATGCGTGCAACGAGTCCCTCCCCTCTCGACAATGGCCATATTCATCTTTATTTTCCCCCCGCACCTAATAGAGGGTGTCCCTAAGTGTTACTACTATCGATTCAGTGTCCTGGTAATAGTCCCTTGCGTCTCTCCCCTTACACGATGCTAAACGTTTCTTTCGTTGGTTGGATTACCCAACAATGGCTTACTTGTCCCTCCTCTCGCATCAAAAAAGGCATGTCCTGAAGCGTTGCTCCTACCGATTGGGTGCCCTAGTGATGGCCCCTCGTGTCCTTCCACCCCACATGTCACTAAGCATTGCACCGGTCGATTGGGTGGGGGGCAGAGCACACCCTGGTCACCTTTAGGGTAGGCAGAGTATGCCCCAACTGCTTCGTGGGGTGGCAGAGGTGTGCCCCACCAGCCTCGAGGGTGCATAGGGTGCACCTCTACCTCCTAGGTCATGGGAAAAGTGTGCCCTAACCGCTGTAGGTATGGATAGGCACACCCCAACCGCCCTCGAAGTGGCAGGGTTATGCCCTAACCACCCTTGGGGTAGCTGAGGTACACCCTAACTGCCCTCTAGGTGGTTGAGGTACGCCCCAAGGCCCTCTGAGTGCCTGAGGTGTGCCCTAGTAGCCCCGAGTATGGGCAAGGCATGCACCGTGATGGTGCCGACAACCACGAGTAAGGCATTGGTAGCACATGTAGAGTCCAACACGTATGTAATGAGTCCTTCCCCGTGTACGTCTTTCCCTCCTCAATAATGGCCTCATTTACCCTTCCTACTACACCCAACGAGGGGCATCCCTAAGTGTTGCTCCTGCTGGTTGGGTGTCTTGACAATGGCCCCTTATGTCTCTCCCCTACAAGTCACTAAGCATTGCTTTTGTTTGTTGGGTCATCCGATGATTGCCCTACTCATCCTTTCCCTCACACTAAAAAGAGGCGTCCCGAAGTGTTTAGTCTTGCTGATTAGGTGCAACAACCCCTCACATCCCTCCCCTTATGTGTTGCCAAGCGTTGCATTTATCAGTTGGGTGAGGGGCATGCCCTGGCTATCCTTAAGTTGGGCAAGATGCACTCCAACCAACTAAGAGCAAGGAAGGGTATACCTTAACCACTCTATGGGGTGGTCGGGGTGCACCTGGCAAGCCCTGAAGGTGTGTAAGGTGCACCCATACCCTCTAGGTGGCGGATGAGGCATGCCCCAACCACCCTTAGGGTAATTGGGGTACGCCCCAGCAGCCGCATGTGTGGGCAGGGCGCACCCCACGTGTCAAGCTCGGTGCCTACCCTGGTTACCCCAAGAGTGGAAGAAAAAAAGTGTCTTTTTTTCATACGTATGTATGTCTGCTGCTGGTATTGTTGAAAAATCTCTTAAACTCTTTAGGGGGAGTGATTTGTTTCAGACTGGGCACCTAAGGCGGGGCTTTAATGCAACCCTTCCTCACACTCATCGGGGCTTCCCCTTACCGTCAGATAAGTTCATCGGTGGTGCTCCTAGATGTACTGATGACCATGAGTAAGGCATTGGTAACACTTTCGAAGGCTTACATTTGTGCAATGAGTCCCCTCGCATATGTCCCTTCACCCTTAAAAATAGCCCTATTCATCCCTCTTTTCACACCTAATGGGGGGCATCCTAAAACGTTGCTCCTACCAGTATGGTGTCCCAATGACAAACCCTTGCGTCCTTCTCTCCACATGTTGCTAAAATTGCACCATACGGTTAGGTAGAGGGCATGCCCTGGCCACCCTTGGAGTGGGCAGGGTTTGCCCTATCCAATAAAAGGTTAGGAAGAGTGAGCCCCAACCACTCTATGGGGTGGCCACTATACACTCCATTGGCCTCGAGGGTTTGCAGGGGCCGGCTGTCAGGTGTGTGGCATGGTGTGAGCCTTGGCCACTGTTGCCTCAAGTGAATGCTAGGCCATCCATGCCTTCCGATCGTGTTACCCATTAACATGATGCCTTGCTATGTCATTGGGTTGCCTAAGTGATTGGTACCAAAGGAAATGATCACCATCGCCTTGACCAGTCAGTATGCGTGTGTGGGGAATTTGGTGAAGCTAGTGCCTAGGATTATGCCCATATGCCTTGCATAGTGTACCCCCAAGCAGTAGTCCCTCGATCGAAATCAAGGTCGTGCTTGCCATTCGGTCGTGGATAGACTAACTGGTTGCCTTGCTGCAATGATGGAGACCCTTCGAGGTCTAAGTGATCCAAGATGAGGTGCCTCGACTTTAGGTTCTTGATCAGCTAGCATGCATGTGTAGCAAATACAGTAAACCTCATGCCTAGGGTTATGCCCATATGCTTTGCATAGTGCATCCTAAGTAGTAGCCCCTCAGTCAAAATCTAGGTCATGCTTGCCATCCGATCATGGATCAGGCAACCGGTTGCCCTGCTGTGGTGATGGATACCCTTCTAGGTCCAAGTGATCCAATGCAAGGTGCCCTGTCTCTAGGTTCTCGATCAGTTGGCCTGCATGTGTGATGGATAGGGCATGGCTGGGTCAAAGGGTTAGGCCTATACCTGCAATGATGCTGCCTAAGACCCCAGGACCAAGTTCCCTACTTTGGACAAAGGATCCCTAGGGTGGCGTATGTAGAAACTGTGGGTGCTTGCCTAGCCCAGCAAGGCCCTCAAGTAGGGGACCTGAAACACTTGCATCAATAACGCTAGGTTCTTTCTAGCAATTGTTTGTCAGGATCATGCTCCATGTGCCTAGCATCGTAATGTAGGTTGTACTTACCATCTAATCGTGGGTTAGATAACTGGTTAACTTGTTACGGTGATGGAAACCTTTTAGGGTCTAAATGATCTAAGGTGAGGTGCCTCGTCTCTAGGTTCTTGATCGATTATTGTGCATATGTGATGAATTTAGTGAACCTCATGCCTAGGATCATGCCCATCTGCCTGGCATGGTGCACCCCTAGGCAGTACTCCCTCGATCAAAATCCTGGTCATGCTTGCCATCTGATTATGGATCAGGCTACTAGTTACCTTGCTTCGATGGTGGAGACCTTTTGAGGTCCAAGTGATCCAAGGTGAGGTGCCCCATCTCTCGATTCTCGATTAGTTGGCATGCATGTATGGCAAACAGGGTGTGGTTATGTGGAAGGGCTAGGCTTGTGTCTATAGTTATGCTAGCAATGTCCTCCAGTCTGATGCCCCTTTTCTGGGAAAGGCTATGCAGGGTGGCATATGCAAAAGCTACAGTTACGACCAAGGCCTGACCATGCTCCTTGCATAGTGTAGTGTCATGACCCTTGCTTTAACAACCACTGAAGGCTTTGGGCATCAATCCCGTGCCTACTATGGATGCTGACCGTGACTCCAGAATCAAGTTTACTCCTCGGGTTAATTGCCCTTAGGGTCACGCTTGCAGAAGAATGGGCGAGGTGCAGTCTTGGCCGATCTAAGTCTTGGTGGGTCTATACGTGGAAAGACTACGGATGCCTTGTAATCCTTCATCATTGCATTGCCCATGGTAGTGCTATTCTCAAAAAAAGTTAACCCTATTTCGAACAAGGGTATGTCTAGTGGTAGTAAAATTGAAAAATCTTTAAAACTCTTTAGGGGGAGGTGATTCGCGAGCCCCTACCCCACCCCCTATCGGGGCCATAGGGGTGGGTGCGCACAAGCCTAGGCACTTATATGCACTTTAGGCACCACATGGGCAGTCTCGTACCTCTTGCAATTATCTCGTTTGATTGTTAGTTTATGGTATTACTTCATCTACCAGGGATCATGCTCTATGTGCCTGTCATGGTGCACCTTCGGTAATAGTCTCTTGATAAAAATCTAAGCGTATGTGGCAAAGGGGGCATGACCGTGCTGAAAGGCTGGGCTCGTGCTTGCAGTGATGCTGCCCATGACCCTAGTACCAAGTTTCCCAATTCGGGCGATGGATTCTAGGGGTGGCGTAAGCAAAAGTTATAGGTCTGATCCTGACCTGGCCATGCCCCTTGAGTATAGGCAGTCTTGTGGCCCTTGCATTGGTAATGATGGGTTCTCCCTCCGATTGTCTATCAGGGATCGTGCTTCATGAGCCTGGGATAGGGCACCCCCGACAATGGTCTTTCGATCGAAATCTAGGTGTATGGGGTGAAAGGGGCATGACTTTGCCAAAAGGATAGGCTCGTGCCTGTAGCGATTCTGCCAATAACTCTAGTGCCAAGTTCCCTGCTTCAGACGAAGGCTCCCAAGGGTGCTGTAAGTAGAATCTACAGATGTTGGCTTGTCATGGGCATGCCTTTAGGTAGGGATAGTTTAATGGCCTTTGTATCGACAAGGGTGGGTTTCTTCTGTCATTATCTATCTAGGATCGTGCTTATATGCCTTGTATATAGTGCCCCTTGGTAGCGGTCCCTCGATAAAAATCCAAAACATGTTTGCCATCTGGCAGTGTTTTAGGTGATAGGTAACCTTGTTATGGTGTTTGAGACCCTTCGTGGTCCAAGTGATCTTGGGCAAGGTCCCCCGTCGTCACTTACTTGACCCGTTAGTGTGCATATATGGCGATTGGGGCATGACTGTGCCAAAAGGGTAGGCCTTTTCCCACAGTGATGCTACCGATAACCACAGAACCAAGTTCCCTGCTTTGGGTAAAGGCTCTCTAGGATGGCATATACAAATATTGAGTGTGTAGGCCTGTCCTAGCCATGCCCCCTCCATAGGGGCAGTCCTGTGGCCCCTGCATTGGTAACCACTAGGTGACCATGGTCGTGCAAGCTGTGTCTTGCAGGCTAGGTTGCCTAAGACTCTAGGAGTAAGTCCCTTTAATGGGCAATGGATTCTAGGGGACTTTGATGGCAGAGTTATGCATGCTCGGTCTTGGCCCATTTTACTCTCGGTGGGTTAATCTTACTATTTATCCTTCGATGTGTTACGAAGGTGCTCTCTCTGCCTCTGGGCTTTCTCATGCGAAGCGGTCGTGGCTTGGACCCATACAGCATTCCCTTCGCTATCTGATTGAGTTCTTGGTCAGGCCAGTTATCGGTTGATATGCGAGGATGCTGCCACCCTTATGCAATGGGCATGTGAATGGTGCTTGGGACGTCCATGTTGGCAGGCTCCATGCTCTTATGCATCGAACTGTCGACCCTTACTCCTCTTAAGTCTTTCCCCCATAGACTTCATGATCAGGAGTGTAATCGAGATCCTGTGCTGTTTACCTGTACATGGGCTCTGCTAGTTACTCTGATGATTCATGATAACTTGATAAATGGCGATGCATCATTCAAATTTCTACATTATCAACTTTCGATGGTAGGATAATAGCCTAATATGGTGGTGATAGGTGATGGAGAATTAGGGTTCGATTCTGGAGAGGGAGCTTGAGAAATGGCTACCACATCCAAGAAAAGCAATAAGCGCGCAAATTACCCAATCTTGACGTAAGGAGGTAGTGACAATAAATAACAATATCGGGCTCTATGAGTCTGGTAATTAGAATGAGTACAATCTAAATCCCTTAATAATGATCCATTGGAGGGTAAGTCTAGTGCCAGCAACTGTAGTAATTCTAGCTCTATTAGCGTATATTTAAATTGTTACAGTTACGAATCTCGTAGTTGGACCTAAGGGTGGGTCAACCGGTCTGCCTCACGGTAAGCATCGATCGATTCATCCCTACTACTTAAGTTGCACTCCTAGCCTTAATTGGCCTAGTTATTCCTCCAATGCTATTGCTTTGAAGAAATTAGAGTGCTCAAAGCAAGCTTAGGCTTGTATACATTAGCATGGGATAACATCACAAGATTTTGGTCCTATTGTGTTAGCCTTTAGGATCAGAGTAATGATTAATAGGGACGTCAGGGGCATTCATATTTCATAGTCAGAGGTGAAATTCTTGGATTTATGAAAGATGAACAACTGTGAAAGCATTTGCCAAGGATATTTTCATTAATCAAGAATAAAAGTTGAGGGCTCGAAGATGAACAATCAGATACTGTGTTAGTCTCAACCATAAATCATGCTAACTAGGGATCGACGGATGTTGCTTTTAGGACTTCGTCAGTACCATATGAGAAATCAAAGTCCTTGGGTTCCGGGGGGAGTATGGTCACAAGGCCGAAACTTAAAGGAACTGATGGAAGGGCACCACCAGGAGTAGAGTCTGCAGCTTAATTTGACTCAACACAGGGAAATTCACCAAGTCCAAACATAGTAAGGATTAACAGACTGAGAGCTCTTTCTTGATTCTATGGGTGGTGGTGCATGGCCGTTCTTAGTTGGTGGAGCGATTTGTCTAGTTAATTCCGTTAACGAATAAGACCTCAGCCTGCTAACTAGCTACACAGAGGTGATTCTCTGTGGCCAGCTTCTTAGAAGGACTATGGCCACTTAAGCCAAGGAAGTTTGAGGCAATAACAGCTCTGTGATGCCCTTAGATGTTCTGGGCCACACGCATACTATACTGATGTATTCAACGAGTCTATAGCCTTGGTCAACAAGCTCGAGTAATTTAGGAAATTTCATCGTGATGGAGATAGATCATTGCAATTATTGGTCTTTAACGAGGAATTCCTAGCAAGCGCGAATGATCGGCTATCGTTGACTATGTCCCTACCTTTTGTACACACCGCCCATTTCTCCTACTAATTGAATGATTTGGTGACGTGTTCAAATCGTGGCGACATAAGTGGTCTACCGCCTATGACGTTGTGGGAAGTCCATTGAACCTTATTATTTAGAGGAAAAAGAAGTCGTAACAAGGTTTCCATAAGTGAACCTATGAAAGGATCATTGTTAAAAGCTACCCCACAGAACGACTCGTGAATGCGTTAAGTAACAACCCAGCAGGGTAATGAACCGAGCCCCCTCGGTGCCCATCCATTCGTGATCGGGCCTTACTACACATCTGTGATGGGTGGGATACCAGATCGCATTACTCACAATCGAACAATGAACCCTCGATGCAAGTCATGCTAAGGAATCAGAAAATATGATGAAAGAGCACGTCAGCTGCTTGCCAGCCCCATTTGCGGTGTTCGTGCGGGTAGTAACGTGACCTTGTGTCACAAAAAAATAAATACGAAATGACTCTTGGTAATAAATATCTCAACTCTTGCATTAATGAAGAATTTAGCAAAATATGATACTTGGTGTGAATTGTAGTATCCCATGAACCATCGAGTTTTTTGAACATAAGTTGCACCCGAGGCCATTAGGCTAAAGGCATATCTGCTTGGGTGCCATGCATCATCACCCCTCAAACCCTCAACCCCTAAGGCTATGGATGAGGCAGGGGTGAAAAATAGCCTCTCGTGCATTCTTCGCTCGTGGTTGGCCTAAAAGCAAGTCCATGACAATGATAGAGCATCGCGACAATTAGTAGTGATGCCTTGAGCATGCCTCATCCCTCGATCGTGTGCACTTTCATTACCCTTGACCCATCAAGGCCCTTCTAGCATCGCACGAGGGTCGAACGCATCATGACCCCAGGTCAGGCAGGATTACCTACTGAGTTTAAGCATATCAATAAGCATAGGAAAAGAAACTTATAAGGATTCCTCTAGTGACGATGAGCAAATCGAGAATAGTCTAGCAAATCGGTTGCCTGCAGCATCTGAATTATAGTTTGAAGAAGCATCCTTAGCGACAAACCGGGCCCAAGTCCCCTGAAAGGGGGCACCGAAGAGGGTGAGAGCCCTATCATGCTCAAACCCTATCGCACCATAAGGCACTACCTAAGAGTCAGGTTGTTTGGAAATGCAACCCCAATCAGGTGGTAAATTTCATCCAAGGCTAAATATAGGCGAGAGACCGATAGTGAACAAGTACCGCGAGGGAAAGATGAAAAAGACTTTGAAAAGTGAGTTAAAGAGTGCTTAAAATTATCGAGAGGGAAGCAAATGAGGTTTGGTGATGCATTCCGATCGGATGCAAAACGATGAGAGTTGGTCCGCTGATTAGCTTAGGGTGTAGACTGACGTTGGTTGGGGCAATGGCCCAAGCCCAAGCCTTTGATACGCCCATGAGGCCGTCATCGCCACTATCATTGAACCTAGTATGTGCCATCTCGACATGCCTTGGTAGCAGCGTGCTCCAAGCATCAACCTACAGGCTCTCCATCCAACCTGTCTTGAAAGACAGACAAAAGAGTTTGACATGTGTACGAGTCAACGAGCTAGAAAACCTGTAAGGCATAAGGAAGCTGAGTGGCAGGATCCATTGCAGGAGCACTGCTGACCAACCTTGATCTTTTAAGAAGGGTTCAAGTGAAAGCATGCCTGTTGGGACTTGAAAGATGGTGAACTGTGCTTGAGTGGCGCGGAGCTAAAGAAAACTCTGGTGGTGGCCTGTAGTGACATGGGCATGCAAATCGTTCGTCTGACTTGAGTATAGGGGCTAAAAACTAATCAAATCGTCTAGTAGCTAGTTCTCTCTAAAGTTTCCCTCAAAATAGCTGAAGCCCCTAGCGAGTTTTATCGGGTAAAGCCAATGATTAGAGGCATCAGGGTTCAACACCCTCGACCTTTTTTTAAACTTTAAATAGGTAAGATGGCACGACTATTTCGTTGAGCCATGCCATGAAATCAAAAGCTCCAAGTGGGTCATTTTTGGTAAACAAAACTAGTAATATGGGATGAATCGAAAGCCAGGTTACGGTACCTATGTGTGCACTAACCTAGAACCAACAAAGGTTATTGGTTGATTAAGATAGTATGACGGTGGTCATGGAAGTCGAAATCTACTAAGGAGTGTGTAACAACTCACTTGCCAAATCAACTAGCCTCAAAAATATATGGCATTTAAGCGCACAACCTATACCCAGTCGTCAGGGCAAACCCCAAGCCCCGATGAGTAGGAAGGTATAGGGTCACTGTGAAATCTGAGGTGCGAGCTGGGGTGTAATTGTCGTTGGTATAGATCTTGGTGGTAGTAGTAAATATTCAAATGAAAACTTTGAAGGCCAAAGAGGGGAAAGGTTCCATCTGAATGACACTTGCACATGGGTTAGTCAATCCTAAGAGATAGAGGAAGCTCATCTAAGTGCACATCCAGCACGAGCTTAGAAAGAGAATCGGGTTAAAATTCCTAAACCAAAACATGGCGGCTGACGGCAACGTTAGAAAGTTTAGAGACATCAACAGAGGCTTCGAGAAGAGTTATCTTTTTTTGTTTAGTAGCCTACCCATCCTGGAAATGATTCGACCGTAGGTAAGGTCTACTAACCGAAAGAGCACCGTAAGTCGCACGGTGCTAACTGCACCCTTAGGGGCCCTTAACAATCAGGAAGACCTAGTACCGTCCATGCCTAATCGTATTCGTAATCACATCAGGTCTCAAGGGTGAACAACCTCTGGTCCATGGAACAGTGCAGGCAAAAGAAGTTAACAAAATGGATCCATAACCTCTAGAAAAGGACTAGCTCTCTGGGCTAGGCACGGGGGTCCTAGGCCCAAACCCATTAGTTGTTGGCACACCGCTCAAGCTATTCCTGCGAAGAGAGTGGGTCACTACATGTTAATTAGGGGACAGATTAGGAATAGCTTCCTCGAGGGCCTTCTTCGAGCGATGACAGTCGACTCCAAACTAGTACGGACAAAGGGAATCTAACTGTTTAATTAAAATAAAACATTGCTATGGTCCCTATGGATGCTCACGCAATGTGATTTTTACCTAGTGCTCTAAATGTTAAAGTGAAAAAATTCAACCATGCACGGGTAAACGATGGGAGTAACTATGTCTCTAGCCAAATGCCTCGTCATCTAATTAGTGACGTGCATGAATGGATTAACGAGATTCCCACTGTCCTTGTCTACTATCCAGTGAAACCATGCTAAAGGAATAGGCTTAGCAGAATCAACAGGGAAAGAAGACCCTGTTGAGCTTGACTCTAATCTAACTTTGTGAAATGACTTGAGAGGTGTAGGATAAGTGGGAACCCTCAGGCGAAATTGAAATATCACTACTTTTAACGTTATTTTACTTATTCAGTGAATTAAAGGCAAGGCATGACCCTTCTTTTTGGACCCAAGGTCAGCCTCGGTTGGTCGATCCGGGCGAAAAACATTGTCAAGTGAGGAGTCTGGTTGGGGCGGCATATCTATTAAAAGATAACACAGGTGTCCTAAGATGAGCTCAATAAGAATAGAAATCTCATGTGGAACGAAAGGGTAAAAGCTTGTTTGATTCTGATTTTCAGTACGAATACGAACCATAAAAGCATGGCCTATCGATCCTTTAGACCTTTGGGATTTGAAGTTAGAGGTGTCAAAAAAGTTACCACAGGGATAACTGGCTTGTGGCAGCCAAGCATGCATTGCGACGTTGCTTTTTATCCTTCGATGTCGGCTGTTTTTATCATTGTGAAGTAGAATTCACTAAGTGTTGGATTGTTCACCTACCAATAGGGAACGTGAGTTGAGGTTAGACCATCATGAGACAAGTTAGTTTTACCCTACTGATGGCTACTTCACGATAGTAATTTAACCTAGTATGAGAGGAACCATTAATTCACACATGGTTATCATGCCTAGTTGAAAAGTCAGTGGCACGAAGCTACCATGCACTGGATTATGTCAAAATCCAGGCTAAAAGTGATGCATACACTCATCGCCTAATTGCTGACTCGTAGTAAGAGCCCTCAGCCCCCAAAGGGCATGTGTCGTAGATGTAACCTCCACAGTGGATGAGCTGCACAAGCCCTCTTAAAGCGTAATTTCCATCGAGTAGAATCCTTTGTAAATGACTTAAATACGTGACGGGGTATTGTAGGTAACAGAATGGCCTTGTTGCCATGATCCACTAAGATTCAGCCTTTTGTCATTTTGATTCATCCCTCTCCTTATTCTTCTTTTCGTCCCTTTCCCTCAGTGAAGCAAAAAAGAAAAAAAAGATGTTTTAAGTCTTTTTTCTCACAAGTACACGCTAGGGTTTTAGCCCGAACCAAGATTCCTCTGCAAGTACGCAAGTATAAAAATAAGTACCTCTACCTTGGTTATCCATGAAGAGAACTCAGCATAAAACATGACACTCATAAAATCTTGTGACATCATTCTTTCAAATACTTAATGTTTAGGGCATAATGCTGAAGGCTGAAGATACGTTGGCTAGCCTTGGTGCTGCCCAAGGCATGGTTGAGATGGCATCGTTGAGGGTGACTCGTGGCTTAGTGTATGCCATCATTGACAGCACAAAGGGCATGCTCAGGGTGCCTTCGTGGTAGGTAGGTTGCACCCGAGGCTAGCTAGTGAGGTAGGCAGGGCGCACCCTACCTGCCTAGGGGGCTTGGAAAGGTGCACTTCATCCCCTCCTAGGGTGCTTTGAGTGCCCCTCGTAATGGCTCTGAGGGTGGTCTGGGTGCACCCCAGCCACCTCGAGTGTGGCAAGGCATCCTCGCGTACCTGGCCCGCCCTGGCCACACCTTCGGGTGGGAGAAACAAAAGTGTTCTTGTTTCAAACGTGGGTATGTTTGCCGTTGGTATAGCTGAAAAATCTCTTAAACTCTTTAAGGGGGTTGATATCTAAGCATCAAGGGTAGGGCACTAGGGTAGACCTATAGGGTGCTTATTAGGCACCCAGGGTAGGGCCTTAGTGCCACCCCTCCCTATACTCGTCAGGGCTCCCCTCATCATCAAATGGGTTCATTGACGATGTTTCGATAATAGTGTTAATGACTACGAGTAAAGCATTGACAGCACGTGCAGAGATCCATCCACGTCCCTCCCCGCATACATCCCTCCCTCATTGGTAATGGCTCATTCATCCTCCCACACCAAATGGAGGTGTCCTTAAACGTTGCTTCTGTTGGTTGGGTGTCCCGACAATAGAACCCCTAGTTGTGCCTAGGAAGTAAGCATGAGACCCTTTGGTGTAGGCAGGGCATGCCCGTACGTTGAGGGTGTGTGCATTTACTGCTCTGGGTGTGGGTAAGGCATGCCTTTGCCCCTCCAGAAGTAGGCGGTTTGTGCCCCGGCTGCTCTAGGAGTAGATGCGGAGTGCCTCATACAATATTATGTTTTTATATTATTATGGCACTGGTAAAAGTTGTCTCATTTTCAGACATTTCAATGTCTACTGGTAGCAAAGTTAAAAAATTACATAAACTTTTTAGGGGGTAGGGGTAGTGGTCATTGGCCCTCTACCTTACCTAAACCCTAGGGGCAGGCAGGATGCGCACTAGGTGCTTGGCATAGTGCATGCGTCGGCCACCCTGCCTACCCATAGGATAGGGTTGGGCGACACCATGTCCCTAGCATGGCGGGAGCCTTGGCCATTATTGCCTCGAGTGAATGCCAGGCCATGCATGCTTCCTGGTCGTGTTACCCGATGACATGATGCCTTGCTACTTCATTGGGTTACCCAAGTGATCGGTACCGAGGGCCTCGATCGTCATCTCTTCGAACGGCCAACATACGTGTGTAAAAAATTTGGTAAAGCTCGTGCTCGGGATTATGCACATGTGCCTAGCATGGTGTGCCCTTAGGTAGCAGTCCCTCAATTAAAATTCAGTTTTTGCTTGCCATCTAGTCATGGATCAAGCGATTGGTTGCGTTACTGTAGTGGTGGAGACCCTTCAAGGTCTAAGTGATCCAAAGCGAGGTGCCTCATCTTTAAGTTCTCGATCAGCTGCGTGCATGTTTGGCAAATTCGATGAACCTTTTTTTAAGATTATGCCCATATGCTTGGCATGGTGTGCCCCCCGATAATAGTCCCCCGATCGAAATCCAAGTCATGCTTGCCATCTGCTCATGGATTGGGAGACTGGTTACCTTGCTGCGATGATAGAGACCCTTCGAGGTCCAAGTGATCAAAAGTGACGTGCCCCATCTTTTGGTTCTAGATGGATTGGCATGCATGTTGACAGATAGAGCATGGTTGTGCCAAAGGGTTAGGCCTATGCCTGCAATGATACTACCTAGGACCTCAAGATCCAGTTCCCTACTTAAGGTAAAAGATCCCCAATGTGGTTTATGCTGAAGCTGCGGGTGCTTGCCTGGCCCCTTGAGCAGGAGACCGTAGACTCTTGCATCAGCAATGTCTAGTTTTTCTTCGTAGTTGTCAGTCAGGATCGTGCTTTATATGCCTGGCATGGGGCACCCCCAAGTAGTAGTTACTCGATCAAAATCTAGGTCGTGTTTGCCATCCGATCATGGATTAGGTGACTGGTTACCTTGCTATAGTAATGGAAACCCTTTGAGGTCCAAGTGATCTAAAGCGAGGTGCCCCATCCTTAGGTTCTCGATCGGTTAGCGTGCATGTGCGGTGACTTTAGTGAATCTGATGCTTGGGATCATGCCCATGTGCTTAGCATGGTACGCCTCCAAGTAGCAGTCCCTCGATCGAAATCTAGGTCATGCTTGCCATCCGATCATGGATCGAGTGACTAGTTACCTTGCTACGATGATGGAAACCCTGTAGGGTCCTAGTGATCCAAGGTGAGGTGCCTCATCCCTAGGTTCTCGATTGATTCATGTGCATGTATGGTAAATTTAATGAATCTCGTGCTTGGGATCGTGCCCATATGCCTGGCATGGTGTGCCCCAAGGCAGTAGTCCCTTGGTCAAAATCTAGGTCGTGCTTGCCATCTGTTCATGGATTGGGCGACTAGTTGCCTTGCTGCAGTGTTAGAGACCTTTCGAGGTCTAAGTGATCCAAGGCCAGGTGCCTTATCTTTAGGTTCTCAATCGGTTAGCGTATATGTGTGGCGAATTCAGTGAACCTTGTGCCTAAGATCGTGCCCATATGCCTGGCATGGTACGCCCCCAAGTAGAAGTCCCTTGGTCAAAATCCAGGTTATGCTTGCAATTTGATCATGGATCGAGTAACTAGTTACCTTGCTACAATGATGAAGACCCTTCGAAATCCAAGTGATCTAAGGAAAGGTGCCCCATCCTTAGGTTTTCGATCGGTTGCCATGCATGTGTGGCGAATAAGATGAACCTCATACCTAGGATTGTACCCATGTGCCTAGCATGGTGCGCCCTAAGGTAGCAGTACCTCAGTCGAAATCGAGGTCGTGCTTACCATCAGATTATAGATCGGGTGACTGGTTACCTTGCTGCAGTGATTGAGACTATTCAGGCCATGGTGAGGTGCCCCATCCCTAGGTTCTAGATTGACTAACAAGCATAGGTGGCAAATTCGATGAACCTCATGCCTGGGATGTTGCCCATATGCGTAGCGTGGTGCACCCCTAGACAGTAATCCCTCAGTCGAAATCCAGGTCATGCTTGCCATCAGCTCATGGATCGGGGGACTGGTTACCTTGCTGCTATGATGGAGAACCTTCGAGGTCTAAGTGATCCAAGGCGAGGTGCCCTATCTCTAGGTTATTAATCGATTAGAGTGCATGTGTGGTGAATTTAGTGAACCTTGCGCCTAAGATCGTGCCCATGTACTTGGCATTGTGCACCCTTAGGCAACAGTCCCTCGATCCAAATCCAGGTTATGCTTGCAATCCGATCCTGGATCGGGTGACTGGTTGCCTTGCTGTAATGATGGAGACCCTTCGTGGTCCAAGTGATCCAAGGTAAGGTGCCCCGTCTCAAGGTTCTTGATTAGTTGGCATGCATGTGTGGCATATGGGACATGGTTATGTCGAAGGGCTAGGCCTCTGGTTGCAGTGATGTTACCTAGGACCCTAGGACCATGTTCCCTACTTCGGGCAAAGGATCCCCAAGGTGGCATATGCAGAAGCTGCAGATGCTTGCTTGGCTAGACTAGGCCCCTTAAGCAGGAGATCGGAGACCTTTGCATCGACAACTTCAGGTTCTTCCTGGTGGTTATCTGTCGAGATCATGCTCTATGTGCCTAGCATGGTGCGGCCTCAAGCAATAATCCCTTGATCAAAATCTAGGTCATGCTTGCCATCCAATCGTGGATCGAGTGACTAATTACCTTGCTACGACATTGAAGACCCTTTGAGGTCTAAGTGATCCAAGGCGAGGTACCCCATCTCTAGGTTCTCGATCGGTTGGCATGCATGTGTGGCGAATTAGGTGAACCTCATGCCTGGGATCGTGCCTATGTGCTTGGCATGGTGCACCCTTAAGCAGTAGTTCCTCGATCGAAATCTAGGTTGTGCTTGTCATCCAGTCATGGATCCTGTGATTGGTTGCCTTGCTACGGTCATGGAGACCCTTCAGGGTCCAAATGCTTAAAAGCAGGGTGCTCCGTCTCTAGGTTCTTGATCGGTTGGCATGTATGTATGGCAAATTCCATAAAAGTCATGCCCAGGATCGTGCCCATGTGCTTGGCATAGTGTGGCCCTAGGCAGCAGCCCCCCGATCGAAATCCTAGTCGTGGTTGCCATTCAGTTATGGATCGGGCAGCTGGTTGCCTTGCTTCAGTGATGGAGACCCTTCAGGGTCCAATGATGCCCTATATCTCGATTCTCAATCGGTTGGCGTGCATGTGTGGCGGACTAGGCATGGCTGTGCCAAAGGGCTAAGCCTGTGTCTGCAATCATGCTGGCGATGGCCCCCTGTCTGATACCCCTTTTTTGGGAAAGGCTATGTGGGGTGGAGTAAGCAGAAGCTGCGGTTACAGGCGAGGCCTGGCCATGCCCTTTGCCTAGGGCAGTCTCGTGACTTTTGTTTCGGTAACCGTTGAAGGCTTTGGGCGTCAATCCCATGCCTGCTGTTAATGCTGACCGTGACTGCAGGATCAAGTCCATTCCT
The DNA here is from genome assembly GCA_038382025.1 of Adansonia gregorii. NCBI lineage: Eukaryota > Viridiplantae > Streptophyta > Magnoliopsida > Malvales > Malvaceae > Adansonia > Adansonia gregorii. The sequence continues at coordinate 5,222,886 of JBBYHO010000012.1, forward strand.
CAGGTTAATTGCCCATGGCGTCACGCTGGCAGAAGAATAAGCGAGGTGCGATCTTGGCCGATCCAAGTCTCGGTGGGTCTGTACGTGGAAGGACTATGGATGCCTTGCAAGCCTTCATTGTTGCATTGCCTATGGTAGTGCTGTTCTCGAAAAAAGTTGAACCTATTTCAGACAAGGGCATGTCTAGTGGTAGAGGAACTAAAAAATCTCTAAAACTCTTTCGGGATAGGTGATTCTCGAGCATGGGACTATGCATGGGAAAATTTTGTTATTTAAGGAGTTACAAAAAGAATGTACATATATATACACACAAGTATACATATATGATTTGTTAAGAATTATACATCTATACCTTACATATAAAAGGAATCCCTAATATTTATAGCCTACCACATGGTGAGCTTCTTTGTTTGCCATGTGTCAAGTTTAATCTTTCTATTTTTAAAGATTTTTTTATTACTTTAAAATAATAGTATTTTAAAAATATTAGTTTGCGTAAGAACTCACTGATTGATTTAATATTTATACTCGAATTGCTCGAGAAAAAAATTATTTTATTAATTATTTTTATTTTTTATTTTATTTTTAAATTATGTATTTAAAGAGGTTAGAAATTTATAGGTTGATTTAAAATCCATACTCAATCCGCTTGGAAAAAATAAAATTGTATTAATTATTTTGAGTTTTTTAAAATTTAAGTTTATTTTTTTAAAATAATAATTTACTTAAAAAGTTGTTAGGTACATGATGTCGATTTATAATATGTACCTAAAATGCATAAAACAAGTTTAAGAAAAAACTATTTTATTAATTAATATTTTTATTTAATTTTTAGAATGATGAATTTAAATAGGTTGATCCACAAGTTGACTAGTACGTCAATGTAAGATCCATTTATGGCTTGAAAAAAGTTTTAAAAATTTATTTTATTTTATTTTTAAATGATATATTTAAAAGCTTTAGTATGTACGTTAACTCGCGGATCAATTTTGCATTTGTATCTAACTCGTTGGTAAAATTAAAATAAAAATATTTTATTAATTATTTTTATTTTAATATTAAATGATTTATTTAAGGGGATTAGTCTGCATGTTACCTTCTAATTCGATTCAAGATCGATCCCCAACTCACTCTAGGAAAAATATTTTATTTTTATTTTTAATGATGTATTTAAAGTGATTGATTTGTACATTGACTTGGGATCGATTCAAAATTCATACCCGATTCTAAATACAAAATTTAAAAACACGACTGTTATTTTATAAAATTTAATTTAAAATTAATTTTTATTAATAACTAATTAAAATTTATTAAAAAAAACCCAAGGGAGGCTTTAGTTTATATGAGATGTCATCTATGTTTAGAATTTATAAATACTTAACGTATATTAACTAATTTTTATATTTTAATATTAATTTTGATTAACATAAGGTCATTTTGTAAAAAAAATGAATAAATTAATATTAAGTCATCAAATATTTTTTAATGAAAGTACCATGCCTCTTTAAAATTTAAACTTATTAAACTTAATTAATTAATTTAAATTTACAATTAGTTTCTTCTTATATTTTATTTTGAATAAATATTTTTAAATTATTATTATATTTTATTACATATAATTTAATTTTGTTTTTGTAGCTTGTTATTTTAAAATTTAAGATTTGACTCACTCGGTAAAACTCTCCTTGTAATCATTAATTACAAATTTTATTTTTTAATGTTTAAACACTATTTTAATATAAAATAAATATTAAATGTAGTTATAATTAATAAAAAAATTTAGTTTAATAATATGATATTTAATATAAATTTAAAAGGTCCAAATGAAAATTTGCCTAAATGTAATTGATTTTTTTATCAGTTCAATCCAAGATTTTATTGATTAGAACAAAATTTTGAGCAATTCGAATTTAACTTGATTCTTATATAATCGTTGAACCAAATAAACCACTGGATTTGATTGGACTAGTTAAAAGAATGATAATATTAAAATCAATTCTTTTTACGGTTAAAGTAATAGATCGAAAATCAAAACAATGAGATCTCTTATTATTAATCTAATTAATTAAATCAATTCGTTTAATTAAAATAATTTAAAAATTTTAAAAATATATGCATTTATAGTAATTGTAAAATATTCAAATATTTAATATAAAACTAAAAATTAAAAATAAAGGCTTTATGTTTTCTTACACCATTTTTGTTTATTATTAAATATTTAATTTTTATATAATTTCTTTTTATAACATAAAATCAGTAAAACTCTACACAAAACTGTCCTCCGATTCAATTAAAAGCTTGGAATAGAGAAATCAGAGCTATTATCATCAGCCACCTAAGCGATGTCTTTGAGTTTTGTTTTTAGGTTTTTATTGGCCTTTTGGATGAGTGACTTAAACAATGGTTTCAGCCAGCTTTTCAGGGGTGTTTGGGACATTGCGGCCCAACTTTGTAACGATCGAGGACAGCTGTGTTAGAGTTATGGGGGCTGAGGTCGGCAGCTGTTCTCCCGCTTTGCTCTATCCATTTTAACTTCTCTTTCTCCAAAGCTTTTTCTCTTTTTGGTTTTCTTCATCATGGCTCTGGCAGGTATGTGTGTTGAGCTCTCTCTCTCTCTCTCTCTCTCTCTCTCTCTCTCTCTCTCTCTCTCTCTTTTTGCTTTCTGATTTACTTCAATTGGAAATATTTTTTTGTTGGGTTTGAATATTTTGGCATTTTGCAGTTCATTCCAGATTTTTTTTTGTTTGTCATTCGTGGGTCTTTGCAGCTACTGTTTCTTTTGTTCTTCCATCATCTCTTTCGTTTCCTTCTTGCTTTGTTTCTCAGGGTCATTGAGAAATTATGAATTGAGATTTTTCCTGGCTCCGTAGGCTGTTTCTATATTTCTCCCAGAGTTTCCTCTGTTTCTTTCTTTTCCCCTCTCCCTGATTTTACTTATGTCTTCCCTTTTCTAATGCACTTATTGATGCAGTGATTAACATCTTTGGTTGTCTGATCTGCTCAAAACCAACAGTTTTAGCCAAGAAAATTAGATTGGATTGTTGTGATTGTGAGTGTTCACGGAGAACAGGGCACAGCGACATTTATGCATGTATCATAGGACTACAAGAAGCGTATCAAAGGACACGTTTAAACATGTTCCAGACACAAGTTTTAATTGAAAGTGAGCACGTTTTTTGTTTTATTATTTGCAGTTTGTAGCTCCTTGCTAGGGTCCCAATAATTGACAAATTTTCTGTCTAAAATATATGGGCTCTTATGCCAACATTGATATGCTTGATAGTTTTTTTTTTTTTTCAATTTTTTTGTTTTTATTTATTTATAATTATTATTGTTATTATTATTATTTTTTGCATTTTGTAGAAGGATCACTGAGCTGAGCAATGAAATATTGTCTGCAATTATCAGGTACTTTATTGTTAATATATGATTTTGTTACAAATTTATTTGCAAAAGGGTTAGTTGCTGCTTATTGATTTCAATTTTTATTCTTTGCTTTTGAGAAAGCAAAGATGTAATCTCGTTTTCTCTTGAAACTTCAGAAGAGGGAGGTTGATAGTTCCATATGGGCCATGTGCCTGCATTCAAAAATTAACAAGTGAGTCGACCAACTCTAGGAATATTTGTGCGTGTCACCCGTCCATAGAAATAGACTGAAATACTGTCTATGTGATTCAAAATATATTTACACTTAAATGGGTATCATACCTTGGGGGTTGTAACAAGACACAATCTGAAAAACAGACTTATCAAAATAAATGGCATTTCATAGTAAATTATTATCACTCAAGCTAGAATCATGGAGAAAGGGGAGGGGTAGCGAATAAATATGCAAATCTTTAACGAAGCTTTTGAGATTCAATTTCAAAAGGGTTCACTTTAATCCATTTACCTGTTGCATATTTTGGTTTAAAGTTATATTTCAACTTATTGCTATTTAATTAGCTAAATCTAAAGCATGCCCATGTTTTGCATGTGAATATAATTCCAGTATGATTTGTGCTGGTCTTTGTTTTAATCTACCAATCAGGCTTGCAAATATGTAAGGTGGCAGGCCATTGAGGAATATTTAATTTCATATTTTACATAATTTATCATAATAATTCAATTTCAATTCTAAATTTATTTATATGAGAATTGGATTGTATCAACCATACATTGACATAAATATTATGTTCAAACTTTAAACTGCTTTCCTCCAATGAAGTGTGTGGGCATTTTTCTCGTAAGTTATGAAAAGGTACCCTTAGTAGCCCAGAAGAAAAAAAAAAGCACTCTTCTTTTCTCTCTATTAGTTTCCTTGTGCCCATCACTTTTTTCCTTCAGTGAATTTCTAACGTCTATGAATACTCTCCAATTGGATTACCTCCCAACTTTCCAATGAGGTCACCATAGATTTTTTTTTTTTAAAAGCCAAATCCCTACCCTTTCTTTTTTTGCTTTAAAATTTATTTAATTTTTAGTGTGCTCCTTTATCTTAGGTCAAAAATCAATATGTTTGAGGAAAAAAAAAAGAAAATTGTCAAATACTTGCAAAGAAAGGCATTAATTCGCTATTGGGTACCACAATTGTAGCATTTATCTTCCAAGTACTAAATTTGTGGAAAATTAAATTCTGGGAGTTTAATCTCTCTGCCCGTTTTACCTAGAAAATTTTTTTTGTACCTGATTTTAATATATAATTTAGATTCCAATTTGGCATTTAATTTGTTTTGTTATTTTATCAATAAAAGTTGGTTCCTTTACTTGTATTTAGTGTATTATGTAGATACTCAATTTTGGTATTTGACTGATTGATAATCTGCAGTTTCAATTCTTTGTTTACGGTTTCCTTCTTAATTTTTAGATTAAATAGCAGTAAAAGGGAAGAATTTTGCTAATGAATTTATGCTATAGATGTCTTGTTTGTGGCTGCATTCTTGATTTTTAGATTTAAGAGTAGCAGAAGGGGAGAATTGTACTAATGAATGTATGCTATGGACATCTTGTTTGTGGCTGCATTCTTGATTTTTAGATTAAAGAGTAGCAGAAGGGGAGAATTTTACTAATGAATGTATGCTATAGACATAAATAAGTTAATTTTTTTTGGAAACCAAAAAAGTTAAATTTTTAGCGTGCCATTATTCATTACCCAATTTGATTCTTCCAATATAAGGGTGAATTTGGAAGCAGTTGGTTTTAAGTGGGTCGGGTTAATTCAGGTTGGGTCAATTTGGTTTTTAAATTTTCGAGTCATTTTCGAGTTTGAGTTATTTCAGTTTCATGTCATTTGGGATTTGGGTCATTTTGGGTTCAGTTAATTGAGTTTGGGTCAATCAGGTTTGATACTTGAGTTTATCAGGTTCAATCATTTTCTATTCGAGTCATTTCGAGTTAATTATTCAAGTCATTTTAGGTTTGAGTCATTTTAGATTCTTGTTATTTCGACTTTGGTCATTTTGGGTTTGGGTCATTTCGGATTTAGGTTGGTTGGTTTTAGGCTGTTGACTTTTTTGGCCAAATTGGGTTGGGTCGGGTTTGGGTTCAGATGGATTGGTCGGGTTTTTCAAGTTCAGGTCAGAACTAACAAGTCTATAGTAGGCTCTAGGATTTTGTTGAAGTGGCTGCTGTGGATTTGGGATTGAAATTTGAGGTTTGGGATTTATATTTAATGTTTAAGTATAGGGGATTAGGGTTTAAGTTCCGGATTTTTTTTCTTTTTCGTAATTAATTTCTTTACTTCAAATTTATGTATTGTTTCGTGGATTCTTTAGCATTTTCTAGTATGAGTTTACTGATTTGAAATTTTAAATATTTTACCTAGTATAAGTTTATTGAAAAAAAAAAATCCATGGATTTATATTTGATGCGTTAATAGTGTATAGACTCATATACTGTCAGTGAACCATATGATGCCACCCCATTAAAATAAAACTCGTCTGTATTTATTTTTAAATTTTTTATTATGGTGTTATGATCCTGTTTACGTGTATAGGTATGTACACTGTCAGTGTATCAAATACAAACTCAGAAACGATTTATCTAATTCCAAAAGAAAATAATTTTGGACGATAATCAGGTCATGAATGTCCCCAAGCCCACACAGGTGATTTTGTTCTTCATTTTCTTAAAAGATATTGTGATCAATAATATCTGAGTGAAGTTCTCTTTTTCTTTGACACATAAAAATCACATGACTATGGAGTTTTAATTTTTTTAATATACTTTTGATTATAATATACTGACCCAGTTGGAATTAAGGTTTAGGGTTTCATTTTGAATCTCTCTAAGTTATTTAGAGAAAGGTAATGATTATCCCAAGAAGGAAATTGAGCGGCCGCAATTCATTCTTGACAAGGTAAGAATTGCTGTTGTAATACAAGTACTTGTATGTTTTAGTGGTTTGATGATTACAATTAATTAATAGCTTACAGCTTTGACGTTTGACAGTAGATCATAAGCAACAGTATATTACCGACAATTAAAATTCCACAGTCATGTGATTTTTATGGGTCAAAGAAAAAGAGAACTTCACATAGATATTAATCATGGCAATATTTTTTAAGAAAATGAAGAAAAAAATCACCTGCATGGTCTTCTGGACATTCATGATCTGATTATTCTCCTTTTTTTCCCCTTTTGGAATTAGAATGTACAAACAGCACATGGAGAATTTGTTAGATTAATTTTCCATTTAACATGAAAAATACATAATTTTACTGAGAATCAAATTTCAATAGTATAAAAATGATTGGTTTCTTCCCCTCTAATTCTGACACAAGTAAAATAATCATTTTAGCAATGGTAGTGAGTAAAGTCTAGTGCAGGGTGTGATAGGCAATCCTAATTTCAATGGGCAAAAATATCCTATCTGATGTTTGAGGTAGCCAATCATGTGCAGGCACAAATTGCCATAATGTTCTAGTGTTGATATTAATGAGACTTGTTTCATTTGGTTCTAGCACTTAATCCTATCTGATGTTTTCAGTATAGTTTCGAGGATTCACTTTCCGTAATGTTCAACTCCATTTGAATAAATTTGGTACAGACTATGATTACATGATTGTTAACTATTACAAATTTCTGTGACTGTTATATATTTATAAATTTGGTATAGAAGCAAAATCTTTGTAAACTATACTAACTACTTGAACAGATAATTACAAATTTCTTTTTCATTGTGTTTGATGAAAATCAAAGTCAATTTATAGATGCCTTTTCTATTTACACAAAGATCCCTAACACTAACAAGTTACACACATACATGTTATGTATATATGCTCTGAATGTTGTTTCTGTATGCTGGGTTTGTTGCAGGAAACGGGTTATGGCAAGGTCAGGCCACCCATAACCTCAAACACTCTTTGGAATATTCTTTGAGGTTAGTTCAATTACTATTTGCTTTCCGTTCATATTCTTTACGGATTAGAAGAGAGTTGGTAAAAGTCCACTAAGAGTCCTTATGCTATACTGAATGAAATATTTTAGTCATTGTCCTATTAAATTTAGTATTTTAGTTCCTTTGCTTTTGAAATTGTAGTAAATAAGGAAAAATAATTAGCGGTGTTAAAAAAAAGCTGTTTAAATGCTAACTTGTCATGTGATGTGAAATTTTAAATTTTATACTGATGCAGGTTTGGGTTTGGGGTCGGGTATTTTTTTGTGTAAAATTTAAAATTCCACATAACATTATATGTCAACATTTTATCTGTATTTAAATGTTTTTTTTAATTATGTTAATCATTTTTTCTTATTTGCTTCAATTTCAAAAGTACAGGAAATAAAATACTAAATTTAGTTCAATAGTACAGGGATTAAAATGCCCCTTTCATTATAGTACAAGGACTCCCGGTGGACTTTTACCAAGAGAGTTCATATGCTTTATTGTTGGGTCTCCAATTCCTCAAGAGTGTAATATTAGAAACATTTACATTAATTACTTGATTGCTCCAGGATGCTTTCTTTTTAAAAAAATCTTAAAGAAAGGATCATATATTGAATTTGTCTAGTCTAAATCTGTAGATTGCAAGTTTGACAGATCAGTGATTTTTTCTAGTCTAAAGTCCTTATTAGATTAATAACTTTGGGGTCCAAAGATGCCCCCAACTACTTCTGCAATGTCTACAACTTTTTTACTTTTTCTTTGGCTTGGAGAGGGGGTGAGACATTGAAAGGTGTGAAGTAGTTAAAGAGAAAGTTTGACAGATTAATTTCTGTTTTGGCACATATCGTAATCCATTTGGTTTCACTGCATGGATGGCCTATAAATAAGCCTCTTTGTGAAGAGTTTAGTTGACAAATTATTAGATTGGACAGCTCTAATATTAAGCAGTTGAAGTTCATACAACAACAATGGAGCAATGTACTTGTTTCTTTATTTTCCCCCTTTGTTTAACTTTTCTTTTAACAATGTATAGACTATTGGTTGTGTTGAGTGCGCTGAACTCAAACTTGTGCCATGCTTGACCTATTTAGAAGCTCAAATGCAAAGCAAAACTGCTACCAGTCCTATACTTAAGCAGGTACTTTCAATACTCTAGCATTGCACGCTTGTTTACGAGCTCTTGAAGATAATTGACATGTGATTCATCTATATTTCAGTCGATGTACCTTTAAAAACCCAAACACATGCAATTTGAAGAAGCAACCGTCTTATTGGATTTTCAGTTATAATAGCTTCATAATGCACATTATTAATTTATAGCATCATGATGCTGCATAATACACTGGTTCGAGTGGGAAAAATGAAGTGGCAATGTTGAGGGAGAAACGCTAATAGGCATTGAGACCTGATTGCTCTAAAACATCATTGTTCGAATTTTTATCTCTTTTTCGTTGTTTAATTGCAGCTTCAAGTGGTGCCATACCTACTAAAATCTAGCTCTGCATTTCCTTCCCTTAAGACCACCAAGGCTCTTCACGCGCTTGTCATCACCTTCGGTCCTTGCATTTCCCAGCCCATCTTTTTATACAACAACATCATTTCTCAGTATGCATCCCTCGGACGTTTATCAGTGGCGCGCAAAGTGTTTGACAAGATGACTAATAGAAATGCAGTATCATTTAGTTCCATGATCAATGCCTATAGTAAATATGGGGATCTCTGGACTGCTGGGGAATTGTTTTCTTTGATGAGGGGTTGTGGGTTTTCGCCTACTTCCTTTGTGTTAGCTGGACTGTTATCGTCTCAGGCATTGGATCTTTGTGGTGGGGTCCAGTTGCAACCATTGGTCGTCAAGAATGGGTTGTTCTATGCAGATCCCTTTGTCGGTACTGCTTTGTTAGGTCTGTATGGAAGGTATGGGTGTGTATCCGAGGCGGTCCAGGCATTTGAACACATGCCAAGGAAGAATTTGGTAACATGGAATTCGATTATTTCTTTGTGTGCACATCATGGGTTGGTTAAAGATTGTATGTTTTGGTTTCGTGAGCTCTTAAGGGTGGAGGCATCTTTGTCTGACTGTTCATTTGTGGCTGTTTTGTCTGGGTTGAAAGCTGAGCTTGATTTGGAATTTGGAGAACAGATCCATGGCTTAGTGTTTAAATATGGTTTTGATTATGAAGTTGCAGTTGCAAATTCTCTTATTAATATGTATGTCAAATGTGCACAAATCTGCTTAGCAGAAAAAGTCTTTGAGGAGATGCATATTACTGATGTTGTTTCATGGAATACAATTATTGGGGCCCTGGAAAAGTATGAGAATCCTATAAAAGCTTTAGATTTCTTCTTCCAAATGTCCAGGGTTGGAATGGTGCCAAACCAGACTACTTTAGTTATTATAATTGCTTCTTGTAGTAGTTTGCAGATCCCAATGTTAGGAGAATACATTCATGCTAAAACAATCAAGAAGGGCTTTCAATCTGACGTATTTGTCGGTAGTGCACTAGTTGACTTTTATTCAAAATGTGATAAATTGGAAGACTCCCACCGATGTTTCGATGGTATATATCCAAAGAATGTGGTTTCTTGGAATGCTTTAATTTTGGGTTATGCTACTAGTAAATTCTCAACAACTACCGCTGTTTCTTTACTGCTAGACATGCTGCACAAGGGTTACCAGCCTAACGAGTTTACATTTTCTGCTATTCTTAAATCTTCAGTGAGCATACAACTACTAAAGCAGTTTCATTGTTTGATTACAAGAATGGGTTATGAAGATAATGCATATGTATTGAGCTTACTAATGACCTCATATGCTAAAAACGGGTTCCTATCTGATGCCCTTGCTTTTGTTACAGATTTTGAAAGACCACCCTCCTTGTTGCTTTCTAACGTTGCTGCAGGAATTTATAACAGAGTAGGCCAGTACCATGAAACAATAAAGGTACTTTCTGTTCTTGAAGATCCTGACATTGTATCTTGGAATATCATGATTGCAGCATGTGCTCGTAATGGTCATTATGAAGAGGTTTTTAAACTATTTAGACTCATGCGTATGACTCAAATATATCCAGACAATTACACATACGTTAGCCTTTTGTCTATGTGCGGTAAACTTGGAAACCTGGCTCTGGGTAGTTCTGTTCATGGTCTCATCATAAAGACTGATTTCAGTCTCTGTGACACATTTGTTTGCAATATACTAATAGGCATGTATGGAAAATGCGGGTGCGCTGGAAGTTCATTGAAAATCTTCGATGGAATGGTGGACAGAAACCTCATCACCTGGACATCTTTGATTTTAGCTCTTGGACTCGATGGTTATTATAATGAAGCTCTGAAAAGATTCCAAGAAATGGAAATTTTCGGATTTAAGCCTGATGAAGTCGCTTTAATTGCAATCATTACTGTGTGCAGACATGGTGGATTAGTGAAAGAAGGCATGGAATTCTTCTGGAGAATGAAACGTGATTATGGGTTTGAACCCAAAATGGATCATTATTATTGTGTTGTAGACTTACTCGCTACATATGGAAAACTCAATGAAGCAGAGCAGATTATTGGCAGCATGCCTTTCCCACCTGATGCCCTTATATGGCGTAATTTCCTTGAAGGATGCAGGCGACATGGAATGGATTTGTAGAAGATCTATCAACTGGAAATGGAGTTAGTCATAAAACTGGTTTAAGATATGATTTTTGATAGTAAATCAGGGCAATCTTTGACTGCAGCATAATTTCTAATGTATCTTTTCTGTAGTCAAGAGCCTCTCGGATCTGCCTGAAACTAGATATGACATGCATGAGAGAGGCTTTCTGGACATGAAATTCTCCTTGCAAAAAATTAAAAAAAGCAAATATTTGGTAGACATAGGCTTTACAAACAAGAAAGACGAATGAGGAATGCCCAAGAAATCTTCCCTAAAAATCTTATAGCAAGGAACCAAACCTCAGTTGATTCCATTGTAGGTCGAAACAATATCAGTGCATCCCCAGTTTTGTCTCCAATGTATGTCGAAGCCACGGCCTCTATTCTGCTTCCCTTGTTTTAGCGAGGTAAGAAAGCGTACTTCGTTGAGTGCTAAAAATTCAATTAATATCCAGACTAGTTTGAATGAATGTACATGTTCTAGCCCTTCCCCTCTAATAACAATATAAATAAATGCATAATTAATTTGATAATAGAATTGATTTCTGTATATAATGTCTTAATGCAAGTTAAAAGGATGAAAGTAATAATAAAAACCTTTATTTAACTGCATATCTGCATATAAAATTGTTGTGTAGGATGACATTGCGAATTTATTTGCCTAATTAGAGGTACATCATATGAGTAGTTGCATTAGCTTTGCATGAGAACTCTATTTTGGGGCCAAAGTGATAACAAATTAAGATGGAATGAACAAAAATTAGAAAGTTTCCATGAGAACTCTACAGTTTACGTTACGAATCTCACAATGCCCTCTTCTTTGTCGGGCATTAGAGCAAAACTGAATTTAAGCTCAAATCTACGGACTTAGCGTGCAAATTTTAAGGGTTAATAGCACGGATGGCACTGAACTTTAGTATATATTTTACATTGATATTCAAATTTTAAAGTTTTTATATCAATGTGGTCCTTCCGTTGGCAAAACTGGTAAAATAAGTATTGAAGGGCAGGTGCCTCATGATGTGCAAATTACAAAAAATGCCATTCGTTCTATTTTTTGTTCATTTTTTTTTCTTTTTCACACTTTATATTTTTCTCTAATAAATAAAAAAATAAACAATAATTTAGATTATAATTTGAACTAATTATTTTAAAATATAATTAATCAATAAGTATATAGATATTTTTTTAAATTAATGTTATAAAAACTATTTTTGATTTTTTTTGTTTCCATACTTTTTTTCTTTTTTTTTTTCATTTTATCTTCTTTGTATATAAACTAAAACATAATTAAAAAATTATAAACTATACCTTTTATTTTTAATAAATTATTAATTTTTATAAAATAATTTAAAATCATTAAGTAATTATTTTTTTTTGTATTTATTGACAAAGTGGATAAAAATGAAAAATATAATACAGAAGAAAACATAAAAAGAAAAAAAAATTAGAACACTAATGTAAAATAAATATTTCATATTTTATAAATTCTTTAATACTTATAAAATTAATTTAAATTATAAAACAAATTATTATTTATGTTTGGATAATTTACAAAGATAAAATCGAAAATTTTCGTTCTTGATTCTTGATACGAAAGAATATTTGGTCAGAGCTAGGACAGATACTTTCTTCAGTTCAGAGCGAT
>JBBYHO010000012.1:5242358-5254844 GCA_038382025.1 Adansonia gregorii
TATTTTTCTTCAGATTCAAAGCAATGGAATGTACAAAAGCATTGAGCACCGAGCCATCACGAATGTGGAGAAACCAAGAGTATCAATTGCGACATTCATGTTTCCAGATGATGAACAAGAAATTGGACCACTTGAAACAATGGTAGATGACCAAAATCATCCTAGAATGTATAGAAATATCAAGTATATTGATTATGTCAGGGAAAAATTTGCCAGGAAAATGGAGGGAAAAGCTCACACTGAATTTGTGAAGTTAGGAAAAAAGTAAAACCCTAGATTTCTCTTATTTTCCTTTTGTAGCTTGATTAAAGTGCAACTACTAAATAAAAACAAAAATGCCATGATCAAATAATATTTGCTCATATAATTTATCTTGACATCAAGTCTCTTACATGTGTTTTCTCCTTTAATATTATTTGATCAATGTCTGATGTTCATTATTTATTTGGCTGGGCATTTACTTTAATCTTTTTTCAATTTATACATTTTTCTATACTTAGATTCATGTGGAAGCATATTAGTCATTTATTTGGTTTACACGTGAGAGGATATATCGAAATTTAAATACAGTAGTTGAGTAATTTTTTATTTGTTTAAATTTTACAATAATTGATCATTTTATTTAGCATGATAAAAGAGATTAAATTATGAATCTTCACCAACAAACTTTTTTTTTAATTGGAAAAACAAATTAAAAATTTCAAGTTAGATGATAAATTCTCCAATGAATATCAAAGAATTTTTCCTAGTAATCCTGACTTGAATTCGGAGCATTGACTGCATAAAATAGGAGTGGCATATTCCATGACAAGAAAATAAAATAAGAAAGTGAAAATTTTAACGTATAAATAAATTGGAAAGTTCAACTCAAAAAATCTCAATTTTTCTTAAGATATATAGGAGATGTCATCAACTTTCAAAGTCAATAACTTTATAGGAACTTTTCTCAATTATGCATTTTAAAGTGTTTTTTCAATAGATTTTGTAGGGTCCATCTTCACAAGCAATATTAAAGGGACCCTACCGATCCTTATCTCAGAAGAAATGTACGTCAACTCGGTAATATTAGATATAACGTAAAAAAATATAATAAAATAAATAAGATATAATAAAAAATAATAAAAAATAATATAAATATATAAATATTTTAAAATTTATAAAATATAAAAGATCTTGTTAAAGAAGATACAGATAAAATGTCAATAGCTTGATGACCTTATTTATGACATAAGCTTTAGAGAAAAGAGAATATCTTAAACTCAATTATTATATGATAAAATATTAAAATATGATGTGGATACATATTTAATTTTTGCAAGAAATATATAAAAGCCAGAACCATATACGTAAGTTTCTTAATCTAATTACTTACCTTGTAACAATGAGCAATAATATAATAAAAGATAATATGATAAAGTTTTGCTAGAACAATGAGTAATAATATAATATAGTATGATATGATAAAGGCGAGAAAATCATCCCATTTTCATCCTCCAATTTGAAGGAGCAGGTCAAACAAGAAGCAAATCTCCAAAGTTTTGTTATAAAAAGGCAAAGTTCCATAGCATTTAATTCAAGAGAGATGCAATTTTGCTGTCAATCTGTTTGTTCAAAACATGATCCTATGAAACCCATATTAAATAACTATAAATGGAAATGAAAGTTGAAAAAGGAGTGTTCAGGAAGGTCAGAGATTGGGGTGGGTTATGTCTTTGCCAGTGCCAAATGTCCACATCTTTGGTTACATTGTGTTCATTATGATTACGCGATTAAATGTGATGTGTATCGACAGTAATGAAAATTAAAACTGTAAAATAATGATTATAACATTGCATTGTCATTACTATTTTAAATACATATAGGTGGGCCACTAATTTCTGAGAACCAGCTTGCTCCACTTTAAATTTCTGTCATGTGTTTCTCCTCCCTAGCCGAGGGAGATGAAGATGAGAAAAGAGAGCTAGACATTGTCTGCAAAGAATGGGGGGTTTTTCCAGATAAATTCTAACATATACTTATGAACTTGTTTCTGATCTTTTGATATAATTGAATCATGAAACGTAATGCTACTTTTTACAGACTAATATGGGGTCAGGCAGGAAGTCATATGAAGGCAACTGTAGCAGCTTTATTCAATTGCCACTCCCAGGCAGCAAATGAAGTTCAAGGATATCAACAAAACTTTGTGGATTAGGACATGTATTTGATATGAATATATTTAAATTTATATATATATTTTTTATATATTAAAAAAATTTTTATCTCACGACTCATGTTAAAAAAACGTATTAATTGAACAGATACTTTAAAAAAAATAAAAATAAAGAGATGAACAGATGGAGAAGCATAGGTTAATTTATTTGAGCTCTGTTAGCAGTCAGTCACTGAACTTTAGGCAGACAAATATTATAATACCAACTGTAATGTCTCGAGCCCAATTGCACCACTTAGTTCCCATAGCAAGTTTTAAGTAAAAAGGTTTGAGTATTTTACCAAATTAAGATCAAGTAGTTTATAATTAGCTTAATTCATTTACACCCTAAACAGGATCATCACCAATCGACTAAAAGAAATGGTGTAGTACTAAATGTAAACTATTTGAAAATAAGTAGTCCATCCATAAACTAGCAAGGGATCATGCTGGACATTGCCAATTGTATAAGTGTAATCACTAATCAGTCGAATAATTTTTGGGCTTGGATGTCTAGAACCTAATTACAAGGTTTAAGAGTTGAGACTTTAGACCCGTCGAAAAGAGTTCCAGTTGGTTCCACAAGTGAAAAGCCCATGATTTCTGACCATTAGCTCAAGCGTTGGGCCTTAGTCAGGATGAAAGTCGACTAGCTCAGTTCTAGTTAGAAACCAACCAGATATCCCACATTAGTTACGAACAGAACAATAAAATACCTTTTATATTAAAAAGCAGCGGCTGAAGTCTGTCCCCTCGGGGACATCCGATAAAATTGGAACGATACAGAGAAGATTAGCATGGCCCCTGCGCAAGGATGACACGCACAAATCGAGAAATGGTCCAAATTTTTTTCTGATTTTTTTCCTTGAATTTTTTTTCTCATTTTTATGCTTGGTTTGATATATTTTTTCAATTTTTGTTCTTGGTTTGATGTTTATCTTCATATGTTTTGCTTATTTCTCTGTTTTCTTTGCATTTTAATGCTTGTTTTGATGTTCAATTTCCTGGGTTTTACTCATTTCTCTGTTTTCTTTGCATTTTCATGCTTGGCTTGATGCTTAGCTTCATGGGTTTAGCTCATTTATCTATTTTCTTTGGATTTTTATGCTTGGCTTAAGGCTGAGCTTCATGGGTTTAGCTCGCATCTCTGGTTTCTTTGCATTTTTATGCTTGTTTTGATGTTCATCTCTTGCTCATTTCTCTATATTCTTTGCATTTTAACGCTTGATTTGATTTTCAATTTCATGAATTTTGCTCATTTCTCTGTTTACTTTGCATTTTAATGCTTGATTTGATTTTCAGCATCATGGGTTTTGCTCACTTCAGATTATAATTTAGAGTTTTTATCTCTGCATTTTCCATTGTAGGTTCCATAATATAACCATACAACTTTGATAGCTGGTAATTAGTAGTAAAGATTAATTACTTTGTATTTGGCTACGTCTAAAGGAACCTTACGTTTTTAGAGTTAAAATTTGTTCATATGGGATTTCTTTATAATGGGGGCTGTGGAATCATTGATCAAATAATTTGTTTTTACTCAAGCTTTGGGACAAATGCTATACGCAAGCGAGGAATGATATCAAGGTTGCTAATTTGTTTTTCAGTAATGGTTCAAATGCGTCTTAAAGAGCAATAAATAAAAAAGAAAAAATTAATTGAATAAAAAGATGAAGCCAATCAAATCCAACAACGCCATGCACTATCTGCCTTGAAAAGCAGCGTAATCTTAAATATTTATGTTTGGTCCTTTCCAGTTTCCCATGTTTGCCACCTTTTGGTCAATGTTATTTTCTTTATTGTCGTTGTTTGAGCTCCGTATTGATGCACCATTGCCGTCTTTGATCGTTTGAGTTCCATCTATATGCACAAAACTCTTACTATAAAGAGGTTAAAGATCACAATACTTAGGCACTTAGGCCTTTCTAAAAAGTATACATCTATAAGATACAAAAGAAGAGATTAGTCCCATTCTCGCCCAAGGTTATTCTCATTTCAGTCTCCTTATTCAAATTACAGATTTTGTATGTATTTAATCTCTCTCTCTCTCTCTCTCTCTCTCTTTTAATTGTATTGTAGGTAAAGCTCAATCTTGTTTAATTTTTAATTTCTAAACTATTTTTTTTTCCTGGTAAATGGATCAGTCATCCATGGCCGCCCAAGCGAGCTATGAGGTTGAGGAGGCGACTACCTCGTTAATGTACGGGATGAATATGATTCTGAAAAACGCTTAGAACATTGGATTTAAGAGCCGTTGACTTTGACAGTTTGGAAATGCATACGGAACAGGTGACTAACTCATTGATCTAGTGCCAGCAAAATATGCGTTTTGCTTTTAATCGTTTGCTAAGGAATATTGTTCAAAGAGTTAATCGGGAAACTAAAATATTTCTTTCTTCCAGAATTCCTTTCAAAATAGTGCAATACAATTGGCTGCTTTGGGGCAAAAAAGGGCTGATGAAAGTGTAGTGAAATTGGCCGAAGATATGCTTCCCTGTCAGTTTTAGCATATGCTGAGAATTGAAGACATGGCTGGACCACCGATTATACAGAGGCAGAATGAGGAACTCCACAATAGGATAATTCAACTGGAGAAACTATTAGATCCAAAAACAGGCATTTGAACTGGAAATCGATCAAATGAGAGGGTCATTGAATGTTAATTAGTCCCATGGGACATGAAGATGATTCTGAATTTCTGAAGGTAGTAGTGAAATTCTCTTATTAGATTGTGGCCCCTTGAGATGTTTCTTCTATGATGAATCATTGATAGATTTTGTTTATTTCTACATCATTGAATTCCATGCCCCGGGGAAGGAACTACAATTCATGTTAACATATTAAGAATTCAAGCTCATAGACGTCCATCCATGTTGGAAAATGATGTAAAAACTGTTAATTTAATGTAGTCTACCGGTTTTGTCCATGTTAATTAAACGTTGGAACTTGCACTTTTTTCAGTAACATGAATCCAAGTTACTTCTGAACTGCTAATTTAATGTAGTTTACAGCTTAGTTTATGTTTCTACTAATTTAGTGCATAATCCAAGAATTGAAGACCCGAAATTCTTATAAACATAGGAGATATGTTTGAGCCATCTATGCTTGGCCTTTGGCCGTCACTTATTGCTGCTTCTAAAATCAACTCAATATGTAGAAGTTTTAATCTGATAATTTATTAACTCATATCATATTTATATTATTTATTATATTTTATTATAATTAAAATAATATATTATATAAAATTTTAATACGTTATTAAATTATACTATGAGAGTTGGTGTCAGATGTAATAAAACTTGATCAATGCTAACAGCAAATTAAATTTAGTAGTAACCGAAACGAATGTTCTGGCAATCCCATTCATCGAGGTTAGACACGTAAACAGCCCACGTGTGATTAAAACGGTTCCACGCAAACCACAGCCAAAAGCCCATGGTTAGTGGCTTTTATGGCACGCCCAGTTCTGAGCCAGCCAAGCGTTGGGACTCAAAGTTACTCGTTTAGGCGTTTGTTGGAATCTAACTAAATATCCCACATTCTTTTGAGACATAATAAATAAACCTTTTATATAACAGCAAGCAGTGAGATGGTCTCGTCCCTTCGGGGACATCTGATAAAATTGGAACGATACAGAGAAGATTAGCATGGCCCCTGCGCAAGGATGACACGCACAAATCGAGAAATGGTCCAAATTTTTTTCATTATTTTTTTCTCTGAATTTTTAGCATTTCTATGCTAGGTTTGATGTTCATCTTCATGGGTTTTGCTCATTTCTCTGTTTTCTTTGCATTTTATGCCTTTTTTGATATTCATCTTCATGGGTTTTGCTCATTTCTCTGATTTCTATTGCATTTTTATGCTTGGTCTGATATTCAGCTTCATGGGTTTTTCTCATTTCTCAGTCTTCTTTGCATTTTTATGCTTGATTTAATTTCTATGCTGGGTTTGATGTTCATCTTCATGGTTTTGCTCATTTCTCTATTTTCTTTGCATTTTTATGCTTGTTTTGATGTTCATCTTCATGGGTTTTATTCGTTTCTCTGATTTCTTTTGCATTTTTATGCTTGGTTTCAAATTCAGCTTCATGGGTTTTTTTTCTTTCTCATTTCTCAGTTTTCTTTGCATTTTTATGCTTGATTTAATGTTCAGTTTCATGGGTTTCGCTCACTTCAGATGACAATCTCTTTAATAGTGAGTAGCTCAATATCCATTTATTTAGATTTGAGATAGTTTTTGCAGTCAGATTTTGCTGAATTAGCTTTTGCTTTTTTAATTGTAAGTTCCATATAACTATGCAACTTTGATAGCTGGTAATTGGTATTAAAGATTAACTACTTTGTATTTGGCTATGTTTAAAGGAGCCTTAGTTTTTAGAATTAAAGTTTGTTCATCGGGATTTCTTTATAATTGGGGTTGTGGAATCGCTGGTCAAATAATTGCCCTTGAAAAATGATGGGTGGCCAATGAGAAAGGTTGGCAAAATTTTGATTTTGACAAAGAAAAAAGAGATCTTCTTTATGATTAAATTATATAAGTTTCTTGCTGCTTTATGCTGGCTGAAAAATATGTACTTTATGAATGCTGAATATTCAGGCTTAATATTTTGTTATACTTTCTGCTGTTAGAGTTTGCTAAAATTCCATTTTCCCCCCTTTAGCTGGTAGTAAAGATGATAATTATGTTACTCCGACTCTTTGTTTTTCTTGAAATATCCATATTCAACACTCATGTCGATACATATTTGGACATGAGTATAGGAATATAATCCTAAACTTCAAAAAAATTAAACAAATTCATGTCAAACATATATACTCATACCCAAGTCCAACATAGGATGAAACTATTTTCCTGTTTTTCATTACCATGCTTGTGACTTGGGATCTTGTTTTTGCTGATTGGACCCCGTATATATATATAATGAAAGAATAGTGAATTACTGAGAGGCTGACGGGGGAAAACTGAAGTTTTTAACATCTTTATGGAGAAATCAGCTGGATATAGTTAGCATAGAATATTAAGATTGAACTTTATATATTTCAAGAAAAAAAGGCCATGCTGAATAATATGATAAATTGGCTCATAGGAGTTTAAAAATGGTTTATATAACTAAATATTGATCATTTTCATAGTGATTCACAGTTGTCAACAATTATTGGAGTGAGTGTCAAATACGGGTATATATCCGATATGCATTTGTTTAGTTTTTTTTTTTTTTTTCATCATATATTTGGAGTATCATGCTCATGTTTGAATATGTGTGGGACGAAGTATCAGATATGAATGAAAAAAAAAACGAAGAATCTAGGTATAATAGGTTGTCAATTCTCTTTTTATTATGCCAATTTTTTTCCTTGGATAGTTAAGGTCATGGCTGCTTGGTATGCATTTGCATCCATCGAGTGTTTAATAGCTATGTTACTTGGACTCAAGACAAGTGTTAGATATGGTATATCTAACATGGATATGCTTAGTTTTTTCTAAATTTTTTCATTTATTTGGAAGATCTTACTCATACCCATATCTAAATATGTGTCGAGTATAAGTTTCAGATACAACTACTTTAGAGAAAATGAAGAGTCAAGAGTAATATGGGTTAATAGTTTATAGATTATAGATCATAGTAAAACTGGATTTATTATATAGTAAATGATCAAGTACTTGTTCTTTTATTCTTTATATTGGGAACTATGGGTTAAGATTGTGCTTGATTAGTATGAATTCTTATGAGTAGTTATTGAATTTGTTGATTATTGACTAATTGGTACTTCTCTCCTTCTGTGTTGCTATATTGCTATGTTATTCGAACTTTTCATTTTCTTAAATACTCGTGTTAGAAACATACTTTTATTTCGGTCCAGGTCTGGGGTAACACAAGCTGCCTGTCATTATGCTAGAAAACGAGTTAGATCCTAAGGAAATGATGTATTGCAGAAACAGAGAAGTGGCCTAAATTGAGCCCAAGTCTTCTGCAGCTACTCTAAATAATTGAAAATTTATGTTGCTAGTAAATAGTTTGGACTTAGGAGACAATGTGAAGATTGAAATTATGAGACTGAAGCTTTGTTCAAATATATTGCGTTAATCTATGCTGCTCCAATTCTTCGTAATATATACTTATATTTGACATTCAGTTTGAGCCTGAGTATTAATTGGATATGCAATGTATTTAGCCAGCATCAGGGAAAGCTGCAAGACAAATTATACTCATTGAGGTTCCTCTACTTCTCTTGAACAAGCATTTCAACAAGAAACTGAAGTAAGCTTATGTTGGGATCAATTATTTTTGCTTCTTTGAGGAAGAATGTGCTTGCTGTGTTGTTGACATTAAATCATTGAAGTATGAATACGATATGCATTAAAGCAATGTTGTACCTTGATTATAGCTTATGCAATAAGTTTTTTTTTTTTTTTTGTTTTTTTATCATATGTACAATTTATGATTGTCTTTTTTATATCTTGTTTTTCCTGTTGTAAATAGTGATCTTAATTAGCTATTTTCAACTTTCCCAAAACTGTGTAATTTGATTTGATGTTTGCCCTTCTCAAACTCAATGATATATAATTATGTTGCAACGCTTCAAGTATATTTTTCGGTACAAATGGAGATTGTGATTGGAGATAAGGGAAAAGTTAAAAGAGATTCGAATTTTAGATTTGGTTGATTTTTTTTAAGAATAATTGTACGAAGTAATTTGGTTAAGACTTGGGTTTTATATCATGATTTTTTTTATTTTGTTTTCGAATAAAAACTGGATAAAATCTAATAACCAATCTCGACTTTCTCTTCAATGAACGAAAAGGGCAAAAAAGAAAAGAAAAAGGGAAAAAAATGAAGGTCCTGGCTTTCTCTTCATTTATTATATCAATACGCAATACTTTCAAGGCAAATCGAGGGCCATGCTTGATGACCTAGCCAAACTTGAGTCTTACTCAAGGAATAATCCCAACTAAGAAGGATGCGCATTCACGTTGAATGAATATGATAGACCTAGTCCCCACTGAGATGCTAATATAAAAGCACTCATCAATGACCCTATTTAAAAGGATATGTGTTTTTCCAAGCATGCATTAATAATGAAAAATTCATGTTTTCCAAGGGTATGTGTTTTTAATTAATCTTAAGAAGTTCGCATCCAATAAGTTTTAGAACGCCTTTCTTTACTTAAAAGTTTCAATTAACAAAAAAAAAAAAAAGAAAAATCGAAAAATTTGAACTTAATTTAATTGATTCGTATAATTAATTTGACTTTCAATTAATTTGAGATTTAAATTTTAATATATACAATTTTTTTCTTTATTTCGATAATAAAAAAAATGAAGACAACTAAGGGTTTTCGTTTTGAGTTTTTCTAACCAAACTTACCTAAACTTGGCCAAGAAAACTTTTCCATAAGAACTCGACCAAGCAAACCACCATTTTTTTTCCCAAAATCTTTTACCAGAGAATTGATTTTGCAACCAATTAGCAGAGTTGCAAAGCTTCTTCTTCTTCTTCTTTTTTTTTTTTTTCAAACCTACTTTTCAATTCTTCTTGCAAGTTTCCCCATTACTAAAAATAACCTAATTGCAACTTCAATATAAATTAATGAAAGTTGCTAACGCCATTTGAGTAACTAAATTGGAAATGGGTTTCTGGATTTTTTATTTTTTTACTGCTTCCTAGTTTTCTTTAGATTATAAAATGCAAGTTGCGTAAAGGCAGAAAAATAAAGCTTTGTCACATAGAAGAAATGCGATGCAAGCCAATTATTCTTATGTGACTTTGCAACTCGTAAGCTATATTTTGCATGTATATATATATATATGTATATATATATATATATTGTTAGTAGTATTTTTTGATTTTGTCGAAATATAATTTCTTTAACGGATTAAGCCAAATCTCTAAAATAATAAATAATTAAGTTCAATAATCAAATTGAAATTGCAATCGCAATTCCAATTTTGGCAGATTTTTTTATTATTAATTGTAATTAATTAGTTTTTTTCCCCTCACAGTTGGATGCTAAAAATGGGCTAATGGCCCCATACCCAATAAATTAAAACAACACAAACGCATTAGCATGACTTGGGAAGCTCACAGCATTTTTTTATGTAGGAATTTTAATAACTGCAGTCCTTTCTTTTATTATCAAATTGAAGTTTTTATCATTGTTTGAAAGAAAAAAACACATGAGAATTAAAGAAGGTAGATGCTTGAATTCAAATTAATCATCTTTTTATATATTAATAAATAGATATGCGTGCATAATTGTACAAAGCAACCCTAATATTGATTATATTAACAGTTTATTATTTATTATTAAAATAATATTATTATATTTTATTAAAATATATATGTATCTTTAATAATATTCAAAATAGAAATATTGAAAATTATAATACTAAAAAAATTTTATATTAATATTTATAACTTTTAATTCTTTTTTTAAATTAAAAATTAATATTCCTTATTAATATAATAATGTTTGACTTGAGCCAAGTTAAAAAAGTCTGGACTTAAAAAATTATGTTACGATCTCTTTTTTCGGAAATTGTCTTCCCTTCTAAAAAGGAAAGACACTTTTTTTAAAAAATGTGCTTTATTTTTCATTAATCTCATTTTCCATTGAATAAATTATTTTTTGCGAAACAAAAATAAAAAAATATAAAAAAATAAAAGTAAAAGCTATTTTTTAAGAAACAAATTAATTTTTAAGAACTCTTTCTATATACTCTTTTTCATTACTTTTGTCACTTTGACGATTTAATGAACACCATACACGCATGAATCAAATTGAGATAAGAAATCATAATTGAAAATACAAAAATTAAGATTTTACGAAAAAAAGAACATAAATAAAGCTCTCACCATTCTGTGTATAGGGAGATTTATCATACATCTTCTCTAGCACTCAAACTAAGCTATCAAAAGTTTAAAGAATTCCATTTGACTTCAATCAAATGCCAACAACAATTCAACAAACTCCAGCGAAGGAGTTAATTATGACAAAGATAATGAAATCTTTTATTATTTTTCATAATGTATTCTATAGCGTCGGAATAAATTAAGAAAGTGATTAAAAATTTGCTTGGTAAATTTATTCATTGGATGAGTCATTGTTCAAACCCGAAAGTTCGTTTCATATTTGAAAAAGTTTGAAAAGCACAATAATATATTAGACATTGGATGAGTCATTGCTTGGTAAATTTATTCATTGGATGAGCAAAATATTGGACCAAAATAAGTTTAAGCCAAAAAAAAAAAAGGAGACTCATTTTAAAAATGAACCGAAGACTTCACCATTCAAAGTCTAGGCACAAGCTATTTTTAATTATATAATATATATTATTTTTATATATTATATAATTTATATCATATGGAGAAATAAAAATATAAAATATATATAGAGTAAAAATTAGAAAATATTTTAAGGTATCCATATTTTAAAACTTACTAACGAAAAAAGATTCATGTTTTTTAATTTTTTTAAAAAATATTATAGGTGGACTTAAACAAGTTTGGGGTAACCATCTACAAATATGGATCAATTTAAAAAAATTTAGACTTATATTTCGGATTGGATTTGAACAAATATATATGATATACTATTTTCAAGCTCGGCCTATGGACATATCTATCTGCTGGAAGCTATCTCTTAAAAATGATTAAATGAACTAAATCTCAGGTTCAAGACGATGAATCTTTTGTGATATTGTTTTGCAAATAGTTGTATATGTATTAAGTAATAAAGATTTATGACTACAATCGACTGATATTTTTTTTTTCAAATTTTATTTTACAAAATTTAAAGGAATCGCACACGATTAATAATTGCCTTCAAAGATAAAAAAATCCTCTAGAACTGTATTCTGAAAATGTTTTGAAACAACATTCGTTCTTAATATTATTAAATTCAAAATAGCGAGAATGTTTTTTTTAATCATTATTTTTATCTTTTCTCTAAAAATACTCGACCTTTAAAAAAAATGGGAGCTAGTAAGTTAAACTTATTACTTGCAATTCCTTTTTTTTTTCCTATTTTTTAAAAATATATAATAAAAAATAATATTAGAGGGTAGTTAATTATATTCATGAAGACTTTATTGATGAAAAAGAAACACAAATGAGGGCAAAGGTTCGAGGGTGACAAAATTCCAAATAGAATGACAACAAAGAAATTCGGATGTAAAACAGAAATTACTTGGTTCCTTCTCATGAAAAAATGTGAACATTCTCAAAAGATTTAACAAAGTAAAATATTTATTATTATTATTATTATTATTATTATTATTATTATTATTATTATTAT
>JBBYHO010000012.1:5254944-5265008 GCA_038382025.1 Adansonia gregorii
TCTCAAAAGATTTAACAAAGTAAAATATTTATTATTATTATTATTATTATTATTATTATTATTATTATTATTATTATAGCATCATACAATAACCCAAAGTTAGTAACCTAATTAAGGGTCATAAATCGATGGCTCAGTCGCAATTTTTAGGTTTACATTTGACCTAATTCCAATTCAAAGCACCCCCCCCCAAAAAAAAAGGCTTTTACGTTCATAAATTTGGACAAAGTTGGTGAAGTTAAGTTATCAATATTCGTATATTAACGTGTAGTCTAGTCCTTTATTCTTTGCAGATCTATCAAACTTGTTTGGATGATAAGAAAATAAAAAAATATAGAAGAAAGTATAAAGTATGTAAGAGAAGTTGTTGTAAAACTGATAAACTGCCTTATTCTTGCGTTAGAGATTAGTCAATCCAAACCCAAGCTCTTTAACCTTATATTCTCACAATCCTATTCATTTTCTTTCATTCAAAAAAATTAAACCCGGAATTTTGTTTTTTTTTTTTAAGCAAAAACAATGGAGTCTGTTGTTTCTGAACTTGAAGGGACCCTTTTGAAAGACCCAGACCCTTTTGCTTACTTCATGTTGGTTGCATTTGAGGCCTCCGGTCTAATCCGGTTCGCTTTGTTGCTGTTGTTTTGGCCGGTGATTCAGTTGCTGGAAATGCTAGGGTCGGATGATGCTGGGTTGAAGTTGATGGTGTTTCTTGCGACGTTTGGGCTCCGAGCGTCGGACATTGAATCGGTGTCGAGAGCTGTTTTGCCTAAGTTTTACATGAATGATGTCGACTTGGAGGCTTGGAAAGTGTTTAGCTCGTACGATAGAAGAGTTGTGGTGACTAAAACGCCTAGGATCATGGCGGAAAGGTTTGCGAAGGAGCATTTACGAGCTGACGAGGTTATTGGAAGCGAACTCATGGTAAATCGATTAGGGTTTGCTACGGGTTTTGTCAAAGGTGATATCATTTCTATCTCTAGAAGAGTCGTCAAGTTGTTCGTAGAGGATGAGCCTACTTTAGGACTTGGAAGAGCGAGATCAAGTTTTCAATTCTTCTCTCTATGCAAAGTAAGTCTCTTCTCAACAAATTAAAACATCAAATTCAAATCCGGGATCATATAGCTTATAACTTGCAATGTGTTTAAAAATTATGGATTTATTAAGGGAACTTTGAGAAAATATTTTTAACTTTCAATTTCCATTGCACTTTATGTTTTAAATTTATTGAAATAATCTTAATTTAGTTATAATATACTGGCTCTACTTTTGTTCTTCATGCTAGCTAAGATTAGCCTGTTAACATGCAGGAAAAAATGCACCCACCATTTATTACCAACCAGAACCTCCACGACCACCAGCTCCTCCGTCCACTCCCGGTAATCTTCCATGATGGCCGCCTCGTGAGGCGGCCTACACCCTCAACCGCTCTCCTAATCCTCCTATGGTTCCCATTAGGCATCTTACTAGCAACCATCCGGATTGTCATTGGTCTAATGCTTCCAATGCGAGCTATTCCCTGCGTTTCCCGTCTACTCGGTGGCAAAATAATCGTCAAAGGCAAACCACCGCCGCCTGTCTCCGGTAGCAGCTCCGGGGTCCTATTCGTTTGCACTCATAGAACCCTGATGGACC
This sequence comes from Adansonia gregorii, assembly GCA_038382025.1. Lineage (NCBI taxonomy): Eukaryota > Viridiplantae > Streptophyta > Magnoliopsida > Malvales > Malvaceae > Adansonia > Adansonia gregorii. Next base: position 5,256,577 of record JBBYHO010000012.1, read on the forward strand.
CTGTTGTCATATCCACCGTCCTAATGCGCAAAATTCCGGCGGTCACATATTCCATTTCGAGGTTATCTGAAATCCTATCACCAATACCGACGATAAGATTAACAAGAATCCGAGCAATCGACGCCGAAAAGATCAAACGTGAATTAGCCAAAGGTGACTTAGTAGTTTGTCCCGAAGGAACAACTTGTAGGGAACCCTTTTTATTAAGGTTCAGTGCCCTATTTGCTGAATTAACAGATCGAATAGTCCCAGTCGCCATGAATTATAGGGTAGGGTTTTTCCATGCAACAACTGCTAGAGGGTGGAAAGCACTGGATCCAATCTTCTTCATGATGAACCCTAGACCGGTTTACGAGGTGACGTTCTTGAACCAACTGCCGGTCGAAGCTACATGTTCGTCGGGAAAAACCCCACAAGACGTCGCTAATTATGTGCAAAGAATCTTGGCTGCTACGTTAGGGTTTGAGTGCACAAATTTTACCAGGAAAGATAAATACAGAGTATTGGCCGGGAATGATGGAACAGTTTCGTGCACTTCTTTTGTAGATCAAGTTAAGAAGGTGGTGAGCAGTTTTAAACCTTTTTTCCAATAGAAAAAATTATTTGTTTTTTTTTGGTGTTAATTTCTTGGAATAAATTGAATAAATTTCGGTTTTTTTTATTCTACATAGTGGGATTTTTTTTATTTTTAGGATTTATTATTTATCAAATTGTGAATAATAATGTCTAAGGATGATAAATATTAACCAAGTTATATTATGGTTAATGTCAATTATTACATTCTATAAAATTTCACTTTATATAAAAAAAATGTTAGTTATTCAATTGGAATAGACCTATTAATGGACCAAATTGTAACCCGATTTTTTTAAAATTTTTTTATCCAAGCTTTGGGTCGGGTTTGCTCACAAGCTTATTTTGCTGTTCATAATAAAATTTAAATATTAATATCAATATTTATATTTATATTAATACTCTATATTTAAATAAAAATATTTTTATCATAAAAATAATAATTTAAACTAAATCAAATTTATGAAAATTTTTTTCAAAACTTGACTCATAAATAAGTCTATATTGAAATAATTAGTTAACAATATAATACTGACAATAATATGTTCTATTGAGAAAATATTAAATTTTAAATTTTAATAATTTAAATCAAACTGATATATTTAAATACCAGTGTTATGAATATTTAAATTGAGTATTTAAATAAATTTAATAGGCCCAAATTTGCCTAAGTTTAAAGGATTCCTGCAAACAAACTTCGAAGTCCAACATCAGATTGATAAACCCACCAAGTAAGCCTTGCTAATTATTGCTGGCCCATTCATCGCACTTTTCTTTTTTGCCCCTTTTCCTTAAAAAAAATAAAAAATAAAAAAAAAATTGAGCTTTTAGAATGCATGTCCAACAATTCCTTTAAAGCATAAGTTATCTAATTATATTTTTAAGTATTTTGAAATAAATTTTTGTTTCTAAATTTTTTAAAAAATAAACTTTAATTTTGCATCTTGATATGAGTAATATAATTACAAAAATTAAAATATAAAAATTATTTCTTATTAAAAAATATAAAAAAAGTTGTGCCGAATAGATCGAACCGAATCTTAGACAAAAATTTTTGTATTATATGCATCCAAGCCAACTTACTCAATTCATGAAGATCTACTTACATGAAACTAATTAAAACAAAAGATAACACTTAGTTGATTAATCAGTTCAATTATACTTTTACAGTTTGTTTGATTTATTAAAATAGAATAAGACTGTAATGAATATTTTGTAGGAATGAAATAGAGTTAGAATGGAATGAAATAGCTATAATAAGAGTTTGGTTTAATGGAACAAAATTCTATGGGATTTCCACTAAAATCTTATCGGATTCAAGTCCTTGATAAAAGGGATTCAAATCCCTAAAGTAATTTGGTATTACGTCTAAGGCCAAAATAACTATTTGGTAGGAGAGGTGTAGAATGACTATTTTAGGAGGTTGAAGAATAAAACTAAAATAAAACGATTTTGCAAATCAAATGGCTGAGTCACTGTAACACTCCAGATGATTTTATAATAAAATAGCCATGCATGTGAACCAAATATTTTGTTGATGTTTTGAGGAATGATAAGTCTCCAAGAGCTCCATTTAGTTGGTTTTTTTACTATATTATTTGAGCTTTTTTCCTTTTTTTAATAAAAAATTTACACTAAAAACAAGGAACTAATTACAAAAGCGAAATGGAACCTTGATATGAATTCTCGCATTTGCTGAAGTAAATTAAATTTGAGAAATAAAAAGATATGTAACTAATTAAATAAATAGTTTGTATTTAATATATTAATAATTAATGTATAAGTTCATATTGTTAGTGAATTTTATTATGTTACTTTATTATTAATTTTTTAATAATTAATTCATAATTTCCTTACCTTTCCCTATCTTTTAATTTTATTTTTTTAAAGATATCTCTAATTTTGAAAATACATAGTTAATAACTAAATATAAGTACAAATAATATTATTTTTAATAACATAATTTCATGTGATTTATAAAAAAAAAATAAATTTATATACTGTCAAAACATTAAATAAAATTTTTAAATAAATATTTATAATTCCCCTTGCCTGTCCCTGTCCTTGTCTTCTTTGTTATTTATTTTTCCTTGAGGATACCTTCAGTTTTGGGGCTATACAGTCAACAGCTTGTTGTGGCCTGCATGAATCAGCTTGTTAGTGGCCAAAAAAATTGGAAAATATAAAATAATAAAATAAATACATGGTGCGCTTTTATGATAGTGAAATGAAATTATTGTTTGGTCTAAGAGAAAGATAGCACCTTCTTTTCCTATAATAGAAACTATTTGCCAAATAATTAAAGTGCATGCCAGAATCTTAAGAGTTGTCATTGATTACCATTCCTTGGCTATTAGAATTTGCAGTGCATCTGCTTCAATTTAAATATTAAAAAAAAACTGCCTAATATCATAATATATATATATATATATATTTTTTTATATTGCTAACCTGCTCACATCAACTAACCTGTTGATGCGAAAGGCCCGACCCATTTAAATAATAACTTTTATAATTTAAATCTATTTAAATTTAAATAAAAAATTATTAAATTACAGTTTGATTTGGCTCATCCTCAAGAACATTTTTATTGTTAGATTTTTCATTGGTGATATAAGTAGTAAAGTTTTTAGTTATGGATGGAGACGGAGAAAGGTTAATAAAAATGAAAATATCAAAGAACATCGAAGTTAGGCTTTCGGAATATATTTCAATAAATAAGTCTGAAATATCAAAGTGCTTAAAGGACAAAAAGAATAAGCATAGAAATGGCTTGAGCTAGCTTTTACTTCTATTTATATCTCGGTGTTCGGGGCTGATAAACAGTTTTGAATCCATTTTGCGTCACGCGTGTAGAAGTCCAACTAAGCAGGTTGAAGATGAATCCAATATATATATATATATATATATATAGCACATTGACAATGAAATTTTTTAAGAATCTTGCTTTCTTTCGGTTTGACTGTTCAAGGGGGCCACTCCAGGGACCGAAAGAGTAACTCCCTGATCGCCGGAGCTTCGAAATACAGGGTGCTTAGAAAGCAGTCATACCAGGGGGATCGCTTAAGGATAGCTGGAATCCGCCACTAGCCTTCCCGCTCCGTGGGCCTAACTTTTTGCGGCTCCAATCGTATTTCTGTCTCTTCCATTCGAAATTCCACTAAGATCAATCCCAATTGTCTCACGAAAGACCAGATCAACAGACATGAATGCCGCATCAACAGGAAAGGCCAGCAGTCAAGCCTAAACCTTACTCCGCCCTTTCCACTTTTTATAGTCACTCATACTCACAACTCTCATTGAGGACGCCTGGCTATAAGAAGTTAGTGTGCAAGACCAATCCTAGGTAACATCTTCTGGTAAGTTCAATAGCGAAGTCAAGGTTTCCAGCAGGCGAGACAGATGTCGATTCTGCCTCTGCCAACTCCCTCTTTATAGCAGGATTTTCTTTACCAACAGCTAGCTTATGGATATCACATATCCGACAAGTGGGACTAAATATATATTCAGGATACATAGCAATGTGCTAAATAATTATCGTACATATATATGTTTATGATGTTAATTAGATAATATATGTCTCTTAGAGTATATTTAAAAAAATAAATAAGACACGTCTCATCTCGCTAATTCTGCTTGTGAAGTTTTTATATTTTTACATCGATACGTTAAATATTGAATTGATTTGAGCGTTAAAAGACACTATAAAATATCAACTTTGACATCCCTGATCGCTTTTATTTGGTAAGATAAAATTTAACAATTATATATAATTTATCATTAAATAATTAATTAATTAAGCAACAAATTCCAGGTTTAGATATGAAACTAAATATCAGATTAAGCAACTTGAATCCAAATAAATTGTTTTATTTAAAATTAGCTAAACTTTCCAATTTCTGTTATTTGCTGCTTTTGATTAGTGGATTCATTTCAATCTCATTGTCTTACTATTACTTTTTCTCCATTTCGATTCCTATATGAACATATTTTTGTGGGTATATAAATATTATATACTTGATAAAAATTACTTATAGAAATATAGATTTATCATGTTATTGTTATTTGAGCTATTTATTCAAATATTTTTTAAAAAATGAGCCAACCAAACATGGCTTTAACCAAAACTAGAGAAAAAAACAAAGTTCGGTCTTCCTCTCATAAAATTCACCAACTTCAATCGTCGAAAACCAAACATGGCCTTAACAAAACGATGAGACATCCTTAAAATAAACATAGAAAACCCTAAAATCTCGGTCAAAGGTCTTAAAGCAAAAGCCATATCTACACAACAATGATGAAATCGCATAGAAAAAGTTCATAAAATTAAAGTGGACCTTTAGTTCCAAAAAAAAAAAGGTTTACTTGGAAAAACGAAACTACAAAGAATGATATTATCCCCCCAAAAAAAAAACTACAAAGAATAAAATAAAGAATAAAGATTATATTGGAAATGACTTTGAAAGTAGTTATAAAAAATCGGATTGAATTATTAGTTATATCGATTAAATTAATAATTTAATATTTAAATTAATACCATTCTATTATTATTATATTCGACTTGCTTTCACGTACGCAGAGACTTTTGTTAATAATATATTCATTAAAATTTTTGTAATTTAAATACTTTTTAGATTTATTACATAATTTTATATATTTTAACTTTTTAAGTATCAAATTAATTATTAATCACGTATAAATTAAGAATTTTCAAATATTTTAATTGATCGGATTGATTCAGAGAAAATAAATTATTGACTCAATGTCCCAACATTTTAATGGTTTATTATTGGATTCGGGTAATTATAAAAAGTAAAATTGTTTTTTTTTTTTTTTTGGCTTTTCTTTTGAAAAGGAATCATCAAAAGTCTTGAATAGCACAGTCAACCTTTTTTTTTTTTTCTCCTTTTGTAAATGAAAAAGCAAGCATAAAGAAAATGTAAAGTCTTTGTAACCGAGTGGTGGGGGGCACTAAGATACATTCCAAGTCTATGGCGGAAAAAAAATGAAGAAAATATATAGCCATTGGTCCATAGTTTTCTTCTTTTGTCATACACTATAAATTTTTATTTTTTCAAATATATATATATATATATATTATGAGGTTTTGAAGAACAAAATCTAACATTCCCATATTAGGGAAAAAATAAAATTTTTGTTTCCATGCAAGGAACTGTTCAAAAAGATATAAAACTTAGTCATGCAACCGAACCAGATTAAGTTTAATAATTTATGTATTCGAATTAAATCTATATATTTTGTTATGCCATAATCATAGTTAAGGTGTTTTACATTAATATAACTTTTGATATATTAATAATTCATATTATATCAATTTTGAAATATGCATTCTTGTCATATTTTAATTGCTTTATACGTCTCATATTTACATAATCGTCTCTAAAATTATCAAGTCTAATATTGATAAATCACTCTACTAACATCATTCGTTAAAAACTCCTTGAATTCTGCTTAATAAGGTCCAATAACTAAACATTATAATTTTCGTATCTTATTTTTATTATTTTTCATATTTATTATAATTATATTTAAAGCATATATATTTATATAAATTTTTATACATTAATAATATAGATTATATGAATTTTGACTCATTTATTTATTGGTATTATTTTTGGTTAAAATTATGATTCTACCAATGACAAATCAACAAAAATGACGTAATATATAAGAGAATTTTTACGCACCATCCAAATAAAAAGCTTGCATTATTAAAAATTGAGAGTCAACTTTTCAAATTTCTAGATGCTTAAGCCATTTCATAATTAGAATAGTTGCTGATATTTGGGTTTAGGCAAAGCGACTTTGATCTTTCTATAAAGAATAGGCTTTTTTTCTATGCATAATTTGTCTCCTATTGCAAATTTCAATTATTATGATTAAGCAAGTGTGATTTATATAAACAAATAGAGAAAGATACTATTTATTTCGACAGTTTTATCTCAACATTTTATTCATAATAATAATAATATGATAAAGTAATCCTCAAGCTAAAGGTAATTGCTTAATAAATGCTTGCCTTATGTGACAAGTCTTCATATTTCATATTTTTGTTAGTGCGAAAGAAAGAAATAAAAGAGAAAGGGAAAAGAAAAAGGAGGAGGGAATGAAAGGCGGGGAAAGGAGGAAAAATGGAAAAAAAATAAAAAAATTATATATTTTTATTATATTTATGTTATTTTTATTTTAAAATCTATTTGAGATTTATAAATATATATATAAATTTTGATATATTAAATAATTTTTTTATAAATTTTAATATATTTATATATTTATATTATATTATATTTTAATAATTTTATCATATAATTATATCATTTCAAGCTTAATTTTAATTAGAATATTTTGTGTCTTTATCGATTTTTTTAATTACGTATATGAGATTAAAGTAACAGAGAAATGTCGATAATAAGAGTGCACATGAAATCTAGACAGCTGATGATGTGGCAGTAGCCATAAGGGCCACCTTATTCACATTGTGACTCAGACTCGCAAAACGCGTGCCACGTTTTCTTATGTGATTGATTATAGGAAACTAGGAGTTTATCACCCACGCGCGTGGACACTACTCCAACATGATGCGACTGCTTTTGGATTTCAGAATATTCTTTCCCTCTTTCTCCTTTTCCTCTTTATGTCCTTTTCTTCTCTTTTATTTTCTTAAATTCCTTTTGGAATTGGAAGCTAAAAATTTTCCCTTATTTTCTTTCTCTTTAAAGGTTCGATCGTTTAATTAGATTATTTTTCATCATTTTAGATTTATTATATTATTTTTATTAATTTTAAAAAATAAATTAATTATATTTTTTACATGTATCATATTAATCAATACCATTAGAGATTGATTAACATTTATAAGAACTTTTAAAATTTTAAATACTACTTATGATTATGAAATAGTTTGATTACGTTTCGTTGAAAAATAATCCTTTCCTAAATGAAAAAAGAAAAACCTTAGAGTAATAATAATAAAAGAATGTACATATAAACATTTTAACAAGATTAGTTGATTTAATATGAAGAACTTATACATTTCAATTTCATTTTAAAAAAGGCTTTTTGAATTCAAATTTTACTTAATGGTTTTTATTAGAAAGATGATATATTAATTTGGAAAACGTAGCAAATGCCTGGTGTCTGATTGGGATAATATTTAAGAAAATAAAAATACGATTAATAAAATATTTTTTTAAAATTCAATAAAAGAAATACATCGAATGTAATTCTTTTAAAAAAATAATAATTAAAAATAGTTCTTAGACCATGCTTATATAGGCATTAGATAACATAACCATGTAAACTATTTAGAATATGACAATTTTTTAAAATCACACTCGGTTAGTGAAAGGATTTTTTTTTTTAATGTTTACCAAATTAGTGAAAAGATGAACCTATATAAAAAGGTAAACTTAAAAAAAAAGAAATAAATCAACATAATAAAAAAATAGCACATAATAATATTTTAACAGTGCTTTTAAAATTTTTTTAAAAAATATTACAAATAATATATGAAATATTAACCTTAAAATGTCTTTTATTTCAAAAAAAAAAATGTGCCCCAAGATTTCATTTTAGAGGCCACGAATTCAAATATGAGTAAAAATTTTATAAGATGTCAATGAAATATTATTTTATTTTATTTTGGAACGAAGGGACTTAGATTTGTCCACGGGTTATGATTTAGGTATAACTTTTGTTAATTCAAATTGGTCTGATTTAAATTAATATTTAATAATTAAAAATATTTTTATTTAAATTTAATTATAAAATATATAAATATTAATATTAAAATATTTTTTTATTTTTTATTAATTATAAAAATAAATATAGATAATTTG
>JBBYHO010000012.1:5265108-5276297 GCA_038382025.1 Adansonia gregorii
AAAAGGGTGATATTTGAAAACTCATAAATTAGCAGATTTTAATTTTAATTTAATTAGTTTGGTGCCTGCTTACATCACATATTGAGGCCAAATTTTTGAATTGTTTAAATATTCAAAACTATAAATTGGGTAGGTGGATTGAAGCACATTAATTTAAGGATATCAATTAAATTATCCACCAACTTATTGTAGAAAAATATCCTAAAACACCTAAAATTAAATAAAATTAAATATTATTTTAAGTCAAATATAAATAATTAAAAATTAAAAACTTTTATTTCGAATCTAATTTAATTTAGATCGAATATATTGGATTGAACCAAAAAATTGATATGCTAATAAATTTGATCTGAATGATCTAATATAAAATAAAAGGAATTTTGAGAATAAATATCATTAGTAATTGTATAATTGTATACAATTATATAGGGAGTTATACTTATGTTTTGTATGGTTCAATTTTTATTTTTTATTTTTTCTTTTTTACTTTTTGAAAAAATTTAGAGGAATGGTAAACATCAAAAGCCAAAGTAAAGTAAATGAACAAAAGGCAATTTCAATATGTTATCATGTACCAACATGAAGTACTATCATCAGGGGGAAAAGTAATTAAAAAAATAAAAGTCAAGATTCTTTGTTTTTTTTTTTTGCCCTTTTCCAAAAGATGTTATCCCATACTTTAAATTTTTTTTTTGGTAGACACGTACTTTTAAATTTTAATTATTTTAATTAATATAATCTTGGTTTTAATTGTTGATTTTACATATAAAAGATAAAATTTAATTATATATAAAAATATTATTAAATTAACATTTTAAAATTCTATTTGCTAGTTTCACTAATTTTATCATTAAAGAGCCGGCCTAAATTTGTTAAAAAAAATGAACTCCCTCTTTTATTTTAACACAGTAAAAAAAAAAAAAGGTAATTGTTTCTAATTCAGTTAAAACACCACTGGCAAATTAACTTTGTCAATCCCTCATTAGGAGCTTAATCCCAGTTATTGATTAAAAGTCGTTAGAACTATCCACGTAAGCAAAGAAAATTACAGCGTAACTACCACGCTAACGCGGCTTTTCCGTTTTCCCGTTTATCTAACCGTTGTATATAAATAAATAAATAAATAATTCTTCGTCTCTACCAATTCCCCCCCCCCCCACTCTTTCCTTCCTCACATTTCCTTCTGAACCAAACAGGGGAAAGGAAAAATGTTCACTCTTTTTGAAAATTAGTCTTTTTCGTCCCTTTTTGTAAAAAAAAAAAAAATGGATTCACCGCCGTCGTATTGGTGTTACCAATGCAGTCGATTCGTCCGGATTTTTAACCAGGATCCGATCGCATGCCCCGACTGCGACGGCGGGTTCATCGAACAGATCGATAACCATCATCACGCAGAGCGCGAATTCCGGGCCGATTCCCCTCGCGTCGGAAGTAATAGATTCCCAGCTACTTCCCGCTCCACTATTCTTCGCCGTAGTGGTCGTAACGGCGGCGATCGGTCTCGTTTCAGTCCCGTTATCGTCTTACGCGGCGGAGCCGTCACATCCTCCTCTGCCTCAGCTTCCTCAACCGCCGGGGAAAATTCAATTGGAGAACAGAACGGGAGAGGGTTTGAGCTTTATTACGACGACGGAGGTGGGTCAGGTCTTCGACCATTACCCGCGAGCATGTCGGAGTTCCTGTTAGGTTCGGGGTTAATCGAACAGTTATCACAGATGGAAATCCAAACCATCGGGCGTTACGAACATCCGCAGGCGTCGAAAGCGGCGGTGGAAGCAATGCCAACGGTGGAAATAAACGAAACCCATATTCACGACGAACTCTACTGCGCCGTTTGCAAAGACCAATTCGAATTAGGAACGAAAGTTCGAAACATGCCTTGCAACCATTTGTACCATTCCAACTGTATACTCCCATGGCTTCAGCTCCGAAACTCATGCCCCGTTTGCCGCCACGAATTGCCCGCAGCTGACGGAGAAGAAGGAGCAGCCGAAACTGGTGGTGGGACTTCAAATTCATTGGCGGCGGAGGAGGTTCCGTTGGGGTTGACTATTTGGAGGTTACCCGGTGGAGGGTTCGCGGTGGGAAGGTTTTCAGGTGGAAGAAGAGAGAATACAGAGTTTCCGGTTGTTTACACGGAGATGGATGGTGGTTTTAGCAGCGGAGGGCAGCCACGCAGGGTTTCCTGGGGGAGTAGAGGGAATCGGGGAAGGGAAAGAGGAGGGTTTTTTGGAAGAGTTTTGAGGAATTTGTTCGGATGTTTTGGTGGGTCAAGTTATTCGCCGTGGATGGATTCAAGGATAAGTAGAAGTAGTCGATCGCCTCTGCATTTCACGGCTTCTTCAAGGAGAAGAAGAGGTTGGGCTTTTGAAGTCGATAACGAAAGAAGAGGAAGAAGAAGAAGAAGATGGTAATTTAATAAATTTAAGCCCCAAAGATTGTAAATATTGAAGGAAAATCAACAAGATATTTTGGGTTTTTCCTCAATTCACAATATTTTTGTCAAAGAATTAATGATTTTGTGAATTCAGGGAAGATTCAGACTCTGTTTAACGTTTAATCTTGCTCTGTTTTTTTTCCCTCAGTATTTGTAGTTTGCTCTGTTTTGATTCTTTTCTAAGCAAGAAATCTAGCACATATATTTTTATTTCCCATATGAACAAGTGTCTATCTATTTGTTACATTTATTTTTTAGGTTCTCTCAGCTTCGGATTTATGATTTCAGCAAATGTCAAGCTTCCGTTGGCATTTCCTCACTAAGAAATAATTGGTTTCAAACTGGGAAAAAAAAGTGTAATAAAAAATTGTAATTTAAAATTTTTTTAAATATAAGTTTAAAGTAATAAAAATTTTGAAATATGAAATAATAAACTCATTTTATTCAAAAATTAATTTTGGATAAAAATTTATTATTTTGACCATTTAATTTTAATTATCAAATTATGATTTTAATTGTAAAATTTAATTTTTTTATCATATTTAATATTACATTTATGATAAAATATATTTTTAATTCAAAAATTGTGCTAATTACAAGGTTAAAACAATGCTAAAGGGGCCTAATATGTAGTCCGCTTTAGTGTTTAGAATTGAGCAGTTTGACTCAACTTTTGGCATCAACTTTTTGGCACTGCCTTGGAGTTTGGGCTTCAGAAACTTCCTAGTTGGTTAAAAATACGTCAGCTTTTTTGTCATTTCTTTGTGGGATTACATAATCCAATGACTTTTTCATTTGTTTCCCTTTGTTGACAGAATGAATCAGTCGGTTGAAATCAAGTTTGAATAAGTTCTATGGTTGATTCAATCTGTTTGTATAAGAACAGATTCACTAGAAAAATGGAGACAGCATTGTTTTTTTTGATAGCTCAAGAGATGATTGAGCTGGAAAAAGAAATCAAGAACTCTGTTGTCGAACAACAATGCTTGGATTATAAGTTTGACTTATGATTAAACTGAGCAGGTGATCTGGCCAATGCAATATAAATTTGGGTTTGGGTTGGCTTCCATTAACTGTATCATGCGTAACGTAACTTGTGGGATGATAAGCTTGTGGTTAATGACCTTTGCCCAAACAATTGGGAAATCAGCTCAATTATGAGTCAGTGCAAGTTGTGGATAGACCGCTGAGTAGCTCGCTATGTCCGAAAGATTTAATTTGAGTTGAATTAAATTTTATTATAGATCTTAAATTATTATTATTATTTAAATAATAAAATTTAATTTTATTTAAATTTAATTATAAATATTATAATTAATTTTTTATTTTAAATAATAAAAAAAAATTTCGTTTAGATTTGATCTAAGCTTGGGCAAGGATATGAATTTTAACTTGATTCGATTCATAAACACCTCTACGTATAAGAGATACTGTTCAAAAAAGTGGACTAATTGCTTGGTCCGAATTTGATCGAATCTGCATATCATATTTTTAATTGAGTTAATTCGATTATTATTTATTTAATAAAAAAATTTTAAACTTAAATTTAAGTATAAAATATCTATCAAAATTTATATAAAATATATTTTTAAAATTTTTATATTCAAACAACAAAATGATCATTCAAGTTGAATCCACTGACCTGACCTTGAATATTTCTACTCCGTCGGCTCCTAGAATATTTTGAAAAGCTGTATAATGCCCGTGCGAGACCAAAGAATCAAGCATGCCCGCATACAGTCAAGTCTTTCCCAGTCATGGCTTAACTGTAATGTTGGTGCAGAACTTCGATCATGCCTGTTATTATTATTTTTAGTTAATATATCATTTCAACCCTTATTATAACATGATTCATAATTTTTTATTTAAAAAAAATTATAATTTAATATTTAAATTTTATTTTTATCTTGTTCGTTTGTCTAAAATTTAATGATTTTAACGTGATATTTTCTTAGACCAATAAAATTATGACACACAGCATTATTAACATGTAAGTAACATCACATCACATTTGAAAGTTTTTATTTTTATTTTTTAAATTTAAAATTTTTAAAAATACTTATTTATTAATTAAAAAAAATTATGTCGATACTATTAAAGTTTTAAAATAACTTATATAATAAAAATAAAATTTAAATATTAAATTATAATTTTTTTTAAATATCGAAATCAAATAGTATCTTAATCTACTTTTTCTTTTGTAGTTTATCATAAGTTGACATTACGGCAACATTTCATTGGAATCATCAAAGTTATATTACTACGGCACACGGATAATAAGTTTATGTACTACTTCCTTCAAGTTTGCTACTTTTCATCCTTCCTGAGGTGGCAAAAGCCGGTTCAAACTTAATAATTTTAAATTCGAATTATATTAAATTATTATTATTATTTTTTTAAATTTAAATAATTTTAAAGTTAAAATTATTTCAAATACATATATTTTATTTTTTAAATATAATTTGATCAGATTCAATAGACTTTGAAAAATTGCCTTTTTCCCCCAACATATTTCAAAGCGCATTCTTTTGAATATGCACTAATATAAAAAGGCCAAAACATCGTGAGTTGACTTGGAATAGGATTTGATTCAAGAATTGATCCTTAATCTGGGGATGCAACTGAGAATTTGCTTCTAAGCTATAAACATGTAGTTAAGGAAGAAATAAATCTGCAATTAATTGTCAGATTACTCTTTCATTTTGGGTCATGATCGATGAAATCGGTAGTATATTGATGCTAATCAATATTAATTTTAAAATAAAATGAAACAACATTAGTATTGTATAGTTTCATTTTTGCATTTGTCTATACCGGTTGTCCTTACCTATGCTAGTCAAACTTACCAATACGTACTGTTTAGTATCAATCGGTACAAGTTTTATTTTCTTTTGTTTTTAAAAATTTTTTCCCTTTTTCAATTTTTTTGTCTTGATATTTTTATTTTTTATAATTATATTTAAAAATAAAATATATTCATTAAATTAGGTTATTCAACCTATTAATAACAATTTACTGTATTTTAAATATTTTATATTTATTTATTTGTTATTTAAAATTTTTGATATTAAATATTTATAATTTTAAAAATTATATAAGAATAAACAAATATATATACATAATAAAGATATTTTTTGTTACGCTATTAGGACGATCAACAATTTGCGTGATCACCCGAATACTTATTTCGATCGAAAGGGCCATCAAGCTATTCTCTGAACATAAAAAACATGAAGGGTGACCACCCGACAATAACATGATTTCAGGACTGATATCTCTTTTTAAACGGCGACGGATTGATAAGTTCAGCTACAAGACACGATAGCCCAACAGCTAAATTGGCGCTAATCGTCCGTCAGTTACGTCATCTGATTGTGTATCCCCCTAACAACACCTATAAAAGGAAAAACAAACCTCAGGTAAGGGCATCTTCCCCTCTCTAATCTCTCTCATTATATTAATCTCTAAAAATCTGAGAGCTGACTTAGCAATTAGAGAATGTTCTAAAATACCAACTCTGACACTCTTTTTGACTTATTTTTTTATGTTGCAAGCCTTGATCAACCTCTCGAGCATCAACATGTCAATTTCTTCAAGATTGTAATCTTTAATCTGAAGAATTATTTGGGGTGGGATGATGCTCTGCATGCAGAGCAGCATTGCGAACAGAGCCAACCTCTTTTGTTAAAGTTTTGCAACAGGCAAAGCATAAGCATGCGCTGCAAAGCCTTAGCTGACTAAAAAGGCCAGTACAAAACAATGGAATCATTTACTTGGAGTAAAAGTGGAGTTGGCTTTAAATCTGACCAGGTGGAGTTGGCTTTAAATCCGAGCAGACTAAGTTGAATTTTTCAATTTGTGTTACGTCTGATTAAGAAAAGTTATTCATATTTTTTATCGAGCTAAACCTAAGCATATAAAAATTATAATTATATGTTCAAACTCGACTTAATTTAACTCATTAACATTTTTAATCATGTCATATTTATATATTTTATTATATTATAATTATAGTTATAAATTTTATATGTACATAAAAATTTTTATATGATAATAAATATTCATATTATATTTATATTTATATTTTTTAAATAATATTATTTTAATTATTTTTTTAATATTATATTTATGTCGTATAATTATTTTATTTCTAACATGATTAGGT
The DNA here is from genome assembly GCA_038382025.1 of Adansonia gregorii. Classification (NCBI taxonomy): domain Eukaryota; kingdom Viridiplantae; phylum Streptophyta; class Magnoliopsida; order Malvales; family Malvaceae; genus Adansonia; species Adansonia gregorii. The sequence continues at coordinate 5,271,711 of JBBYHO010000012.1, forward strand.
CCAACCAAACCTCATGTGACATGGTCTGCTATGGAAGGTGACATCTAATGGAAAGACGCCATATGATGTAGTTTTAATTTTAAAAATTTTTTAAAAATTTTTTAATATTATTATGTGTAAATAATATTTTCATTCAAAATGTTAAAAATAACAAATAAAATTTTTAAATATTACATGCAATATAATTTTATTGTTTCAAATAATATATTAACTGGCTTTGAAAATATCTAACTGCGCTCGTTAATAAGAACCCTTTTATCATATTGTTTTAGATTGTTCGTCATTGATGTAACCGTTGACCAAACGGGGACCTAAAGGTTGTGCCTATTTCCTGGTTGGCCTAAAAGGCCAACTCTCAGGGTTTACAGTTAATGGCCCACAAATGTGTTTATGATTTCGGCTACATTAGCAATGTTGGACCCAAATCTATTGACCCTTGATCTCAAGAGGTAGAAATGGGTGCCATAAATTGTCGTAGGTGTAAAGGATAGCTTTCCTTAAACTAATGGACCATTCTAATAGCTATTTGGGCCCAACTAACTCTTCTTATTCAGTCTTCATACATTTCAGGAAAATATTTTCTAAAAATAATTTTTCAAGTTGTAGGGTAACAACAAAAAGATAGGGTTTCGCATGTAAGGGTTGAAAGGTTTGGGTAATGTATGGAATTGGAGGTGTCTAAATTGAACAATTTCCTTAAAAATAAATTGATTTTTCTCTTGACTTGAATTTATTTTTCTTCGATTAACTTATTTTTCATGAAATAAACACTCGAAAATGTAAAAAATTATTTTTTTTCAAAAGCTACTTTGAATGAAAAAATGAGCCTAAATTTATAAAATAAAAAGCATTCTTCTGAATCTAAATCATTTTTTAATTTTTTGTTTCATCATTCTACCAAACATCTCAAAATTATTTTAAATGCTTATAAGTACATTTTCATACTCTTTGAAACCAAATAAATTGCAAATTTTTTTGACTTATTGGGATGAACAATTAAAATATTTTACAGTTATGGTAATAAGCTAAGATTCCATGATCAATTAGCAAAACAAAAGAAAGATTTGTAGTCATTGTTGCATATAAATTTGGGTCAAAATGCAACTTGATAAACCCATCATTGCAAATCTCAAAGAATTGACAAGAAAAAAGCAAATTGATTTATCATTGTTATCCAAAGTGTAATAATAATAATAAAAAAAATCAAGACACCCATATTTCAATCAAAGATATTTAATCATTGTAGTTAAGATTTGTGGGGTGACCAATGTGGTTTTCCCACTTTTTTTCTGTCTTTGACCTAATGGAGTCTAGGCCACCCTCTACACTAAAGTTTAGAAATTGCTATTGTATTTTTTCCCCCTTTTCTCTCTTTCTTTATCATATTGTTCTTAAATTTTTAGGGTCCCATTTAGCATGCCAAGCTATAATTCAATTATTAATGTTCAAATATGGATCTGGTTCTCAAATAATGTTTATTTTGATTGCATAGTAGGTGCATGCCATGAAGAATTTTTGAAAAACAAAAAAAAAAAGTAGCAAAGCTTCTTTTTTGACCTAAATCTATTAGGAGGACCCCAAAAAATGTGGGAGGAAATAAACAAAAAAAAATCCATGAAAATAAAAAACAAAAGCCTAAAAAAAAGGACAATTTCTTGTACCAATTTGTCTTTAGCCCACAAATGTACACTGAGAAGCTCAATTTCTATTATCAAAAAATATACTTTACATTAAATATGTTAAAATTTTAAATATAAATATAATATTTTAATTATATTTAAAGATTTTATGTTTTATTTATTATTTTATTTTTATGTGTATTAAATATATTGTGTTTTCGATCATTATAAAAAAAAATCAGATCTAAATGTGATTTGTAAATTATTTTTACCTAATTCTCAAAGTCAATTCACTTTAATTTAAATTTCCTTCTTTTTGGTTAACTCAAATGAATAGAGATGGATGATGATACTACTAAAAATTTCATAATTTTCTGGTATTTGATTACCAAAATTAGGGTAAATAACGAACTGGGTTAAAATTTATTATTTTATATGATCATATATAAAAATTAAAAACATTTTTCTTTGCATGGAAAGAATACAGAGTTAAACCATAATACCAAATTTGACATTATTATCAACATTTTTTTTTCTTGTTTTGCATTTCCTTTGGGCACAAATAACAAATCAAATGACACAGTTACATAGCAAAAAAAACAAGATTGAAGATTGAAAATGACCCATCAGCCATCGATCAATTCTATATATACCTTGATTCTCGTTTTTATGTCTACTTAGACCTTCATACGTAAATATCCATCTAGTTCGTAATTATTCAATAATTTCAAATAAGATAAATTATCTGTTAAATATATGAGCAATTAACAATCAAATATAAATAAATGATTACAAGATAAACTCGAATAAAAAATATATAAACACCAAACCTTTAATTATTCATTAATTTAAGTTCCTTTAAAATTTCCCAGAACTCATATTAATTTCGCCATCAAAACATGTTTGAACACTAAATTTCGATGCTCTCTAACGTTTTCTAACTCTGCAGATTATCTTCGATCCTTGATAATCCTCAGAAAACCCATCCAGCTTTACTATTCAAAAGACATCCGCACTCATCGTGCTTTTATTTTCCACTACGAATGTGTTTAAATTTACGTTATTATTATTATTATCGTTATTATTATTATTATTATGAAGGGTCACCGAATTCAAAGCCGAAAACGTTGAATATGATTGAGACTTTTTTTTTTTTTCCTGAGATAAAGTTTCATAGATAAGAGAATTCTCAATTAGATTCAGCCGAAATATTGAGATACTCTTAATTGCATTATAAAAAAGAAAATGTTAGAAAATAAATTTGAGATGGAGATTCGGTAAACCTGTGATTAAGTTATCAATTCAATTTATATTGTATGAAATCTAGATATGAATTTTTTTTTAATTTTAGTAGATTTAATTAAGTTTAAATTATTATTTATTGATAAATTTTTTATAAATTTGATTATAAATATCAAAATATTAATATAAATTAAATATAATTTTTATTTAAATTTAATTATAAATATATATAAATATTAATATAAAAATAATTTTTAATTTTTTAAAAAATAATTCAAGCAATTAGATAGGTTTAAATCCAATATAGACCAAATTTGAATAAAGATGCAAACCCATGGACAAACTGATCAACAAATGGCGACTAGGGTGCCAACTTTTCATACCCAAAGCTGTATCATTCTTATCATGAATTTTTTTAGGCTTATTAATTTTTTACATTATACAAAATGCAATAATATGCTTAATAAACATAAAATAATAAAATAATAAATATTTTACATATTAAGTACAATTTATATAATAAATAAATTAAATTATTATATATTTATACTCATATTTAAAATTTTTATATATTTAATAATTTATATTATATTTTTATATTTTTATGTTTGTCCAAAAAAATAATCTAATATATAAATTAGAAATATAATTTTTATTTATTAAAAAATAATTAATAATATTAATAATTTTTATTTGTCTTATATGACAGGCAAAAGAATTAATAACTATACTGTAGATTACTTATTTTAGTACTGAAACTTTATGATTTCCAAAGGGTCTCCATTTTTTTATTAAATGAATAGTCAGATCCATCGATAAGGACCAGACTTTACCACCCACAGTATCAACTACAGAAAACCCAGCTGTCGTAAGTTCTTGTACACAAATACCTTGTATAATTTATTGTATTTACTAGTATTTATATTATCAGGGGTAAATAAAATGTCAATGTATCAAAAAAATTCAATAAAAATGATTAAATTTAATTTATTGAATTCAATTTTATTAGGTTAGATAATTAAATTTTAATGTATTTGTTCAGTTAGTTTGCGGTTTTTTTATTACCTGTAGGAGTTAGTAAAATGTCTGTTTATAAATCGATTTAAATCAATTGAATTTGATTTATTTGATTTAATTTTTTGAATATTAATTTTATTTGATTAGATAGTTTAGTTTTAAAAAAATTATTCATTTAATTTATAATATTTTTATTTATAAATCGAATAAAATAAATAAAATAACATGTAATTATTGTTATCTAACCAAGTGGAAAAAACTTAAATAATCAATCGAACAAAATTGATTAATTTCAATTCAATTAATTTGTTATTTTTCACTATTATTTCATTATTTTTTTAAGTTTATTCAGATTTTAAAATTTTAAAATTAAATTAATCGAATGATCATATTTTTATTTAATTTTTTATTTTATATAAATTTTAATATAAATATAAAAATTTTTAAATATTAAATACATATATTATATAAATATCTACGTCTATATTATATCAATCAATAGGATATAGATCGAAATGATTTTAATCATAAAATAATTCATAATTAAAAAAAAAATGTACCAACAAAAAAGAAATGAAGGGCTAGCATTTATGATTTACCAGTTAAAACGAACTTACCAATATGCCCCTACGCAGGATAGGAGGTCAAAGTGGTCCATTGTTGGTCAAAGGGCTCAAATTTGCAGGATAATATTGTCATTCGAATTTTC
>JBBYHO010000012.1:5286373-5298373 GCA_038382025.1 Adansonia gregorii
ATATTTAATATTTGATTCATTTTTTATATGGTATTATCTATTATGGCTTTTATATTTTTTAATTTATCTTATTATTTAGTTATACAATTATCATATTCTAATTATCATTACTTGAAATAATAACAACAACAACAACAACAATAATAATAATAATATTCAAAGAAGTCTCAATAGTTAATGAGTTTAACTAAGTAAATTAAAAAAATATGATAAATCAATAATATACTTTATCGATAACGTTTTCAAAGCTTATAATATGATGTACTTTTTGATAAATTATTATTTCATCGTATACAGACTTGCTGAAGTGTCAGGTTACCCCCTGACCCAATTGGGCTTGGACTTTGATTCTTATATTTTTGTTTTAGACTAGCTCGGCCTAGTGAGAATAGTAATTTTAAATTAAAATAATATATATTTTATTTAAGTTTAATTATAAAATATATAAATATTAATAAAAATATATCTTTAATGTGATGAACATTAATTCTGACTTAAATAGATAGATTTTGACATGTTAAATAAGAGCCCAGGCTTGCGATTTTAAAAAAATTTAGACCGCAGCTTGACTCAACCCATGAGTAAGCTTATCATATATAAAATATAAATTAAATTTTTACTATTTAATTAAGTTATATATGGTATTAATATTTAATATTTAATAGTTAATATTTAATTCATTTTTTATGTAGTATTATCTATTATGACTTTCATATTTTTTAATTTATCTTATTAATTTGTCATATTATTATAAGATTCTAATTACTATTACTTAAAATAATAATAATAATAATAATAATATTTAAAGAAAAATTGAAATTTTACCACTAACATACACAAACTCTCAATATTTAATGAGTTTAACTAATAAAATTAAACAATATATGATCAATTGATGATATACTTTATTAACAATGTTTTTCAAACCTCATTATATGATTTATTTTTTGATGAATTAATATTTTATTATATATAGACCTATTCAAGGTCGGCTACTCATTCGGTCCAATTGGATCTGGATCAGCTTCTCATATTTTTATATTAGACTAGCCTGACCTGACTCGAAACAGTGATTTTAAATTAATATATTTTATTTAATTTAATTATATAATATATAATATTAATAAAAAACTATTCTTTAATATGATAAACAGTAATTTTGACTTAAATAAACAAGCCTGGGCACGTTAAATAAGGGCTTGGGATTGAGATTTTAAAAAAATGTAGACCAGGGCCCAGCCCAACTCATGAGCAAGTTTAATCATATTTAAAATATAAATTATATTTTTAATATTTAATTAAATTATTAAAAGAATATTAAAATAAAATTCATTATTAAAGTTTTTGATTTATAAAAAATTATTTAATTATAATTTTTTCATATTTAGTTTTAGCATTAAATTCAGGTTCGGGTTCAGGTTTAGGTCGGGCTCGGGTTTGAGTTTTTTCGAGTTTGGATCATTTCGGGTTTGGGTCATTTCGGGTTCGGTCCGTTTCGGATTCAGGCTCAAGTTTTTTTGAATAAATTTTCGATTCGGGTTCATTTTATCACTTCTAATATTATAAATATATGAATGTAACAAAATTTATATGATATGAATTCTTAATGTATCATAATATATATAAATATATTATTTTAAATATAATTATAATATAAAAATAATATAAAAAAGATATGAATATAAGTATTGACAGAATACAGAATTGAAGAGAACAGCTGGTGTTACTTGTTTTCTATCTTTCCTAGACCGATGTGAGCTTTTCCCTCCATTTTCCTAGCCAAAACTTGCCCGATGTAATCAATATACTCTAACTTTTTGATACAATCTAAGGGGCGATGGTAATCATCCACCATTGAATCAAAGTGGACCAATTTCCAGTTCATCATCTGGAAATGCAAATGCCGCCACTGAAATCCTTGCTTTCTTCTCGTTTGTGATGGCTTTATGTTCAATGCTTTTGCACATTCCATTGCTCATAATATGAAAACCAAAAAAACCCCAACATAATTCACGGTTGATTTCTGGATCATAATCGAAAATCATCAGTCAACATGTCTTATTTTTTGTAACTATTAACTAAAAATATTCATGATCGGACCGGATCAGTATTTGAAAATTTTTTCTTTTCTAGTCTAGATCCAATTCCGGTTGGCCTGAAGGCAATATTTAAATTAACAGTAAATAAAAGATTTTTTTTATTATTTAAATGATAATTCAGATCAGGTTAAATTAATTCGAATTAAAAAAAATTCATATTCAAATCTGACTCGATACGGATTTAACCGGTTACCCAACCATTGGTAAGTCTATTATTAAGTACCCGATAGCATCACCAATACTCACCACAGGAGAATTTGGAATTGGTTTGTGCTTAATTTGGAGGCCAGTGAGTTCATCATCTTGCTGAAGCAAAGTTAATGAACCTCCACCAGAATGAGAGGCTAACACCAAGAAAAAGAACAGGCCTTGAACACGGAGGTCATAGTTCATTCTCAACAATTGTTTCAGGTCTCCTTGCAGCCTTTTTAAACCTTCTCTATCCATCCCCATTAACACAGATAAGTTTGCATTTGATCTCCTCAGCAGCCTTTTGTACCTCTGTTGAGTATTCTTCCACTGCCTCTCTGTGAAACAATTACGAGAAAACAATTGCATTGAATATATAGAAAACGAACTCTTGGCACAATCCTATGGATTCATATATTCATTTGAGATGACATGTCGTAAGTTTAAAATTTTAATCTCAATATTTATAATTACTTCTACCATCTCTTAACTACGGATAAACAAATTGCTAGCTAAATATGAACTCATGGCAACGTAATTCAATTAGTTTATTTAGTTATTCAAGGTGACATCTAACATATTTGTCTCATTTCTCTTATATCTAGATCCATATACTTATGTTACACAAACTTTTAATTTTTCGTAAAATAGTAGATCCCCATACCTATATTATACAGACTTTTGATACTCGTATCTGACACCTGTTCTCAATACTTGTTTTTATACTGCCATTAGAATGGCAAAACTAGAACTCTTCTTTTTGTTTAGGTTAGATTCGACTCAAAAGTTCATTTTATTATTTATAATAATATGTTTTTATATTAATATTTATATATTTTATAATTAAATTTAAATAAAATATATTTTATTATTGAAATAGTAATTTTTTTTTATCATCGTCAGGTCATAGCTAGATTGGGCTCAAGCTAGCCTGAAAATTCATATTAACGTTTAAATAACATTAAAAATTATTTTTATATTAATATATATAATTAAATTTAAATGAAAAAAAATATATTGTCATTATATAAACAGTTATTCAGACCAATCTAAATCAAATAAAAAATTTCTTAAATCTGACCCAGTATGAACCAGACCAGATGGAGACTACCCCGATCCTTAGCGCGTTTACACAAAACTGTATGCAAGTTTCATATGTTTATTTACCTGAAAAAATCCCCATTCCTTGCAAGCAGGGTCTAGTTTCCTTCTTTCCTGTTCATCTCCATTGGCTAGCAAAGAGAAATCTATGATTGGAATTTCAAGTAAAGCATGGAAGATCTGAGCAGAAATAAATGGCCTGTACTCGTTTTCTTGAATGTATATTTCAGGGACTGACTGAGAATCATTCCTCGCTATTTCCTGCACATTTTGAACCGGTAAAGACTTGCCCCATACCAAATCCCTTATCTTCTTCAATACCTCCATCTTCAAGTTTCAAATCCATTTGCAAAAATTGCTAAATAATTGGTTCCCCAAACTCAGGGTTTTCACAAGCAAATTGCAAGATATTTGCTTCCGATTAATTTAAATTTATGGGAATCTGGCGTTCGAATATATTTAAAGATTCCTTGCTGGCAAGTTTTGCAGCTTTCCTTCTTGTTTGACTTGCTAGTTTAAGAATGGTAGCTTGAAATTGGATGATCATTTGAAGTGTGTATATTGTTTGCCATTGTTTTCAGAATAAAAGACGGGATTTAAATTGCACTTACTGATATAATAAATATTATCATAGTCAAGTATGATAAATATTAATTGTGAATATTGATAGTTTAAAAAATCGAAATCATAAAATAACAATTGTAATATTATATTGTGATCGATGCATAAATCTCGTAATTCAATTAAAGATTGTCTTGAGACCGTGGCTGTTATATTTTGATTCGGCTAATAAAATATACAACTTCAATTAATTTGAATTTTAAAAATTTTTAATTGAATTAATTAAAGTAGCCCATATACGGAGATTAATACAAATAAAAAAGCATTGAAACAAAGCAAACATCTAAGACAGAACAAAGCGGTAGATTCATAACACAAAAATAGAGGAGACAAATCCACTTAAACACAAAACGCAAATAATAGTATATGGATTAATATCTCAGATCAATTTAAAAGAAAAGGGTTTTTTGCGGTACCCAAATATTACCCTAGAAAAGGCCTACAATTTGTAAATACAGCTGCCATCATCACTTCTAGCAGTATTGGATCACAGTTTATAAGCATCGCCGGGCTGCTTTGCCTGCAAAATACAACAGCAAATTCTGGTGAATACTTGGTGTTTTTAATCCCAATTTAACATTGTTAATATAAAATAAGAGATTTTAAGAACGATAAAAGGGAATAATAAAAAGAAATTTCTTTATCTAAAATTTGAAAATATTGAATGAATAACAGTATCATAAACAAATTTTTGCAAGAAATTTTAGAAGCAAACCTCCCATGAAGGCCACTAGGATCAAGGGATCTAACTGCAGAAACTAGAAAGTTCCTCTTTTGATGGCATCTTCATTGGCATCTCCAAGGGCTGCTTCATTCAAATACTTGTCAGCCAATTGGACTCTCTTCACATTTTCTTGCTCTGCGACAAGCATGTTCCCGTATTCCAGGAGCTTCTGGATCGTCATCTTTGGTTGCTCGAATGTTGGGGGTCCTTCCCTGGAGTTCACAAGCTTCTTGCCGACACCGTCGACGCCAACACCTTCAATCCACTTCCTCACTTCGTCATCGTAAACTCTGGCCCTTAGGGCACCAAAGAAATCTGCAAATTAAGCAAAGCATTCAATTAATAATCGGAATCGAATTCGGATCACTGGAACTAAGAGTCTACAACTCTATGGTTGAAAATGAGACTTACCAATGGATTGGCCAGGGAAGGTGTCAACAAGCCTGACAATATCATCATCAGCAACATTGTCAGTCCTGAAGATACCTTTGCAGACACCGATTCTATCTTCCCTGGTAGGTGCCCAGTAGAACTTCTCCATACGACCATCACGGATGAGAGGAGCATACAACGTCGAGAAATCGTTACCAGTGACGATGATCGGAACACGAGGGTTCTCTTCCTTGTTGTACATTCCAGGGAGCTGCACGTTCGTCGGGTTATCAGCGATGTTCATCAATGTAGCATTCACCATTTGGTTATTGACTGTGTATTGGGTGGTTCCTCCGAGTCGACCAGCTCCGGCATCGAGATCGTTGATGAAAAGGCAGCACATTTTGCCTTTCCTGATGATATCGGCTGCTTCACGGTACCTTTGCCTGATCAACTTGGCTGGTTCTCCAGCATTTCCACTTTCCAATTCTCCGGCGCTCATCATAATTGGGCTGAAATTAACTCATCATGTGTTCATAATTTATCAGGTAAATTTCCTTTTTTTTTTAATCAACTTTAATATCAATCTTTGAATTTGTCTCTAGGAAAGTTGATCATAAAACTCACTTGATTCCCATCTTGGCAAAGACAAGTTCACATTGGAAAGATTTCCCTTGACCTTTGCCTCCCCAGATACCCAAGATAAGAGGAACCTGTAGAAGGAAAATTGTACAAATTGTTCAGATTTAATGTTTAGTTGGCACTTTTACCGGAGCCCATTGGGATTCAACCTGGGCTTATATTTAAAAAAAAAAAAAAAAGGCTCGGAGAAGGACTAAATGTGATTGGGGATTTTTTATTTTTTTTTAATTTTAGAGTCAGATTCAGGTACTAGAACTCAAGTTAAGTTCGGATTCAGGGCAAGTGTTCGCGAAGATATTTGAAAGTCGTGTTGGAAGGTAGGGCGGGCAAAAATCCACCCTACCCAAGCCCGTTGCCATCCCGATATGTTACAGTCAAATATTTTAGTATTTCTACTCTTTCCATTACCGATACGCACAGACCGACTAAAATCTCTTATTGGAAGCAAAACATTGAAGTTTCTTAACCGAAATTTATAAGATTACCTTAATGTTAGGCAGGGTCATGAAGTTCTTGGTGATGTGAACAACAAGCTTGTCCATGAATGCAGGGGCAATATAGAAACCGTCCATGTTGTTGTCCAAGTTATATCTAAATCATGTAATAACAAAGCAAAGTACTTCAAAAACTAAACCAAGCATTTGATCCAGGGTTTTGAATTCATTTCTTCGAAGTATATAACTATATATATATATATATATATTCACACTCACGTGCGAAGTCCTTTGCTGATGTATTCATAGGAACTCATGACAGCGTAGTGAGTTCCATCGTTCACAGGAGCCTGGAACAGGGTGTCGACCATGCCTTTCCCTCGGGTAATGTCTTGTTGGTCGTCGGAAACATCGTAAGCAAGACCTCTCCATCGGTCCTTGTCGGTCTGCTTATCTTCGTTCACATCTTTGGCCGCAACTACCTTGAAACTTCCTGATGGAAGCTGCTTGCTGTTGTTGAATCTTGAGCTAACTTTCTTCAAGTTGGTCCCCAAGAAAGCTGAGCTTGGAACTGCAGCTCCAGCACCAGAGCCATTCAAGTTCAACTGCATAAAACAAAATAGTAGTACTACTCTTTAAAACCATGACAGAAATATATCTAATCCAATTTCCCAATCTGTATATCTTTCTTCTCCTTTCCTACAAAAGAGCTTGTAGCTTAGGAACAACAAAGTAGATTGTAGAAATTAAAAATCAAATTTTAAATTTAATAGATATGACCTCTTATGAGTAAAAATTAATTAAACTAAATCCAAATTTATCCATATATCTTCTTTAACAACCGAGTTTAAAGCTTTTATTAGTACAAAAGTGGTCCCACTCTAAATAAAAAAAAAGATTGCAAATAGTGATATTCATATTTTAAATTGACTATCCGATTATATAAAGAGCTAAGTTTGAAATTCAAAATTTAAAACAATAAAAAAAACCTCTCAATTTACAATACCATATATGATTTCACTTGTTCCAAGATTTGCATTCTTTTAACTTATACCGCGACAAATATTACACTCTTGTGGTATATTTGCATATTGCATCATAGAGGGAAAAAAAAACAATACTTATTTGTTTTAAAACATGCTTAGGTCGACAGATGTCTATTAACATGCATGCAAGGACAAATAAGAAAGACGGTTTCATCGTACAGTAATTAACTAATCAATAAAAATTTGAAATAACTAATTAAACTATAAATTATGGTAAGCAAAAGAATAAGAGGGGGTTACCGGTGCTCGGTTGACAGCACCAATGGTGGAGATGGCAGCAGCCATGGGAGATTGAAACAGTGAATGTTATCTACTGAGAACAGTGGAAAGGAGAGCTCAATGAAGTGAGACTTTGTCTTTCGACAAGCGAAAATAAAGAGTTTGGGGCAAATTTTATAATGATTTCGAAAATTAAGAATGTTTTTTTTTCTTTTTTTTTCTTTTATTGAAAGCCACACAATCAAGATTGGCAATGCATATCCACATGGCAGATGTGGATTGCTTGGCAATCGCAGATTCTTCATTATTCAACCTTGAGGTTACAATTTAAGATTGTTTCTTTGCCACTTAAAAAAAGAAAAAAAAAACAATTCGTTCATTTATTACCACACAAGATTTCATGTTCGAGGTTTTGTTGGGAAAATTTATTATTATTATTATTATTATTGGATAAGAGGTGATGAAAGATGAGGTGAAAAACCTGTTTGTGATTTCAATTTAATTTCATTATTTTTGTCTCAAATTTTCTTGTTATTTAGAGGTTGGTATCCTTCTTGGAATAGGGACATTTGGGAAACCATTTTGGAATGACTTTAGATTGTGAAAACTATGTACTCCAAAATTGAAATATCTAAGAATTTGTGGTTAGAATTTAAAAGAATAAGAATGGAAGTGTTTATATTGGTTCGAAAAAAAATTTAATTTTTTTAATTAAGTTTATTTTTTATTTGGTTAAGTTTGTTTATATTATTCATATTTATTACTTAAAATTAATAAAAAAATTAAAAATTTTATTTTTATATTAATATTTATATATTTTATAATTAAATTTAAATAAAATTTTATTAATTAATTAAATATCAATTCGAGTCGATTCAAATTGACAAAAAATTTGTTCAACCTGTGACAGGATTTTGATTTATCTGATGCCCTGTACAGCTCTACTAGGTCAAGCAAGTAATTCAAACCATGGATAAGTTTAAATATGAAAGAAATTTTCTATTTTTTAGTTCAAAAAATTTTCGATATGATTATGTTAAATTTCAATCTATTTCTTGGTTTATGATATATATATATATATATATATAAACTTTAAAATATTTAATTAGAACACATTTAAGGTTAAAAAATGTACTCAACTAGTTTTATAAATGAATATGCAGAATTGAAGAAATAAAAATGTTGAGAAAGAAAAGAGAAGAAAAAATTAATTGGCAGGATTTTGTCTTAAATTGGATTATTTTCTCCTTTTTCTTTTGAAATAGAATTCATGCAAGCATGAAGTCTTGGAAATAAGAAAAAAAAATTATCATTTGCATTTGTATGAAAAAATTTGCAGCACCAAAAAAATAAAAATAAAAAAATTATCTATGGATCAGATCGAGTCAAATTTAAAAGTTCATTTATTATATTTAAAAATTATTTTATATTAAATTTTATATGTTTTATTATTATATTTAATTATAATTTTTACCATATAAACAAAAATTCATTTCAAATTAGTTTTGATTACAAAAATTTTGTCCAAATCCGATCCGAATAAATTTGCCTAATTTAAACAGAGGAGAAAAAAATAGGGAAAATGAAAAAAAAAAATTGCAAATTATTGCTTTCCAGCATAAATTTTCTGATTTAATAAAGGAAAAAAAATGGTGTTATTATTGAAGGCCTGTCTAGGGATTTACACTTCTTTTCTTCATTTTTTTTTTCCTATTTTTGACAGAAGTTTAGAATAAGTTAATAAAATATGAAAGTAAATTTAGAACTCTTAGGATGATAAATTAAAGTACAATTTTCGTAATTTATATAGTCTTTTATATAATAAAATAAATTTAAAGAATTTATATTTGGTATGCTAACCGTTTATAAATTATTACACAATTAGTAAATTAGATAATGCCATCTTGTTAAATACTTTTAAAAATAAATATAAATAATTTAATTTTTAATAAGTTAGTTTAATCAGGTTCACTAATAATATATAGATTTAAATTTAATTATTAAAAATTAAATAAAAAATATTTAACAAATAAAAATATATAATATAAACAGGTCTAAATAAATTTAAACTATTCAATTATAAATATAGATGAATTTTTAATCAGATCAAACTTAGATAAATTTATAGAATATTAATACCAGCCCGACCCATCCGGCCAGTAAGTAGGTCTAATATTAACTAAACTCTTTAATTAATTATCGGTATTGAGTGTTACACAATACCTAATATTGTTGCATGCTATAAACCATCACTTGATCTTTCTTTTTCGCATACATATATGTATAATATTAATCAGAACATAGTAACACTGATTAAAATGATATTTATAGAAAAAATATAATTAATTTTTTTTTTGAATTCAAGTAATACATTAAATACAAAAAAAACTATCTAAAATGATAATAAAATAATTATTAATTAACTAAAAATAATTAATAGTCACCCGTTAACCGGACCACCCATATATATAGCTGATTTTATATGCACTCCATTATAAATCTATATTTATAAATATAACTCACTTTCTTAAGTAATTTTCCATTCGTTAGTTTGCAATCAACTCATGAAACTCCAATTTTAAAGACTACAGATATATGGTTCTCTTTCAAAATTTTCCTTCTCCCGCCAAGTTGAAGAATGAAGACAAATAATCTTTTGACTACAAGACAATTTTGTTCGTTGTTTTTTATTTACGGATGAGCCAAACAGTCTTCAAAGGGTCATTAACGTTCATCTTAATCATTTCTCTCTTATTGTTTAAGCTTTGTGGAATTTCTGTAATCTTTCACTATAAATAAATAAAATGTATAAGTTAAAATTCATAATTTAGTTCAGTTAATTTATATAATCATTTTTAAAAAGTGATATCCAATAAATTTAAAGTTTAAATTTTAACATCAATAATTATTTTTCTCACCCAGGTTTTAACATTCTTTGCATCGAAAAAAAAAATGTGTAAGGTTGGATTCATTTGGGTCTTCGCTTTGGATGTCAAGGAATCATTTCTTGACAAGTTGTCTCAATGTATTTCAGGCAAAGATATGAACCAGGTAATAACCTTTGATGAATGACGAGCTTATATCATCCGCCATAGCCAACTAAGCTTTCCATACATGCAGGAAACCCCATTTTCACTTAAACGACGTACACCTAGCTACCAACTTGACAAATTATTAAACATGTTAAAATTTTAAATCTAAATATAATATATGTATTAAATTTATCATAACATGTTTATTATATTATTTTCGTGTGTTTATTAAAAATGTCGTATTCATATCTTATTTTTCTATCTTGCTCATAATTATCTAAAATTTTGCATACTTCAGTAAGGCCATTCAAAATTAAAATGAAAAAAAAAACAATTTTCTAATTTTTTTTTTACTTTAGTTTAGTGATCAACCCATGGAATACTTTAATGAGGCAGCTTGTCAGTTCTCAATTATCCCCATTTAATTCGATTGGTATCAAAAAAATTTGTAAATCACTAGTTTAATTTATCAATTTATTGCTCCATTGTTGAATAATAAAAAATTATTAATTCATCTTCCCTTTTAGACTGGACTGGGTAATAATTTGAGCAGGTTAAATTACGTTGATTTTGGATTTAAACAAAAAAAATTTTAAATTTTTTGTATTACAGTTTAATCTAACCTACGAACACTTTTATTTTGAATGATTATCGAAGGATTTCAGTTGAGAAAGAAGGAACAATCCAAGGATATTTGATTAAACAAAATTTAGTATTTATAATTGATAAACATCTTTGGTTTGTTAATATGCTGTTTGAAGATGAAGACCATTTATGTTATCGAGCGTAAGATATAAACATATATCTGATATGAATATCTTTAATTTTTTAAATTTTTTATATATTTGAAAACTATACTGTAATAATTATATTTAATTATTTTATATATAAATATTAAATGAAATATTTTTTGACAATTTTTTTCAAGTTATAAATAAAAAAGAGTTGCTTTCAGTTTGTGCATAAACCAAGCAAACAGAACCTAGCGAAATAGATATAAATAAACCAACTCACAATGACCGCATCAAATCAATTAAAAAGGAAAAAAGCTAAATAGCTTCACTAGATGTGCCAAAAGCAAAGCAGATCAAATATACAATAATTTCCTCAAACGCTAGCGACAGGACTTTTTCAACGTAGCCCTTTTCCACTTCCTCTTAGACTTTGCCGTATTCAATGTCAGTAGGATTTTGACTTGGTAGTCAGGGATTTAAATACTTAAATTCAGTAGTTTAAGATTGGATTGATTAATTGAATTAGTTAAATTAAAAATTAATAAATTATTTGATTTAATTTAATATAATCATTTTAGATATTAAATTGGATAAAATATTCACTAAAAAAAAAGATAAAATCAGTAAAAAAACAGGTTTTAATTTTTATTTTTTTAAATTATGTTTGTAATTTATGAGATTTGAGTTTTTAATATATTAATTTTATATTAAAAATTATATTATTAAGTCAGATATATATTTTTATTGTTTACAAATTATATTTAATATTTATTTAATATTAAAACTA
>JBBYHO010000012.1:5405646-5441222 GCA_038382025.1 Adansonia gregorii
GAAACCTGAAAGTAATAAGAAAACAAGATCTCATAAAGGTAAATGAGGATAAATATGAAGTAGGAAAAAGAGAAAAGAGAACGGACCTTTAGTGCCGGCTTGTGGAAACGGTGGTGGTGGCGGCGGCGGCGGCGGCAGCACCATCAATCTGATTCAGTTTCCAATTTTAGCTCTGGGTATCTCTAATTCCAACGCCGTAACTTATGCTAAATCTTCTTCTTTCCTCCAATTTTCTCTTCAACCGAACAGAAAAACTCCCATAGCATCAACCAAAACAAAGAGATCTCGGGAATTTTGAATAAGAGATTGGAAAAAGTAGAGATCTTTTGCACTATCTCTCTTGGTTGTTGACAATATTTTATTTCAATATATACCATTACTATACTGGAATTAATTAAACACTTTTAACTCTTTAATATATCATCCACCCAATAATCAAACTTTGTTTCAAACACGAGAAAAAAGTAATACAAACACTGTTGACTTTCCATAACTAAAGAAACATAGACGAACATTTTAAAAATAAATAACATAAACAACCTTGATCAAGCAACTTTGACCAAAGTCCGAGCTACAAAAGTACAGTTACACTCATGAAATGGAACGGCAGTGGAGGTGGTGGTGCTCAGGTGTTGAAATTGATTTTGTTGTAAAGGTGGCTGCCAAGGAGTTGGGCTGCTTCCTCTTCATCGATTTCTGGTTCGGGCTCCAACGTGCCTATCGCGCTAAATTCGAAACCAAAGTCAGCATGCCGGAGGCTGGTACCAGCATTAGGAAAGGCCTGGTGGCTGCCTGGATAATCTCCAACATATGCACCAGCGCCAAAAGCTCCGTCACCCCGTGGTGTATCTCCACGGCCAATGTCCCAAGCTCCTTCGTGACCTACATGAACGATGTTGTGGATATAATTAGGGACGAATACTCCGGTGCCTCTCGAACGTGGCAGGTCTCCAAGGTACACAAACCGACCATTTCGATCCGGAACGTGAACGGGAATCGGAGTACCTACTCGACGGCTCTCGTTGTCACCTGCACCGAGCCTACCGTGATTGCCTGGACAGAACAAGAGCTGATAACGAGGACGCAGAGCAACTACTCCACGACTAGCAACAGCAGCAGAACGGAAGCCGACTTGATTGCCTGGACCACAAGCAGAAGCGACACGACTTCCGCCACGAGCTCCGTCGTCAGCCATCAAAGAAGCAAGACAGGGAAGTAAATTTTGAGAAGCGGAATTGAACGTTTTATGGGATTCATTTGAAAGGAACCTACATGATCACGTCAGGATGTCGATCACAAATGAAGGATCGATAGCGCATTTTCGCGCTTTTTTTTTTCCCCTTTGATTTGCCACGACTCTGATGAACTCGCATCCTAATGCGCTCAACGGATGACATCACTTCGATGCATGTGATGGAAAAACAAAAAATCAAAATTAATAACAAAAATAAAAATACTGAAATTAAATGTAATATAAAAAGAGAGTATATAAACAATTAATTAGAAACTATTTGATATCAAATTTGTAAGTTTAGTGATGGTGCCAATTGACAAGGCAAATATAAGATAAAATTGAAGAGAAATAGGATGAAATTTAAATTTATGGATCTTAATCAATAAAAAATAATATTTTAAAATATTTTAAAAATAAAATATAATATATTTTTAATTCTTTTATAAAATTAAAAAAATTATCATGTTATCTTAAATACGAAATCATATATATATATATATATATATATATACATATTGGTAGTACCAAATTTCCTGCCAGTGACGCGTTGCAAATTTGTGGAAAGTGATATGAGTAGATTACTTAATGCCAATGGGAAAGATATTCCATGACCAGAGCTGCGTCTGACCATTCATATATATTTTTTTTATCCTGTGTCGTATTTTGTTTTTATTTTACTTATTATTATTTCACATTGTACCCAATAGTATCTACCCCTGTCCACCACCCTTTGAAATGAAGGCGAGGTGAGAGACGCCGCAAATTTGATGCTTCCTGACTGCCAAGCTCCGCACCTCCTGCTTGGATAACGGTAAACGTGAAAGCGGCAGGAGTGCGGAGCCTGACGCACAGGGAGCGTCCAGTTTGTGCGAGGACTCTCATACGGCGTTGATTTAAGGGTGATGGATCAGGAAAGTTAAAATGCTATTGGTTGTCAATCGATGGAACTTCCCGATTGACTCACCAAAGTCGGCTCCTCATTGGTGCTTGAGCGAACCTTAAGCCTGAAGGCCTAGATGAGTTAGCTATTTGTAACCTATTCGAGCCCGTTAAATGCTCCATTAAATTAAGTTATTTAATTAAATAATAAAAACTCAAACTTGAATTTAAATTTATTATATAAATGAGCTAAGCTTAAATTTTATAAGTTAGATATTAAAAGCTCGTAAATAATTTTATGTATATATATTTATATATTTGTATTTTTTATTTGTTAATTTAGGTATAGATACTTAGTAAATTATAATTTTATCTTGAGAATTATAATTTTATTTATTATTATCTACTACTTACCTAACTTCAATTCTTAAAGAATCTTTTACTCACATTTTCTAGCATAAAGATGTTTACTAAATTTTAAATTAATAAATTAAAAAATAAGTTCAAGCAAATATCTAATAAATGGAAGAAAATAATTAAACTATAAATAAGCTAAACAAGACGAGCTTAAGCTTCATATTTTTAAATAAGTTGGGCCTAAGCTTGAAATTGACTCGTTTATATAAATAAGCCAAGCTTTAATGGCCTTTTTTTTAACAAGCAAAACTTGAGCTTCAAGCATTCGACTTGGCTCAACTCGTTTAAATCCTTAAAAAAAATATTTTTTTATTATATTTAGTAGTTGAAAGCTTTTTACATTAAACAAATTATTAGACACTTTTAATTTATTCGAAACTCAACGTGTATAATCTATATGAATATAATATGAAGTATGAATTAAACAAATATTCATTGTATAAAAAGTTATGAAAGTATATAAAATTAATTTAATTTTACATTAGTGCAAGAGAATCTCCTTCATATATTAATATTAAATAAATTTAAATTGATTTCTTTAAATTAAAATTGTTAAGTTTAATTATTTTTATTTCATAATTTAATTTTATATATTAGTATAATTTTCAAAGCTTTAAAATTATATTATTATTTTTTATTTTCGTATCCATCAATTATTAATTACCAATGTTTAAAATTAAGAGACTTATTATTACTTTTAAATTAAAGTGATATAAACTGAATAAAAATCAAATTAACTTTTTGACTTTTAGCAAAACTTAAATCTTCATCCAAGTGTCAAATGTGTGTTTTCCTTTCATTAATATATTATTTACAGATACGTACACACACGCGCGCACACACACGCGATAGAATAAGTCCAATACAAGGTTTAACATTATTTGACCTTTCTAAAATGAAATGTCAAGATTCACCACTGTTGCTCAGGAAAATTCTTAAAAACACCTTTAGGATTTTGCTAAAGCATGTGATAATGGTTTTTGTTCTTTCCCTATGGAAAGTGACTCTTTGATAACTACAATAAGGGGTTTGATGTAGATAATATTTCATTATCGGTTGGAATTTAAGGTTTTGTTTTAAAATTAATGTATTTCATTTAAAAACATTCCTTAAGCAATTTAATATGATATTAATTACAATGTCAAGATTCGATAATATTAGGATATTATTATACTCATCTTGTTCTTAAGTTACGATACATTAAAAATGTGATATATATGACTTTGACCCTTAATTTTAATGTTGTTAGTTCTTTTTATCCTTAAAACGTAAAGAAATAATAAACGAAACCACGATACTTATTTTTGCTTTTGGTGGCTCTTCCTTGCAACTTCTCCCTTTCCCTTTCGACTAATACCACTGCCTCTTCCTCTCAAATGATAAAACTAATGCCATTGGCCCTCTCTACCAACTGATGATAACTGATACCACTATTTCTCCTTCTCTTCCATGTACGATTTTATTTCCAAATCGTCTACTGTTATGTTTTTAGCCTATGGGTGCATGTCAGATTTAAGAGTTTAAGGTTTTGATTTTAAGGGTTTTATGATAACGTGAATGAAGAACCCCAAATTACTAAATAGCTTATGGTTTTGTATACGTGTTGGGTTTATGAAATAATTAATTTAAAATTTATATAAATATTAATACTTTAAATATAATTATAACACATAAAAATATACGAATACAATATAAATATATGGATTACTGACCTAATCCTTTGTACCAAATAATTATTTAATAATGCTAGAATTTTTCTTACTTTTGGGCCTTTTGATATTCAAGAAGCCTGTGCAAGAACACAGCCCAATACTGAGGCCCAAATTCAAGTCATAATTTCCTGGATCTACACGATTCTTCATCATATTTTCCGTCTATAAAATTAAGCCGCTCCATGTTTAAATTCCCCAAATTGTAACCTTAATTGGGGTTTTAGGTCTCTCACTGGCTGTCGCCTTTATCAGAACCAACGTGAATAAGCTTCAGCTTCCGAATCGGAAAAAATGGTGAAGGGACGCCAAGGAGAGCGAGTCAGGTCCCATTTGATCTCTTCATTTCTTCTTTCAAAACCTTAACTTTTTTTTTTTTCCAATTTCCCCATTTTGACTTATGGAATATAGTTTTTAGACTTAACTCACTCTTTTCCTTTTGCATTTTTTCCCCTTGCAGACTCTATGTAAGATGAACCATCTTGGGCTACAAGAGGTAATAAAACTTTAACTTTTTTTTTTAATATTTTGTTGGTTTTAAGCTGTGCTTTTTGGTTTTGGGAACTAGAGAATTTTTTTTTTTTGACGGAAATTGAATATTTAGTTAAATTTATGAGTAAATTTAGCTGATTTAATGTGTTAAAAAAAGAAAAGTGGAGGTTTTCTTAGTTTGTTTGTTACGAAAACTAGTAAAGGAAACAAGACTTAGGGCTGCATTTATTTGCAGAAGATTGGTTTTTATTGGCTATAGGCGCTGTAGTAACTTCATTTTTTAACTGAAATTAGTGTTTGGGAACTAAGGGTGATTGAATTTCTAGGTTTTAGAATGCGGGTTTAGGCTTTATTTGTCTTGTGTTCTTTGAGATGATGAACTGAGTGGGAGAACCGGATATTGGTTTTGGGGTTGGCTTTTCTTTTTGGATTGGTGCTTATGATTTGTGTGGTGGCGATGGGTGCTAGGTCAAAGTCGAACCAGTATCCAAACACTTGATTGATCCAGATTGAGGGAGTTAACACCAAGGAGGAAGTAACTTGGTATGCTGGCAAGCGCATGGCTTATATATACAAGGCTAAGGTAAAGAAGAATGGCTCACACTATCGTTGCATTTGGGGAAAGGTAACTGGGCCTCATGGTAACAGTGGTGTTATTCGCGCTAAGTTCAAGTCTAACCTTCCCCCCAAATCTATGGTAAGCATGTTATATTTTTTTTATTTAATGGGTTTCAGTACATTGTGCTTTTGATCTTACATTTATCCATTTGGTGCCTTTGCAGGGAGATAGAGTCAGAGTCTTTATGTACCCCAGCAATATCTGAGGTAATCCTGGCTTCCCAGTTTACGATCTGTCTCAGTTATTCTGAGAGTTAATGAGTTTGCTGCTGATTTTTGGTTTATCAAATTTGTATGTTTGTATATGATGAATCTTTGTCCAGTTTAGTGATGCTGACTTTCTGTTTGAAGATTAGCTGCTTGATGGACAAAGTTATTTTTTGCCTGCTTTATTCATTGTTAGATCCTTTTATGTAATTTTTAACATTTTGCATCTCCGTCTCAATGAATTTTACAATAACAACATCGGTAACGATTCATATATTCGTGTTGCATCAACTCCGAGCCATTTGTGATTATTCATTACGAGACCCCTACATTAACTAGATGGCATAATTCAGCTTTACTAATTTTTCTTCTATTGTTTTCTATGTCTTTGAGATCTTTCGATCATAGCTATGGTCGACAAATCTGTCATCTTTTAGCCCAATTCTATTTAGATCATTGTACCAGCCATAAACTTTCATTCAAATTTTTAGTATAGTGATATTATCTAGCTTGTAAAAACATTATGCAACCATTCAACATATTGTCCACGAGCTATACTATTGTAGCCACTAACATGCTCATTTACCGTATCATAATTGTGTATTTTCTTCCTTTCCTTCCAGTTGTCTAGATGCCGGACAGAGTCTGATTGACAAACGACGACTCAAGTTTCTTTCTTCTCACTTTATTTTTATAACTTAGCCAACAATGTTGTGTGTTTTCGGAGCAGTCATTTTGTTTCTTTAGGAAGTTGAATGAGACACTCTGTTTTTGTTTTACATATTTGTTCCATCAAGGATTTTCCATCCATTCGTTCCTTGACTTTGAAGTTTTGGTTAATCAATCATTTTTTTTGAAACTGAATACCGAGGTTGATCTACTGGAGCATCAATCATTTTCGAGATTTAAATTGCGGTCATGGATGCCATTTCAGTTATGTCATGTTTGTTACAGTTCCGATCATGTCGATATTAAATATCAACCACAAAAACAGTCAAAATTCTAAAATGGTGGCCATAGCATAACATTGCGGTTAATGTTTAAGTTTTGGATGATCATCTCGATGCTGTAGCAGCAGTTATCTCTTGCAAAAACTTGCATGATAAATATCTGCAGTCTGGCAAGCTCCAAGTTTTAATCTTTCTTACCTACAGATTACTTTTTTAAAATTTTTAACATTTATCCTCTAATTTTTATATATTTATTAAATTATCAATTTTCAGTCATTTTTAATAAACTCTAGTTAAAAACAATGGAGCTCACTTCTTTTGAATTGTCAATCTATAATTGAGCTAACAAATTTCTAACATTAACCTTTCGAAATAAATAAGCCTCAATAATTAATCATAATTAATTAATTAATTAACTAATAACCCACTGGCATCTTACAAAAAAAGGCAAGTAATAAATAACGTTAAAAAAAGAACAGTTTGCTCAAAGTTTCAAACGCCTGCTGAAACAGCCACATTCTTTTCATTTGTTCATCCTCAGAACTCGAAAGGATTTTTAAATTTTTTTTTAAAGTCAAATATCTAATGTTTTTTCAAATCTTTAGGAATTCTTTATTTTCTAATGGGAAACTTCAATCAAATCCATAGAAGCTGATTCCATCAAATCATTCCAAAAAGGATTTTTTTTTTCACAAAAAACCCCCAGTTTCCCAAACTTGAACTCAATCCCAGTGTTATTTATTTATTTATTTTAAATACAAAACCCAGTTTTTTTCCATCAAATAAAGAAACCCAGCTCTTTAAAATCCAACCCCCCACCCCTCCCCCGCCAAAAAAAAATGAAAAACAAGGTCCAAATTATTCACAATCGGGCTAGAAACAGCCTGGTACTCCAACGTTGGTGTATTGTTGTTAAACAAGTATTTACTAAGCAATTACGGTTTCAGAAACCCAATCTTCTTAACCATGTGTCACAAGACGATTTGTTGTTTGTTAAGCTGCATAGCAATTGCATGGATGAAGACGGTTCCCATGCAGACCATTCGATCCAGATTTCAGTTTTTCAAGTTTTCGGGCTTTGAGTTTGGTCTTTTGTGTGTCGGTGGTTTTTGGGAACATCTATTTGATGTTCCTTCCGGTTAGTTTTAAGGCTATTGGTGCTACGACGCCATTTTTCACGGTGGTATTTGGTAACTTGGTGACACTGAAGAGTGTTATATCCTCTCATCGCCTATATCGATAAGGTAACTCACTCAGCTCTAGCCAACAATTTCACACTCTTCTGTCCAAGTTGTTGCATCAACAGAGAGGGCGGCTTGGCTTACTTATCTTACCTTGTTCCTGTTGGTACTGGGGTTATCATTGCCAGTTGGGTACGTATTTGGTTAATTTTTGTTTTTTTTTATTGGTTAACGTTAGCTTTTTCATTTTTTTTTTTTTTGGGAAATGGTGTTGGCTTCATTTTGTTGGTTTGATATAATTTAAGTGATGATAGAGTGGTTAATGAAAATGGTAGCTTTTTCTAGGGATTTTTTATTGGAATGTAGAACATGGTTTGCTTTATTTTGTTCAAAATTTTGTTATATTTATGGAGGATTTGAATTTATGTGGAAAGGATTTTGCTTTATTTTATTGAATTGTCTTGGTTTATATGATTTTAGGTGATAATAGAGAGGGAATAATGTGGAATCTGATGCCAATTCCTCCCATATTTTTTAGGCTAATGTAATTATTGTGATGTCATATGACAGGTTCAAAGTATTATCAAGTTGTAAATAAGTGGATTCTTTCATGAGCTTCATGTAGCCATTAATAGTTGAAGGATTGCAGTATTTTGATGTTTGAATTATGAATTGAGGTATATTCTTTGAGCTCTATTCAATGGAAAGACAAGAACTACAAGATTTAAAATTAGATATCTTGTTATTTGGAACTTATGGGAATGCCCAATTTTTTAGCTTAATTTGAAGGTTTTTCAATAATAATGGACACAATTTGTGGATTCTCTTTTCGTTTTTCTTGGTTTCAAACAGATCATTAAATCACGAACTTATTGTTTATGATTTATCAACATCTCTCACACAGTTTCCATTTCCTCTTTTTCCCTTCTCTCCATTTTCCCGTGCATTTCCCATGTTGTATGTTTAGGTTGCGGCATTTAGAAATCTGTGGTCTGGAACCTTGCCCCTCTATTTGATTTGAAAACCTTCAAATTTCCTCATTTTATCTTTATAAATTTATATTCGTGCATTATTCACATAAATTGTTTCGTTTGTTTAATCTGCTTTCTGACTGTTATTTTTCATTTTTGTTACACGACCGTAGGGTGAACCAAGTTTCCATCTGTTTGGTTTTATCAAGTGCATTGCAGCCACACGTGCAAGGGCTCTCAAGTCGGTTTTACAAGGAATTTTTCTTTCTTCTGAATGGTGAGTAATTTTTCCGCCATTGCTTCGACTTTGTAGTTGGTAGCTTAATTTTTATATATACGTTAGGTCCGAGACTAGGAACGGGTACTGAAAAATTCTTGCTATTTTGTTTTTAGAGAGAAGCTGAATTCCATGAATCTCCTTCTCTATATGGCCCCAATGGCTGTCGTATTTCTACTTCCTGCATCACTTACTATGGAAGAAAATGCTGTTGGCATTACCCTTGCCCTTGCCAGAGATGACGTCAAGAGCATTGGGTATCTACTATTCAATTCAGCACTTGCATATTTTGTGAATTTGACCAACTTTCTAGTCAGGAAACATACCAGCTCCCTGACTTAGCTGTTATGACATGTATGATGCTTGCTAGCAGGCTTTTCTCAACTTTTCCCCCGAATTTTTTGGTTTTTTAGGAATTTGCAATGTTTATGTTGTTTCTTCTCTTTAAAAGAAAAACTGGTTGAGAGCATTGGTTGTTTATATATTTATGCATACGAAATTTAATTGACAAGAGTATTTACTTATTAGAAAGATCTAACGAGAAAGTGATTCTGACGGTTTGAATTCTATGAACTCCTATGGTTATGAAACACATCCATCTTTCGGCTTTTTATAGAAACCAGCATGGTTACTGTAAGTGTTAGTTCTTTATAAACTTTCCATAGGAATGATCATTATACCATATGGTTGATTATTCTTTTGCCATTTCTTCATCTACAGATTACCCCTCTTATTTTTGCATGATTATGTAGACATTTGAACAGACATTAATTTAAAGCTTTGAGACACTGATAGGTTTACTCTTGCAGGTTATAGGAAATGCAAAAGGAGCTGTAGATGTGGTGGCTTGCATTTTAACTTCTAGAAATCCAGTCTCCGTTACAGGAATGGTCAGTTATACACTCACAGTCTTTGGGGTTATACTTTACCGTGAAGCCAAGAAACGGAGCAAGGACATCGGCAATGCTCAGAGAAGCAAGTTCGGGTCCTGTGGTAAAATATGATGCCATGGATTTTGCACCCTAGATTCGATTTTTTTCCTGATAAGCCTGGAAAACTACTTTTTTCTTCTGTATCGCAACAGTTGCAGGATTAGTCAAAATTCATTCCCAGCTTGGGGTTGTAAAGAAATATCATTTCTTTCTTCTTCTTTTTTTTTTTTTCAGGACAAGTTTATAGAATTGGTCTTTACAGAGTCCATTTGTTACTAACATTTCTAATATTGATTAATTTAATAGAAAATGTAACTCTTTAAGTTTGACACTCAAAAATGCCTTGATTAGTCTTTTTCATATGCTGGAAATTATGGATGTATGATGATGTAACTAATACCAATTTTTCTTAACCACAATATTAACTTTATTTTTTGAGCAAATATTCATCATTACATGGTCATCATGATAGATTCATGCAACATTTTTGAGAATGATAATCCACCATAATTTCCATATCCTTTTCATTCACAAAACTAATCAAAAAACTATTGTTGGTATTTTCCTAAGTCCAAGGTTCCATGCATCATCATGCATGTCATCGCTAAGCATGGCATAATTAAGCCTACCATTTCCTAACATCTTCACAATCCTAAATCCGATACATTGACCAGAGATTATACAAAAGCATCAAAAAAACCATTTTTGATAATTGCCTATGTCAAAGGTTCCATGCATCATGCACGTCATCACTAAGCATGGCAGCATTAGACCTACCATTTCCTAACATCTTCACAATCCTAAATAGCAAAGGCTGACCCGAGATTTATAAAAAAATTAAAAAACAAAAAGAAGTTATGTAATAATTGGGTAATGAAGGCAAGTTGTGAGATGAAGCTATTCAACATCCATCACTTCAACATCTACCTTCGATCCAACTTGAGGCTTAGTTTCATCAATGTCTATCTCCTCGTTCGGCTTGATATCTGGCTTTGGCTTACTTTCATCATTAATTTCAATCTTCTCCAGCTTAGCTTTTGTCTTCGCCTTTATTTCACTTCCCTCTTCGATCTCGATCACCTCCACGGATTTGATATCCATCTTAGGCTTTTTCCCTACTTTAGGCTGACATCTGCTTTAGTCTTGGTGTCCACTTTAGGTACGTTCTCAACCTGAGTTCCGGTCACCTCTTCTTCTTCAATCTTAGGAGCCAAGTAGAACCTAATGTAACCCGTATCTTCCATCTTGTACTCGACTAAAATCGGCATATCGTACGACATGCTGATTGTTACTTGCCCGGCCAATGGGGTCGCCTTTGTGAATGAGATCAGGTAATTTGATGCAAAGGTCAACGAAACCGGCTCCTCCATTTCTATAACAGTAGCTTCTTCCTTCTGTTAATACATTAAAACACCATCAGCTTCCCAGTTTTAAATGCCTATTCCATAACACGAGAACCAGACATCCAAGAACACATTTTAACAATCTACTGTTTTTGATGCTGTGATAAACAACTAATGGAAGTTTCAAGTAAAATATGATGAAGATAAAGCAGAAATTTTACCTTAACTACTGCTGTGCTTTTTCTGCAGATGATATTGGCAGTTTCAGTATCACCTTTGGTGGAGAATTGCACCCCTTCTTTTGTCACAGATATCATGACTGCAAACAAAGCATCCAACCATTAAAACCCAAAATCAGAATTCAAAACCTTGATTTATAAACATAAAAACCTGCAATTTTTTCAATGAAATACGGTGGTGGTGGTGGAGGGACTCAGCGCCAGTATCTCCAATGGTGCCTAAATCCTTGCAAATTCGAGCGAACTCGGACGCCGGCATTCGAACGATGGCTTGGTATTCAGCTTCTGGCATCTCAACATGCTCACTATCAATGTCCATCAGCTTCATCTCATAATCAGAAATCTTATCTTGAGGTGCAAAAATCCTTGAAAGAAGAACCAGCAATAAACAAACAAGGCTCAAAACTTTTAACATAGAACCATTGCCAGAACAATTTCCTTAAAATTTGCTATTAAAATCCCATGAATTTTCCATTTCATAGGATAAAAAGATTCACTTTATCACCTAAAACACAATAGAGCAAAGCAAGACTTTATTGTTGGTCTCAAGAGGAATAAAAAAAATGACCCTTTTTTTTTTCTTGATTTTCTTGGCAACCAAACAACAAAACCCAAGAATCCTTAATTAAGGAAAACAAAATCCCACCAAAACCTAGGAATTCTTTCAAAGCCTTTCACCAATAACAAAAGAAAAAGAAGGAAAAAGTCCTTACAATGGCCTTCATACATAAAAGTGACAGTATCACCACCATCATCGGCTTTACTGGTGACAATATCATCATCGGAGGCACAACGTAGGATCTTAGCCATGTTGGCAGGGTTCATCCCCACAAAATGTTCCGGTCACAGCGGTAATGTTCGAAGCCATCTGATCAAAGAACCACTAGGGCAACCTGGTTCGAGTCCATGGCCTGCAAAGAAAACCCAGTTGCTGAACAGTCGAAGTTCGCATCAGTTACCAAGTCTTTGATTGATTCCAACAATTTCTTCAACAAACTAGCTTGCGTTAGCCTTAATTCCAACATTATTTTTCTGGGCTTTGTCAATTTTTCTTTTGAGTTCTGGGGAAAACAGAGAGGGTTTGATTGCTTCTTTACAGTTTTAGGGGTGTGGGCTTTGTTTATTTGGCGGGAAAAAAAGAGCTTCCCCTTCGGAGAACTACGATTTAAACGATGTAGATTGAAGTACAGTTAAAAAAACCAAATCAGACGAGATTGAATTAAGAATCAGTTTTTTAATTTAATTTGATATAAATAGAATAAAAAATTTAAGAAATCAGTGAAAATTTGATTAAATCAAAGAAAAATCGAGCTCAAGCTTCGTTTTAATATATTTTTAAAAAATATATATTTTATAAAATGAGATTTACCTTTATATCTATATTAAAAATTATATCATTTGATTAAATACATATTTTTATTAACTATTTATTATATTTAATATTTACTTAATACTAAAATTATTTATTTTATATTAAATTATTTTTAATTAAATAATTTGATTCAGCTAATCTGATCCATTATATTGATTAAATCAAAAGATTTAAAAATTTCATTAGTTTGACTTGTGATCAAATTTTTTAACGATTACACAACATGAATAACATAAATCTTTTTTAATAAATACGACAGTTATTTATTTACGTATTTAATTTAGGTCAGGTTAAATTTATTAATAAAAAAAGATTAAAAAAAAAACAAAAAGGCCATGAAAATAGAGGTGTCTAATGGGCAAGTCGGGCTCGACATAAGCTCCAAAAAATTTTTAATCATAAACCCAAGTTCATATTTGATCTAGCTTAACCTTTCTATTAAGCTTGAAATATTTACTTGATTAAAAAATATTTTTATATTTTATAATTAAATTTAAATATAAATATATTATTTTAAATTAATCCAAAACATAAAAATATAAATTCAAACTCCATCAAATTCTACCTACGAAACTATGCGAGCTGCTCAGCCGTATATATGTATGCCTGAAAATCAAAACAAATGATCATCTAACAACGAAAGGAAGCTAACCATGCACCCTTCCGCAGACAATCCCCACCCCATAGCAAAACTTTCCCGCCAAAAAAACGAACCCTAACTGCTACTGCCTTTAATTAACTAACTATCCCTCTTCAGTTGTCTTTCACTACATTTTTATTTCATTCCATTTCCCAAACAGAGCAAAAGACGACTCTTAAACGCCATGAAAGTGCCTTCCTTTCTCTTCTTATCTTTCCTTATCGGTTCCTTCCTTCACTTTGCCGCCGCCCTCCCTTCAATCGGAGTCACATACTCCTCCTCCGCCACCAACACAACCACCGTCTCTCCACCACCACCACCCGATAAGATTTCCAACGCCATCTCCGCCCTCAAGATCGACTGTGTCCGACTCCCGAATGCCGACCCATCTATCATAAAGGCCTTCGCATTCACCAACACTTCCCTTTTCCTCTCCATACCTAACCCTCTCCTCCCGTCTCTCGCCTCCAACCGTTCCTTCGCTCTCCGATGGCTTTACATCCACGTTCTCCCTTTTTACCCTCGTTCTAAGATTAACCTCATCTCCGTCGGCAACGCCGTGCTCGATTATTCCTCCACCCAAGAGGAGTTTTCCCTTTTCTTGCTTCCGGCAATGAGGAACCTTCACTTGGCTCTTCGAGAACTAGGTATTAACAAAATCCCAATCTCCACCACTTTCTCTTTCTTCTCCACAATCACCACCGCTTTCCCGCCATCCTCCGCCGAGTTCCAACAACCCGCCGGCGACCTTATTATAAAACCCTTACTCCAATTCTTGGAACAAACGAATTCCTCTTTCTTGATCAATCTTTACCCTTACAACCTTTTTCGCCTCAACAGCGAAATCCCAATGGGTTTTGCTTTATTCCAAGAGTACCCTTTTAACTTTCGAGACGATTTGGTCACTGGGGTTAGGTATTTTAACTTGTTCGACATGATGGTAGATGCTGTGTTAACCGCCATGGCGGTGATGGGGCACGAGAATATCCCGGTGGTAGTGGCCGAAACAGGGTGGCCGAGCGGTGGAGGTGAAGCAGGAGAAGTTGAGGCAAATGGGGTATACGCGGAGATGTATTTGAAGGGATTGGTTAGGCATTTGAAGTCAGGGGTCGGAACGCCATTAACGAAAGATGCAGTGGCGCAGGTTTATGTTTATGAGTTGATGGATCATGATGGAGGAGATCATAGAGCAAGGAAATGGGGCATTTTATCGGAGAACATGAGTCGGAAATACAACGTGGAGTTTTCTGGTGATGCTAAGATTTCCGGGTCATTTGGGATTCATTTCTTTGCCGTCATACGGTTACTACTTGGCTGGTTTTTTATTTTCGTTAATGTGGGTTAGGATAGGAAGTTGAGCTGTTGAAGATTCTTTGAAGATTGTGGCAGGTTTTTGTTTGTTTTGTTGAAGAGATGATATAGTGGCATCCCCTTGTGTGCATTTTTGGGAAGGTTCTAGTATGGAATTTAGCTTAGGGTTGATTTCTATGTTTTTCTTGCCGTTTCTTTTGAAACGGAAGGCATCAAATGGATATGACTGATTAGGGATTTCTATCATGAATCTGATGATGATACATGTACTTGAATGTAAAGTTTCTGATTAATGAGACTTTCCGATGAGATTTTGGTTTTGTTCTTCATATTTCTGTTTCTTTTGTTCCTCATTTGGGTTAAATTCATATTGTTTCAGCTTTGTTTGTTTTCTACAATGGGTCATTTCTCTTTTGACATTGTAACTGGCTATGATGATGTTAATGTCAATTGTTGAAATAAAGTTATAAAAAAAATTGCTGGCCGTATATAAACTATATTATCGAACTTTTTATTTTCTTTTAAAAATTCATATTTGATATTTTTTTACACATATTAAAACATGAATATAAAAGCATGATCCTAAAAATGTATGATCAAACTTTAAGAAATTGATATATTTCTATCATATACATATTCGTATCTAATACTCGTTACAGTTGAAGTAACGTGGAATATAAACGCTAGATGAGGCTAAGTTTTAGCACTTTGGAGGCCGCTAATATTTGTAATCTGATTCATTAGGCAATATTTATGTAGGTTACTGATATAATTTGTTCATGTAATTTGTAAGTTTCATGACAAGAAAATTAGAGGCAATGATCCATAGCATATATCAAGTTGATGGGCGGGGTTACTGATCCATGTTTTAAGATGGGTCGAAAAGATTCAGCCTTTGGGTTTCAAAACCCAAAAATTTATCCTCTCGATGGCTTTCTATGGGCTATGTTCACATTTCAGGCCCTGCCAATTGTCAATATGAAGGTAAGGCAAAATCATCAATTCATCGTCTTCTTCAAGTCATATCGTAGTCATTAGTCACCTTAAAAATCTCCATTGCAACTCTTTTGGTCTGCAAGTATTTATCACAATTTCACCCTTTATTCTCAGTAGTTTTTTTTTTCCCTTTTAACTCTTCATGATGGAGGATTTTGATGAATGCCCATTAATTTTGTTGGTAATGTGTGAAAATGTACACAAATGTTTGGAAACTACGGATTATTTCTTTCTACTTCTTGATTGCTCTGTACAATATCATATAAAATTTGCAATTTAACACTTCCAGTTTTTTATATATTCATGGCAAAGATGCTGACTTTATGAGTCTCTCTGCTTGAAAATGAAGGCTTTGCATGAGTTAGGCTTTATGGTTACCACCATATGAGTGATATTTTAGTTTGATCCATGGATCACAAAGTTTCATGGAATTGAGTCAAAATCAAAATGGTTTTAACAGTTTGTCGTGTTTTGTTCTGTTCTGTCTGTTATTTTTGAAAAGCTTCATAATTTCCAATGTCTGGCCTTTGCTTGGTTGCTGAGAAAGTAAAGGTAAAGACGAAAGCGCTGCATTTTCAAACGTAAATATGAAGTATTACTCTTGAATGACCTTCTAAATATATCGACAAACCTAAAAAAATTGAACATATTTATATTTAACACTCACACCCAATTAAAATAGCTGTGGAATACTGATACTTCTAACAGACAGTCGGTCCATGTTTGTATACTCTCACAATTTAGATTTCTTCCTTTTCCCGAAACACTAAGCAAAGAACAATCAAATGGACACAAGATCTAATGTAATTGTCTCCAGTCAATGTAATGTTTCAGAATTGTAATACAGAGGGTTTGGAAGCTTAAAAACACGTCTTCCTAAAGATGAGCCTGTTAAAGCATCCATTTGGCTGCTAATCACAGTCATTATTTGAATACCTTGTTCCTTCATTGCTGCTCTTCGTCTAGAAAAGTAATCGCAGGTATCCATTTCCATTTCGCTGTCTAACCTGCAAGAGTTTCCTGTAAATTTTAACCAGATACATCGGACATAGGCACCCTAGAAATGCAAATCAAAGCTTATATTACTATTTAATCCAGGGCTTAGCTTAGTTAGTTCATGTAGTCATTCTAAAAAAGTGACATCTAATAGATTCATACTAACTGCAGTTTCTTTCACACCAAAGCTGAAATTATTATGCTCTCAAATGAACCAAGCATTATCTTATCAGGAAAATAAGTATTTCCCCATAAAAACAACCATAAGTACACCCAAAGCTTAGTTCATTCGGTTTATGAATCACCCTTAAAGTGGCATCCAGTGGTCTACCTCCAAGAGATGATCTTTTTGTACCAGAGAAATCTAGCAAGAGATAACATTATATTTTTCTTACATATATTACTCTGATTCTTTATTTTTCTTAAAATATTCGGATATGGATATGAAGGCATGATCCTCCAAATATATAAAAAATCCTAGAAAAATTGAACAAACCTATGTGGGACATATATCAATATCCAACATTCATCTTGATTTCCAAGTAACATAGGTTCTTACAGACCAAGATGTAGCAGTAGAAAAGGAAAAAAAAAAAAAAAAAAAAACTCTTATGATTCTCCATGGTTGTTATGCAACTACTGACGCACATAAGGTCAAAATTTTGGAAAAGAAAAGAGGAGTGCCAACAATACCTCATAATTAAAGAAGACCAACCACCATATCCTATGGTATGAAGGTGTTCAATAGTGACATTTCGCTGTCCCTCAGGCTTCCTTGATAATAGAATCAAAGGCCATCCTTTGGACTGAAGTTTCATGTACAATTCCAGAGTTCGCAAGTGCTTCATATAGGTTGCATCTTCAATGCAACCATTAGGTTCGTTACAACCATATAGGTTGAACCTGAGTCAAAACGCAAATACTTCAAAGAAAACGAATAATCGAAGTAATATTGTAAAAAATAATATGGATAAAAGAGGAAATATTATCCAAAATGCAGCAAATGTGTAAAACAATCTAGGGGATGACTATTACTGCTGCATTGATTGATAGGAGAACTGAGTTATGTTACCCAGACCCAGTTGTGTCGGATACAAGATGTATCCTAAATGGCATGCTCATTTCTTTCTAAGTTTTTTCATAGATTTGGAGGATCATATTTTCATACCCATGTCCTAATAAGCATTGGACTTCAATGTTGGACATGAACACTTCAAGAAAAATGAAAAGTTGGAACAACACAAGTACCAAAGATCTGAAGCAAGGATATCATCTATGTCCATTAAAATCACTTCCAACTGATCATTCGACGGTGAAACAGTGTTAAAAAAGCTTTCAATCATCCAAGTTGTGAAATTCCAATCTCGTTCATATTCTCCCCCTCTGATATATTCCACGGTAAGACTCCGGCAAACCGGTGGAATCTCAGCTTCTTCCAAGCTGTTGAGCTCCCCATGTAAAGCGAAAACCTTGCAATAATGGTGAATATCACTTGATTTCTCAATCTCCACAACTCCCTTGCTCCTACTTTCACAGGATTGCAACAGTACTGCTAATGTGACTAGCAAAGTTGCTAATAGAACCCCAACAGTTAGAAGAGCAGCAATGAAGATGGTTGCAGCAAAAGATGTGATGTAGAATCTGGATTCAACCACATAGCGGCTTCCCATCTCGGTCCCTAGGGAGAATGACCAAAGATTAATATGTATATATATCAGACATCGAAAGGTGTAGCAGTTGAACCTAAAGCTTAACTCGGTTAGTTTATATAATCACTCTTATGAAACAGTATAGTAAGTTTGGGTTCCAATTCTAGTATTAAAAAAAAACCGTTCGGCGGTCGCAATCATCTAAAGAAACATCCATTGATAGATATCCAAAAGCCAATGAGTTTAAGTGCATAGATGAAGCACTTAACCTATTAACAATGTTATATATTACAAGGTTTCTCCCAAAACTGCAAAACTGCTTAGATATTTGGATGAATTAACAACATGACTGCAGATTTTAGATGACAAATTCAGCCCAAGGCATGCCAAATGCTTAAAATAGCCTCTCGGGAAAGGTTGTCCTATGATCTGAATTGAAAAAACCTATATTACTCGAACTAAGGTGTGAATGCCGGATATGGATATATTCAGTTATTTTAAGTTTTTCAACATAATTGGAAGATTCTTTAAGGGTCATATTTTAATCTCATGTTTAGACATGCGTCAGACACGAAAACCTTTAAAAAAATGAAAAGTTTGAGCAAAATGCAAAATCATATAAAGCAGTACATACCAGTATCTCCCCTACTCAAGAGACTCTGAGTTGAGAACTCCCGCTCCATTTGATGGCCATAAGCTGACATTGTGATTCAATCTAGCCAGATATGAGGCTCCAATTATCTGCTGATCCAGATCCAGATCCAGATCTCTTCCAAATCATTGAAGTGTCTGCATGAACAACAAACAACCAACGGATATATGAAACCTCCCCCATTAAGTATTTGGTGGCAATCAAATGTAAGATAAGCAAAGACAAAACGCCAAATTTAAAAGCAAAAACTTGCAAGCAGCCTCATCAGCCATGGCTACCAGGAGCACATCTCAACTACATTGCCCACAATTTTTTAGCCATATAATGAGAGAAAAAGGCCTAGAAATAAATGAATAAAAAATGGGTATTTCTAAAAACCTCCTTATCTTTTCATATTTTAGAATTTAGAAGAAGTTTCAGAAAACTAGCTAAAAAAGACTGAGGAATCAAGTTCTGACCTGACAAAAAGCAACAAATGCTCCATTTTTTATGAAGAATCTCTTAAAAAAAAGGATAAAAAGGGTCCACAAATCTTTGGTTTATTAGATATAATAATCACAAGAATTCAGATTTTGCTGATCAACTCACAGCTTAACAGAGCAATTTGTTAGAAAGAATAAAAACAACAAATAAAAGAAAAAGAACCAACTTAATAGCTTAAAATACCGTAAGACATATAACAAAACGGAATTCAACCAAATTAAAATTTCTGATGCAATGATTTGATGCAAAAACTGATGTTTTTCTCATGATCTTAAACAAACTTAAACAATACAAAGAGAGAGAAACAGAAAACCTGAGAAGGGATTTGAAGTAATGAGAAACACTGAAATGGAACATTAACTAAACTTGTAGTTTAAAACTGATTTCAAGACAAAGTAAATAATCACTGTATCTTTCCCAGTAGAAGGATGGAGAGAGCTTACTTCTTTGTACTGTGTTGATGGTTGCTTAAAGGCTTTTTTTTCTTTTCTAAGGACTATGAATTTAACATGTGGCAATTGGTCAGATCTCTAAAGACAATTGGTTGTAACAAACTTTCTTTTGCTGAAGTACAAAAAATCTTAACTTTTTATTTAGTGTTTATACTAAAGACAATTCTTGGGGCCCGCCCTTTCAATCATGCAATGTATTCAACTATTCATTGCACTGCATACTCCACCAATAATGTTGGAAAAAACAAAAGGTATTTAGTCGTTGGTTTTGGTATATTCAAATGATTCTGTCCCGTTCGTTTGCCGATTTACACCTGGCAAAGAATCCCAGAAACGTTTCGAACTTTACATTTTATCCCCATCCCTTCACTTAAGATCTGATATTCGTATTCATTCTGCATTTTGTTATTTTATTTTAATTATTTTTTACGTGTCATCTACTATCTTTAATTTTTTGGATTACGGTAAAGTTTGAATGGCAGATTCTACCAAGTGGAAAGTTTCATCAGTTACTGGAAAAAATTGGTTTTCTTGCAATGAAAGATCCTGAGCTGGGTTAAGAATTTTACAGTGGAATATGAGAAAATTTGAGAACAGAAGCTTGAGCACAACAATTTCAAGTTTATTTTTCATTAAGACCGGTGACAAATTTCAGCTCAGGGTTCATTCCACCAATGACAAAATAATCACTTCCATTAGTATAACCTGTCTGAATTTGTTGTTTTTTCAAAGTATAACCATCAAATTATGTATCATTTCAACACTGAAAACACCCGTCTCATATGGTGCAACAAACACAAAATTGCCGGTTCAACAATTAGCTTCATGGCTAATTCTTTCAACTACATGTTTCTAATACCTTGGTTCCGTTTATTGCGTTCACAGCTGAATCTACCGTCTTGGCTAATTCGATAGCAGCACCAACGTAGGAATGCGGTGTTAACTTCAAAAGATAGGTCTTAGCTTCTCTGGGTAAGTCCAAGCCTTCAATAAATTCCCTTATACTTTCTTCGGTAACTGCCCTTCCCCTGGTTAGCTCCTTTAGCTTCTCATATGGCTCTGGAACACCGTATCTCCGCATGACCTACAGATTAAGTTAAAAAGAGAAAAAAATGAATTGGATTTTGAGAATTAAGCAGTAGTATCCCATCTAAGCTAATGTATCAATGTAAGCTGCTACTACTTCTTTGTGCTTAAAAAAAAGATAACTCAAGATTAATAAGAAGATATACATACAGTTTGTATTGGCTCCGCAAGTACTTCCCATGCCTGGTTCAAGTCTTCACTTAACCTAGCTTCATTAACCTGGAATAAAAATGGAGTTTAAGAGAGATGGAAGTATGCAGCAGAACAAGTGTTTAGAGTAAAGCACCCAATACTACAATTTAGAGAAGAATCAGCTAAAGTTGTTGCTTCATAGGTGATATATCGAGCTGATAATCACAATACATACTAATGTGCCTCACCACAAGTAATTGATGTATCATAAAGTCCAAAATTTCACAAACAAATAACCAAAATATTGCACTTAATAACAAAATCCTTCAGCACTAAAATGATCACCATCCACTTCAAGGAGATCGGAACTTTTCAGTTACGTTACATACCTGGAGCTTTCCTATTCCCTCTAATGCACTTTTGTAAGCAAGAAGAGAATGACCAAGTCCTCCTCCCATGTTCCTCAGGACAGTTGAATCCGTCAAATCTCGCTGCGAATTCAACACGTAAGATGTAATTAAAACAGACTTATACTAACAGTTATGAACTAACCGTACATACATAAAACTAAGCAGCTATCCTAAGGATACCATCCTACCTGCCAACGGGAAATAGGCAACTTCATGCTCAGGAAAGATAGGTCTTCATTGGCCTTACCAAGATTACCTTCACTGTTTTCAAAATCAATAGGGTTTACTTTATGAGGCATCGTTGATGAGCCAATCTCACCAGCCTTAGTTATCTGCTCGAAATTTTGATCATGACATGATGTTAGGTTGGCGTAATAATGATGCTAATAAATTTAAGTCAACATGCTGCATCAAAAAACCCACCTGCTTAAAGTATCCTAAAGATATGTACCCCCATATATCTCTGTTAAAGTCAATCAATATATTGTTAAACCGGATAATTGCATAATAAAGTTTTGCCATATAGTCATGTGTCTCAATCTGCAAACAACCAAAAAGCATATATATGCAATCAGAAGAATAATATCAAGACTTTGACAAGATCGCATACCAGTTGTAGTCCAGGTGAAGCACATAAACTCATTACAAATCATACCCGTACGAGGCTAACTAGAAGTGTCTTTCCCTCAACTGAGGTTTATACTTCTACTATATAAGAAAAAGGAGCGCTGGAAACATACCTGAGTAACATAGGGGTTAAAATTTAATCCAAGAGAAGTCACAAACTCTTCGGCAATTTGAGGCCACTTAATATTAGGATATGCAACAAGATGGGCATTGTAATTTCCAACTGCACCAGCAAACTTGCCCATCATCTCAACTTGAGAAATTTCTTGCCTTTCTCTGCTTAGCCTAACAGCAAAAATGGCCATCTCCTTTCCCAAAGTTGTAGGTGAAGCTGGCTGAAAGAAACCAAAGATTTACGAGATCAAGTAATAACAGCCATTTCTAGAGTAAGTGATAGTAATAAATCACATGCAATTAAGAAACAACAAAGAAAATTTAAGCAATCTAGGTACAAAACATGCTCTCTCTTTCTCTTTCATTTTCTCTATTGATCAGCTTGAGAGTTCAAAGACTAATGCATGAATCAAAAGATTATTAGCTGAGTGGCTTATGACATATTAAGAGTGAGACGATTCTTTCAAGAATGAAATTACTCTTCTACCTGGCCATGTGTGCGAGAGAGCATAGAGATGCTTGCATTAGCCTGAGCCATCTTACATATCGCCTCAATCAATTTATCCATAGTAGGAAACATGACTTTGGTCATTGCTTCCTTCAACATCAATGCATGGGCGAGGTTGTTTATG
The DNA here is from genome assembly GCA_038382025.1 of Adansonia gregorii. Classification (NCBI taxonomy): domain Eukaryota; kingdom Viridiplantae; phylum Streptophyta; class Magnoliopsida; order Malvales; family Malvaceae; genus Adansonia; species Adansonia gregorii. The sequence goes on from JBBYHO010000012.1 coordinate 5,428,648, forward strand.
TCCTCAGATGTGCAAGCAAAATGGAAAAATTCAAGGACCTGAAAGCAGAGAAAAAAATGTAATTTGATCCTAAAATTCCCAAAGAATTACTTGCAGGAATTTAAGTCAAACAGAAAGGATGGTGAGTCAATTTATAAAATGAAATAATAAATCCCGACCTTGGCAATCTCTGCATGTGATTGGCATCTCTGTTTCAAGAAATATTCGACAGCTTTTACATCATGGTTAGTTACTCTCTCTATTCTTTTAACTTCCAAGGCATCATCCATGCTAAATCCATCAATTAATCCTTGCAAAAAAGACTGAGCTCCTGCACTGAAGCTCGGAACCTCAATGACTTCAGGAATACGTGAAAGCATCAGCAACCATTTAATCTGACAGAAAGTATTTATATTCAGAAAGGGTCCTTAAAGAAAACACAGAGAAACAAATAAGGAATAAAACTAAGTTCATTGACATAGATTTTAACTTGATTAGATTTGGAACTCGGTTATTATACTTTATACATCAACCAAAAGTATGCTTATATCATTTGCATTCTTCGTAGCCCAGACTCTTCATTTTTCGTAGAGTATTCATTTCTAACACATATCCATTCGATGTGGGCATGGATGTAGAAAAATTAAGAATATCCCCGTCGAATGTATATCTAATCCCACACTCACCTGAGTCCAAGTAACATAGTTTGCATTCCACTGACTCATCTATAAAGTTGGCAACCTCCAGTCAAGTGTTACAGGATTTGTGTTAGCCATTGATTCACGGCACTAACACTATCCAATATTTCCCACGAAATTACATAGGCTAGGTTAAGATTTATCACAGTTGAAATTAAATGAAGTCATAATTCAACTATACTAAGCTGAAATTGCATGATCAATTCAACTTCTAAGATTTAAATGAATTTGATTTCAAACAATTTGCAAAAATACAAAAGACCTAATGCTCAATAAAGCCAACAATTTGAAACGAAATTACATTACAAAAATGAATATATTAACAGAAATCCGATTAGAAGATTACCTCAACAAGAACCCTAAAGTATATAAGCCCATATTCACTCATGTATGGAGCCAAGTCCTTCACTTTACCCCAATAACGACCATCCAAAGGTGACAATGCAGTTAAAGTTGTCAACTCGAACTCACGAGAATTATCTTTAGACATATTAATCACCTACAACAAAATAAAGTAACTAAAAAAAATCTAATCTTCCACCCAAAAAATAAAAAACAAAAGCCACTTAAAATTCAGTAGAGAATCATAGATGCCAATTCAAAACCTTATCAGAAAAATGAGGTTATTTGTTAAAACCCACGTTTACCTCCTTAAAATCAAAGTTAACAAATACCCAGATTTATAAAAATTTTTGAAAAAAAAAAAAAGCCTTAAAAACTTTTTTTCCAAAATCCAATCAGAAAAGAGTTCCATCATTAAAAGAAATCAATACTGCAAAGGCTAAAGCAAGGAGGAATGAGCAAAACCTGTCTGAAACCATTGCTTCTACTAGAAAAAGTTGTGCAAAGATGAAAGGAAGCATTTGAGAATTGATGGGTATGTTTAGTATTGTGCAAACTAGAAATATTTCTTAAAGATTGGAATTTTATTGATTGTAAAGGCCTTACAAAGGGGGCTTGATTTTTGGTTAGAACCCCAGAAGACACTCTGGCCTCCATTGAAACAGAGTAGAGCTTTGAACTGTTAGAAGAGAGGTTGAAGTCAGGACTCAGGGTGAAAAATGGAGTTTTTCTCGCAGTTTTCGAGGTATAAACCCTAATCTTTAAAACCCAATTAAATTGGGTTTCTTTTTTGGGGTTTAAGTTTTCTCTTACGCCAGCCCAAATTGTAGCCAAAACCCTAATATTTGATTTTTTTTTTTTGAATTTTGGGAAAATTGAAGCCTTTTTTGGTTTTAATTTTATTGTCACAATTTTTTTTTATAGTGGAATAACTTAGTGAAAAAAGTCCACTTTCTAATCCAAAATTGGTTCTTTTTCCCTAATAATTAATGTTGAAAATATCTGAAAAATTAAATGGCACATTATGCAATAAATGAACAAATGGTGAAGTCCCATTCACACTCCAACAACCTTACCATATGCAAAACACAAGGGGGATCCAAAGCAATGAATAAAAAATGGGTTAAATTGGGATGTTTAATTAAAACATAAATTAAATATTAAATATATAATTTTTAGTATTAAATATAATAAAGAGTTAATAACAATGTTTTTAACTTAAAAATATTATCTTTAATATATAATTAAAGACTCAAATTTCACCATTAATAAAAAATAATAAAATTAACATAAAACCGATTTTTTATTAATTGAATTAAATCACTTTTTTATCAATTCACTAAATTTTTAATTTTTTTATATGCATTAAATCAAACATCACAATTTTAATTAATTCGATTGAATCTGATTTTTTAATACAACACCTCCTTCCAAAGATATGGCCTTCCTAATCACATCTCTTCATATATTAGACCACAGCCACACATTAACGAGAGATTGTAATTTAACGTCACCCCCTCCCCCCCCGCCCTCCTTCTCAATTGATATTATGCCTGTCCTCTCACCGCTGCCACGTGTCAACGACATGGTTCACTACTTATCTACACTATCCTACTCAATACTCTCAAAGCATTCCCTTGCTACAAGCAAAATAGTTTTTTGAAGTTTAAATTGATTATCAAAGCTTCTTGCTGAATTACTTTCTTCTTCCTCTTTGAAGTTCCAACTATGGAGACTAGTGTGACGTGCTATGCGCGTGGGATTGTTCTTCCCAGTGTCTCCTCTTCTAAGCACTCCACTGCATTAGTCTCCCCACCATCGATATCTCCTCCGTTCAGCTCGAGGGTATGATATTATACATTCTTTTTTTTTGGTTTAATATCATGTATGCTTGGCTTGCGCTATCCCATGTCAAGATTCTTGGTATTATGAATAACTTAAGCTTCGTTTAAAGCATCAATCATACGAAGCCTTATTAATGTTTCGTAAGATTTCATGCAGGAGTTTATTTAACGGAATTCAAATGTATAACGGATTTGGTTTTTGAAAAAGGGCTTGACGTATAAATATTTTTCATTTAACCGTGATTGCTTTCCATGAAGGATTGTATTTAATGTATGGCAGAGCCTTAAATCAAGCTCACTGTTTGGAGAATCACTGCGGGTTGTGCCAAGATCGTCATTAAAGGTTTCAAAGACAAAGAACTCTTCTCTTATGACAAGATGTGAGATTGGAGACAGTCTGGTAAGTTAACATATGTAAAAAAACTTTGCTAGCTTTGCTCTTGGCTTCTTGAATTATTAATGAGCTGGATATATAAGTTATTTTGAAAATCGAGCATTTAACTTAGTAGAATCATGCAGTTATTAGCAAAAAGTGACTTAGTAAGTCTAAGTTTGAATCTTACCGTCTACAACTCTCCCTTATGTTCAAACTAAGACCTTATTTGAGAACCGAAAATTTAACACAAGATACATAAAGTTAATTTGAGAATTCGATATTTAATTTAATTAATTTATGTAATTATTGGTAAAAAGTAGTATCCAGTGAAACTTAATTTAAATCTTAGTATTTGCAACTCTCACCTTACTTTGAAACTGCGGCCTCCTTTGTATTGAAAAGAAAAAGGATAATTTGAATGATTTATATGGTATTTTTGTAGGAAGAGTTTCTTACAAAGGCAACCCCAGACAAAGGACTAATTAGATTGATGATGTGCATGGGAGAAGCATTAAGGACAATTGCTTTCAAGGTCAGGACAGCTTCCTGTGGAGGTACAGCTTGTGTCAATTCCTTTGGAGATGAGCAGCTTGCCGTGGATTTGCTTGCCAACAACCTTCTTTTTGAGGTTAGAATTAACAAAAAGCAGAAGCTTCCTATTCACAATTAATGGTCTTTTAAGCTGGCAGGCATTTTGATGAAGATTATTAAAAATGGCCTATACTTTGACTTCAAGATGGACTCTATTGCATGTCAGTTCCTAATAAACCCCAGTGAAAACGAGCTAAAAGATTGGTAAATCATATAGTTAGGCAAAGACAAAGCGCTCTATTGAGTCGTATTCAAAAGATTTACCGGTTCCATGATCATATGTAAAGAGTTCAATTTATCTGTCTGCCTGAAAGGAATGCTTGACTATATTAATGAACAAGAAGCCATGTCCAAATTCTAGCAATTTGTCTGTTGAAATTTGAAAGTAATTGTTTTGGTTATGATCCATATATAGGCCTTGACTTACTCACACTTCTGCAAATACGCATGCTCAGAAGAAGTTCCCGAGCTTCAAGACATGGGAGGCCCCGCTGAAGGTCTGCATTTTTTTTTCTTCATCAGTTCAAATCTGTGATCCAAATTCTAAAAAAGAATTGCAGACTCCATGGTCAAATTACAATCAAATGGCTAATCATAATTGATTAATATATGAACAGGTGGATTCAGTGTTGCTTTTGATCCGCTCGATGGCTCCAGCATTGTCGATACAAATTTCACCGTCGGCACCATCTTTGGGGTATGGCCAGGCGATAAGTTAACTGGAGTAACAGGACGAGATCAAGTTGCTGCAGCAATGGGAATTTTCGGTCCTCGAACAACATATGTTCTTGCCCTTAAAGACATTCCTGGCACCCATGAATTCCTCCTCCTAGATGAAGGTACTTGATAGTTATGTAACTCAAACACAGGTATCTGTCAAATAAAGATATATTCCATTTTTTAAAGATTTTTATGTATTTTGAGTATCATATTCCTTTACTCTATTTGGCTATGTATTAAAAAACGGAAACTTCAAAAAAAATAAAGAGTTGGTGTAATGGAATCAAATTTTGATATAGGAAAATGACCTTACTATTTAGTTGTGATAAGCTATATTATTTAGACTCAAGTGAGTGTTAGATATAAGTATGTATTTGATAGAGATATATTCAAATTTTTTTAAGTTTTTCTATACATTTGAAAGAACATACCTCATATTAATATTCAAATATATGTTTCGAACACTAATATTTTAAGAAAAATAAAGAATTCGATTAAGAAATAAGTATTTGAGAACCTAAAATCCTCATTTTCTTCACTCTAAAAATGATGATTCCCTGGTACATTTAATCAGGGAAGTGGCAACATGTCAAGGACACAACGGAAATTGGTGAGGGAAAAATGTTCTCCCCTGGAAATTTGAGGGCGACATCTGACAACCCTGAATATGCTAAGGTTCAATTGTTAAATTTAACTTTTTCCTAATTCTTTTAATTAAGGAATATTACTTCTTTAATTCTTTTTTCTTTTGACATTTTAAATACAGTTGATCAACTATTATGTAAGTGAGAAATACACATTGAGGTACACTGGTGGAATGGTGCCTGATGTCAACCAGGTATATATCCGATAATTTTAGATCCGACACGATTACATGACATAAATTATTAATTTTTTAAAACAATATAAAATTGATACAAAATACTCCTGTGGTCAAATCATTCCTATAGTTCATATTTATCTGAATTTTGAATGATTTTACATTTGTTTTGATCTTACAGATCATAGTAAAAGAGAAAGGCATCTTCACAAATGTGGCATCACCATCTGCCAAAGCCAAGCTGAGGCTGTTATTTGAAGTAGCCCCATTGGGATTCTTGATTGAGAAAGCCGGCGGTTACAGCAGCGATGGCCATCAATCGGTGCTAGACAAAGTGATCAACAATCTTGATGAGCGAACCCAAGTAGCATATGGTTCCAAGAATGAGATTATTCGATTCGAAGAAACTCTATATGGATCCTCAAGGCTCAAATCTGGGTTACCTGTTGGAGCTGCTGCTTGAGCAACAATGTTTTACTTATTGGTCTTTCAGCATTTTCTTTTCTTTCGTGTCTCAAAACTTAATCTATTCCATATAAAAGTTGTAAAAGAATTTGCCTCTTTAGGTTTAATGAGAATTGAAGCAGAAGTGCCCATAAAATATTCCAAGTCTAGTGAAACTTCATTCTTCTATGAATTTTTTTTTAAGGATAAGAGAAGGGTTGTAGATATTGCGATTTAAATTTTAGACATATTAGATTTCACTTTTTAAAAGTGACTTCATGAACCGACTGAATTAAATGTCCGATTTATTTTTTTATTAATTTTTTTTAAGGATAGAAAAAACGATTACATTACGATTTGAATTTTAAACCCGTTAAATATCATTTTTTAAAAGTGATTTCATGAAATAATTAACTTAAGTTTGAGATTCATTCTTTTATTAATTTCTTTTAGAGATAAAAGAGGAGTTGCATATAGTGAGATATGAATCTCAAATATTTTAGATTTAACTTATTAAGGGTGACTTTATGAGCCGATTGAATTAAACTTTGAATTCATTTTTCTATGAATTTTTTTCTAGGGATAGGGAAGGGGTTTTAAATATTAGGATTTGAATCTCAAATGTGATGGGTATGACTTTTTAAATGTGATTTCATGAACCAAACTGAATTAAGTTTAGTGTTTATTTTATGATGAATTTAGTTCAAGTTGTATTCATCTAACTTAGACTCTTCAAATCAACTTTCAGCAGGTTGAATATCCATGGAAAGAGAAGCGAGAATTTAGTTCAATTAATTCATGTAATTTAACAGGTTTAAAGTTTGAATCTCGACCTCTATATCCTTTCTTTTATCTTCAAATTATGATCTCATTTGTATCAAAAAAACTCCATGGAAGGAATAGGTCATACACTAGCTAGAGAAACAATTCCAACAATTTTCTTTTGAACAATTTCAATCATTTTTAAGTTGGAATATGAAAAACAACTTTAATTCTATAAAAAGAAGCAACGCGTCCTATACTAGGAACCAATTTGGATTTCCATTTCCCATAATTAGAAGAAATGTAAAATATGAGAAGCATCTAAAATCATTCATTTTTCTAAGTAATCAATTAATCATGTTCTGTTCCTTAGATGTCATTAAATAAACCTCGAATTGTAGTATAATTATCAGATTGATTTAGCCGGATGATACTAACTAAATCCAAAAAATAAAAATAAACTCTGATATGGATAATGGTATGTTCTTAGATACTTTGAAATTACGTAATGATTATGTTTCTTCAGCTCTTCATTATTTTGAAATATTCATGTTTAATATCCATATCCGACATATATTTAAAAATAGATGTGTAATATAATCTTTCAAACATATAAAAAAAATTAAACAAATTAATAGACTCACATCTAATATATACCCATATATAATACTCACTCGAATCCGAATAATATTGATAATTTGTATCTTCCTTAAGAACCAAAATTATTTAATTGTTAAAAGGAATTAAGGAACAAAGAACAGCTAGAATTATGATTAGAATATAATCTTTGCTGTCACGCCAAAGCTAAACACGTTTTTTTTCCTAGGATTGCATCACACTGTGGCAGAGGAAAGCCAATATACTGCTAGTGGTCTGACAAATGATTTTCCATCTAGTATTCTACCATGCATCCAATCATGAAACAATGAATGGCAGCAGGGTATACAAACTGGCTATAATTCAACGGTTCAACTAGAAACTCAAACAAACTCCGTCTATATCTAGGTTGTTCAAACTTAAATATATTGAATATGAATATTTATTCGATATAAACATATTTATTTATATATATATTTGAAGAGTCTTTAAAGGTTAATGTTTTCGTGCCGATATTTTGATATGGGTTAAGCATAGGTGTCAAACGTTAATAATTTAAAAAAAATAAAAAGTTAGAGCAACATAAAACTCTACAGTAATATTTAAGAGTTATTTAATCCAACTGCATGGTTTTAACTTCCTTGCAGTTGAAAGAAGAGGTAAAAAATTTGAAGTCAGAGAACAATCCACGACATTCGATCTAGTTTCTCCAGTCGAAAAGAACATGTGTAACAACTACATGATAGACTGCAATCAAATTCAAGATAGATAATCTAGGGTTTAGGGTTCTATGCCCTTATTCTTTGAAATGAAGCTGCTGGTATATTACTTCCATTGCGAGCAAGGTCTTCAAAAATTGCCTATTCAGCTTGTTTTCACTACAAGCAACCAAAATTTCTTACAAAAGACGACGTTCTAACATCATAATCGTGGTTTTTAGGGGTCTGGTTTGTCCATTGCCATTTGGAAGTTCATAGAACATGGGGACTTGAGATGACATTCCCGGTGGACAATGGCATAGGCCTAGAGGAGTTTATTCGACCACCTTCGAGTGATCTTCCATAATGCTCCACAAACTTTCAGAACAGCTTTAAGAATAAAATTTTGATGGTAGATTAACTAAAAAAGGAGATAAGTTTAAAACGCGCCAGATAGGGGTCGAACCTATGACCTTCTGCTTAGGAAACAGACGCTCTATCCACTGAGCTACGGGCGCTGTTGTTCGCTGGTTCCTTTGCTTTATTTATTTCAACAAAAGAGATTAACTTCATGGCAACACTTGACAGTTTTGCGTTCATTTTGGGACGATGAAGTCGTAGACTTCTTATTATTATTCTTTTAAAGCATAAAATCGATATTATATATATAAATTTGTAATTTTTAAAATGATATAAAAAATTAATTAAAATAAAATATAAAAATATAATATTTTAAATTATAGCTCATAAAATAAATAAGCAAATCACTAAGTTAATATTTTTTATTAGGTTTTCTCAGGTTTTTTTTCTTTTCATCTCTCCTTTTCATGATCATTATTACAACTTTATAAGCTTTTGGCTAACTAAATTCCACTGCATCAAATTTTTTAATTTTTACGTTGATTTTATATTTACATATTTTATTATATTATAATTATATTTAAAATATTTTATATTTATATAAATTTAATATATTTTATATTATATAAATTTAAAAAATTAAAATATTTATATTATAATTATTTTTATATAATATATCTAATAAAATTATTTCTAATATTATCGTGAGGAAAAAAAATAAAATACTATGACCAACTCCTTATGGCTTGTGTGAAGACAAATCTTTCAGTTAACACTTCAATGTTCTTTATCCAATCCTAACCAGTCACATTTTTTAGCTTTCTTTGCTCTGTCCAACTCTTGTCTCATCAACGGTAAAAATAAAATAAAATAAAATAAAATAAAAACATTATTTTTCCTTATTTTCTTCAACATTTCCTTTGATTAATTTCCTTTTGTTTTCCAGCAAACCAAACAAAAAAAAAAAAAACCCCTTTTTTCCCGCTATTTTCTATCACTATAATTATCCAAAGAGTGATCTTTTCATTTTTTTTCTTTAACTCAATTTGGTTTTTTTTTTTTTTTACTTTCTCCACATCTTTCATCATCTTGCCTTTTATTAGGTTGTTTCTGTCACTTTATTGCTTTGTTTTTAGTATAAATTCTATGTTTCAAGCATGTATTGCTTACAATTCTCCAAGAGTTTCATCTTGTTTTATCTTTACATATAAATAAAGAATTAAAAAAAAAAAAAACAGATTTTCCTGTCTGGTTCTTTTTCAAGAGTCTCTTTGATTCTGTAAAAGATTGTCTTGTCTTTTTTAATTCTTCTGTTCTTCAGTTCATGCTGTTAGAAAAAAAAAAATTGATTCTTTATTCCCAAGTAAATGATTCTGATTTTAATGCCCTCCCGATCATCGGAAACTGTTTACGTTCTTCAATTTCCAATATGAAAACTTGTTTTTCAAGTTAAAAGTGGCTATCTTTTTTTCTGTTCATATTTTTATTTTTATTTTTTTTCAATTATGGAAACTTTGTTTGCAAGTTCTTTTATGTCGAATTCAGATTGGTACAATCAAGAAATCAGCAAAAACCCATATTGGACTAAGGAAGAAAACAAAAGATTCGAGAGTGCTTTAGCAATATATGGTGAAGATGTTCCTGACAGATGGATCAAAGTTGCTGCCATGATTCCAGGAAAATCTGTTTCTGATGTGATTAAACAATATAAGGAATTGGAAGATGATGTTTTCGACATTGAAGCCGGAAGAGTTCCATTACCAGGTTATCTTAGCTCATCATCTTTTCCATCAGAATTGGTTGATAATCATGATTTTGATGCTTATAGGAAGAGATCTAATGGGGCTAGAGGCCCTGATCATGAGAGAAAGAAAGGGGTACCATGGACTGAAGAAGAACATAGGTAACTTTCCATTCAAAAACCTCTGTTTTTTTTTTTTTTTTCCTGATGATGATATTAGAAAGTTTGATGCAAGTTTTCAGAGTGTTTATTTAGTAAGAAAGAAGTTCTTGCTCGTTCATTAGGGTTTCTCAAACTGTTACCAGTACACTGCCATTGTCAATCTTGATATAAATTCATATTGTATGGTGAAATTGGCATGTTTGATAAATTGTTTGGAACTCAGTTGAATTCACGTCTAGTATTAAGTTATTGTAGGTTTATACATTTTACTTATTGTGAGTTTCTATATTTTGTTTTCCATTTGAAAACTCATTCAAATATTCAAAATAGCTTTGCACTTATAAACCTTGTTACATACACTCTTCATTTTCTTAAAATATCTAAGCCAAACATCTTTATTCAATACATATTCAGATATAGATATAAAATATATTGCTTTAATTCTTTATTTTTTTTAGAGTGTTAGTGTCTGACATATAGACATGTTCGTAAGGAGATATAAACTTTCAAAGATCTTTTAAATATATGAAAAATTAAAAAAAAAAACTAAACATATTTATATCTGACACCCGCATCTAAATTCAAATAACATAAAAACATATTTGTGTCGAATACATAATCATATATGATACTTACCTGAACCCTTGTAGTATAGGTTATAACTTATTTTACTGTACAACCTGATACTTAGATAATTTCAGATCTTGTTCTAACCACGGATTTTCCTTGATCATGACATAATAGGCGTTTTCTGATGGGGCTTTTAAAGTACGGTAAAGGGGATTGGAGAAATATCTCCAGGAATTTTGTCGTTTCCAAGACTCCAACTCAAGTAGCTAGCCATGCTCAAAAATACTATCAGAGGCAGCTTTCAGGTGGTAAAGATAAGAAGCGACCAAGCATCCACGATATTACAACTGTCAATCTCACCAACAACGCTGGTTTTTCAGACAATCATAAAGTTCCATCGGTGAATCAATCTAATGTTCTTGCATCATCAGCTATGGTTTTGAATTCAGCTCAAGGGAACTGGTTCACATCATCTCAGTATCAGGCTGCTTCAAATGGCCTCGGATTTCAGGGGCAAAACTTGTATGGAACTGCCTATCATGGAGCTCGTATCAAACCCCAAAGCTCAGTATTCTAAAACCCTTACACTGATTGTGAAATGCTATATTACTTGAACATAGATATGAGGTGTGAGTATCTGGTACGAGTCTGTATTCCACATAGATATGTTCAATTTTTTTAAAAGTTTTTTTAAGTATTTGGAAGATCTTTAGAATGTCATAGATATGGGTTCAGATATACATTGAATGTCGATGAAGAAAACAGGTAAAGAGTTGGAGTAATGTAGATCAAATGTATGGATATATGTAAGTCAGTTGTTTTCTCATTTTATGTTGTACTCAACGTTTTAATTTCAAATCTAATAATGTTGGGAAGGGTTTTTCAAAATGCTATTTTCATTATCTTCTGTAACAGATAAATTTGCTTATGACACAAAGATGGAATCATGTATTGCTTAAACACCAGTATCGAAACTGGAAATTTGAAGTAACTTGGTTCCCCCTTCTTCTAGTGACAAAACTCTCCTCAAGGACTTGCTGGAATAAATTCCTGTGCCAGAGTCTAGAGGTTAACTCTATATTACTCTGACTTGAATGTAACTGTCAGATACGGATATGTGTCTGATACAGATATGTTCAATATTTTTTAAAATTTTTATGTGTTTGAAGGGTTTTTGAAAAATCATATCTCAATTCATGTTCAAAAATATGTCAAACACAAATATTAAATATTAACACTTTAAAAAACATTAAGAATCAGAGCAACATAAGTAAAACTACCTGATTCACATAAGGAATAAAAGGGAAAGAAAACATCTGAGATCCTTGTTGTTTTTCTATTTATTTTTGTCAGACAAACATTCAATCCAAGTGCTGGATTCTTAATTAGCTTTGCTAGATTTTCCAAGCTTTTCTTGGTCTGCATTCTAATGCGCGCCGTTGGATGATTACGGTACACTTTCACCTTACATTGGTACCTGAGTTTGAATAATATAGTTAGAAACAGAATTGTGTCACCTTTATAGTTACGTTTGTAATGGTTTCGAACGCGCAGCCATGTCATTCGATGATTTGGCCAAATTTGGCTGACTCACTTTTGCACTCCTTCGGAATTTCCTCAGTATCTGATTGCATGCTTTTAATTTCTCTTTGGACCCTTTGCCACCATTTTCACCTTTTTATGGATCCAATATGGCCAAGTTGACCAAAGCTTGATTGCCATCAGTTAGTCGAAATCTGAGTATGCATTCCACTTATTTTGAGCATCACATGCTTTCATTCTGCTAATAGATTATACAAAAAATGCAATGTGGTTTACATTTTTATTTCTTTTGCTGCATCATCTTTATTTTAGTCCCAATTCAATTCCGC
>JBBYHO010000012.1:5486597-5497828 GCA_038382025.1 Adansonia gregorii
TATATATATATATATATATCATAAATCATACATTTAATAAATATAAAAATAATATAATTGATATGATACAATATATTTAAATATTTTTAATATATATTATATTCGTATTTAAAATTTTAATATATTTAATATTTATATTGTATTATATTTATACAACTGACACAAAAATGCGAGATAAGGCACACACACATATATATATATATACACACGGATTTTTATATCTATATATCTTAAATCTATAAAACAAATTATCCATCCATAAAAGTTAACAAATCTTTAAAAATATAAAGGGTTCACTGAGAATATTTTCAGGGTTTTTGTCCAAATTATTTTTATATATTAAAATATAATCTTTATAAAATTACTAATAATTAGTGTCCAAAATTGGTATATCGTCTGTATGTGAAATTTAATTCCTATTAAAACATTATTGTTAATCCAAAAATTTTAGGTACTATAATTGATAATTTTTTTTCTTTAACTGGTTTATTAGTGATATTGATATTGATATTAAATCATTATTTTAATTCATTGGATTAAAATAATAAATAATTTATCCAGTTTCAAATTTTTAAGGCCTAAAAATTAAAAAAAAAATCGTGCAATATGACAAATTTTATCGAGAAGCAATTATTTAAGCATTAATTTATATTGAAATGTTTTTTTTTTTTTTTGGGTATAGTAAAACAACCGAATTATGTAAATTCCATCTTAGAATGTTTTATCCCTTTGACATAAATTCTTACTTACTATAATCCAATCCCCGTTCAATCTGATTTGATCAAAGTTAAGCCATATCCATAGCATTTTGTAAAATGTCATGAAATGAAAGCTAATAGCTACTATTATTTGATATCAAATCTTCTGTGAAGATAATAAGATTCAAACCTATATAAACATGTTATCGAAAAAGGATAATTATAGATATTTAAGACGGTAAAATAAATGAAAATATTTAAATAAGGATAAAAAAATCTTTTATTAAAATAATAATTTTTTTATCCTTTTTTTATTTTTTTAATCTTATAATTGTATTGAAAATTTTATATATTTTATGTAAATTTTGACTGATTTAATTTTTTAAAATCATCAAATTTACCCGAAATGAACTTTAAATCATTTTCAAAATGATTGAATTAATTGAAGTGCAACTTGTAATTCAATTCAATGGACTTATAAAACTTAAAAGCACAACTTGCTCCAACTCACTATAAAATTAAAATCCTTCCATTTCTTTCCCTGTCAAAGTCTTCTCGACCCAAATTATTAATAAAATAAATAAATAAGAGAATCCAAATCCATCGCATTCTTAATGACAATAATAATAAAAAGGTAACCCAAATTTTGCCATATTCATGAACCCAAAATCCCTATAAATACCTTCTCAATCCCCAAACTCAAAACCCAAACAGAGAGTGAAAATTGTGGAGTTTGAACTGAGAAAGAAGCCCAGAAATTTAGAGCAGAAAAAAAAAATGCCTTCCTCTCCTTTGATTCTTGTCTCAAAATCAATGATTTTCCCAGACCGGAAATCAAGTTTAGGAGATCTGAAACTCTCAGTTTCGGATCTCCCAATGTTGTCTTGCCATTACATTCAAAAAGGTTGTCTCTTTACGCGCCCTCCCATTCCCATTGAGTTACTGGTTTCCCTTCTCAAACAATCCCTCTCTAAGACGCTGTCGGTTTTCCCTCCCCTCGCCGGCCGTCTTTACACTGACCCGAACGGCCACGTTCACATAACTTGCAACGACGCAGGCGTCGAGTTTCACCACTTGAAATCCGCCACGTGGTCAATTTGTGATGTCATTGGCCCGGTTCATGTTCCCGAGCTGGTTAAGGAGTTTTTCCCCTTCGACAAAACTGTTAGTTATCGGGGGCATTTTAAACCGATCATGGCCGTCCAAGTTACTGAACTCGGCGACGGAGTCTTCATCGGATGTTCCGTTAACCACGCTGTGACTGATGGCACGTCTTTTTGGAATTTCTTCAACACTTTCGCTGAAATTTGCAGAAAATTCAATAACAACAATCTGAGCGTTGAAAAAATCGCAAGGCGACCGCAGTTCTCACGGGACTCTGTTTTGATTTCATCGGCGGTTTTAAGAGTTCCAGAAGGTGGGCCAAAGGTTACGTTTAATGAAAACGAGCCGTTACGGGAGAGAATCTTCAGTTTCAGTAGACAAGCCATTTTGGAACTCAAAGCTAAAGTTAATAACAATAAAGAGGAGCTTCTAGTTAACGCCGTTGAAATTCTCGGGAAGCAAAGTAACGACAAGTACTGTTTTGAAAAGGGCAAAAACTTAACGGGAACTTTTGAAAATTGGTTGTCTAAAACAACCGCCATAGCAAATACGGCGGAGATTTCGTCGTTTCAGTCACTTTCCGCTCTTCTCTGGCGAGCGGTGACTCGTGCGAGGAAGCTTCCGTCTTCAAAAATGACGACGTTCAGAATGGCTGTGAATTGCCGTCACAGGCTGAACCGGAAGCTGGATCCTTTATATTTCGGGAACGCGATTCAAAGCATTCCGACGTACGCGTCGGCTGGTGACGTCACGTCACGTGACTTACGGTGGTGCGCTCAGAAATTGAACGAAAGCGTGAAAGCTCACGACGATGAAATGGTGCGTCGGTTTGTTAAGGAGTGGGAGAAGGATCCGCGGTGTTTTCCGTTGGGGAACTTCGACGGAGCGTCTATGACGATGGGGAGTTCTCCAAGGTTTCCAATGTACGACAATGATTTCGGGTGGGGACGGCCTTTGGCGGTTAGGAGTGGCGGCGCCAACAAATTTGATGGGAAGATCTCCGCTTTTCCTGGGCGGGAAGGTATCGGGAGCATTGATTTGGAGGTGGTTTTGGCGCCAGAAACGATGGCGGGGGTTGAGTCTGATCACGAGTTCATGCAATATGTAACGAGTTAAATCGTTGGGTTTTTTGAACGGTGTAGATGCATCTTTAATATTATCCCTCGTTTTAAGTTTGGCCGTTGGATTTGATTTCTGATAGATATGGTGGGACCGGGAATTTGATTTGTCATTGGAGGTGGGAATATGAGGGTGTAAAATTAAATAATTATTTTGTTTTAAAATTATAATTTGTACCTTTTATTTTTTAATATTAATATTTTCATAGCTCGTTTAATTATTTTAAAATTGGTACATGCATTTTGGATGTGAAAAAATATTAAAATTTTTGTTAAAAATTTAATACTTAAAAAATATGAATAATTTTTCAAGAGGATAATTACTATTTTGTTAGAAGTAAAAGAAATATAATTTTTTAAAGTGGATAATTTTTTTAAATTAAAAAGACATATTCATAACTACGTACATTTTTATAATAATTTTATTTATTTTATTTGTAATTATTTTTATTTAATTAACGTCAGTTGATTTATAATATCAATTCAGTCACAGATTATGTGTTAAGTGTGGAAGTTATCTTAACTCATAGAAATATCACATCTTTTTCATATGTTCAATTTATAATAATAATAATTTTATGTTTATATTATATATAGTTATAACAAATAAACTTGTTCATGAGTCAAATGAGTCAATCCATACGCATACAGCACAAGCCTCGATAGGATTTTTAAAAATTTGGGTTGGCCCTGACCTTGTCTAAATTACTATTTAATATTAAAAATAAAAACTTTATTTAAATTTAGTTATGAAATATAAAATATATTAATATAAAAATATTTTTAAAATATAATGAATAGTAAAATGAACTTTTAAATCAGTCTAAACTAGAAACCAACCTGAGCAATGAGTAGATTTAAAGCAAAACATATATATAAATATATATTATAAAACAGCTGTTTTTGAAACTAATCCTTAGGTTTTTGAATCATTGTTTCTCATAATCACTATGTAAATACTTCCCTTGTTTCCAATCCAATTGGCAAAACTGCTCTTATTTGTTTGTTCTCCCAATTATATATATATATATATATGCTTTTACTTATTTTATATTTTTAAAGTTATTTAATATATTATTTATAATAATAATATTGTATTAATGTAATAATTGATAATTTTTCCATATATAACTTTTAATGCATTGGATGAAAACTTTACTATATATAATAATCATTAAAATTTTATTAAGACACTTATAGGCAAAATCCTTATTTTTTTTCCTTTACGAAAGATCTATAAATTGAAAATAGTAGCCTACATTGCAAAGTGAAGAGCATTTCTATTTTTTTGTCCATGAGTATGTGGAAATTTTTTTTGTAGTGCAACCTTCTTTTAGAAAAGTAGTTGTAGTCTGATTGTCTAACTATAGAGAAAGAGTTCCAAATATTAAGATTTGAACTTTCAATCAATTAGATGTTAAATCTAAAGGATGACTGCATGAACTAAATGAGTTAAACTTCGGATTAGACTTGGTAATATTTGGTCATGTTATAATCATGTTTAAAGTATTTTATATTTATATTAGTTTTGATATGTTAATAATTTATATTATGTTAATTTTGAGACAATTCGCGTTGTGTCATATTTTAATTTACTTTATACATTTTATACTTATATAATCATATTTAATATTATCAGATCTACTCTAAATTCTCCAACCAACCCTTTTTAGCTACATTTTACATTAATTTTTGTCCATCTTCCCTTCTCTTTCGGTGGTAGCTTAACAATATATAGATTAATGTCTCCAAGACTAGGTTGTAACTTGTTAGCCATCCACTCAATCTTTGTGGTTGACTATTGGTGATGGTGATGGAATTCGGTCATGTTCGAACCATTTTGGTTTGCTTAATCGGACCTCAAAAGATAATCAGTATCTGACCTACAAGAACGAAACCTTGGACAGTTTGATAATTCACTTGTATCCTTTCTATATACAAACCAATCCTTAATTGATTGGAAAACTAGTTATAGATTTAATACTTTTAGACAAAACATAAATCTGATATAAAAAAATAATTAGAACACGACATTAAAAAATATTAAAACAACACAAGCACATGAACATATCAAAACAGATATAATATAAATTATTAACATTTTAACATTTATATAAATATATAAAACTTTAAACATGACTTACCCGAATTTACGACTCTTTACCTATCCCCAAACTTGCCTTTATCTCTTTGCACTTTTGTCTTGTTGTATTTTGGCCCAGGTTTTGTTGTCTCTTTGGCTGTTGGACAAAAATTGCCATGCATTTTTAGAACCTCTCTTGTCAAAAAAACGGCTTAGTTCATTGATCATTGTAGTTGTAGACAAAGTCAACAAGAAAAATACATTGTCACTCTTTTTGAAAATTTTGTTATCATACTTTCTTGTAATAAATTCAATGCAATATACATTAACTAGAAATGAACTTTAAAACATATTTTTGTCATTATCTAGTAATTCATTTGCATTGAGAATTGCCGACATATACATACGCAACATTTTGGTGATCTTTTGCTTTATAATTTTGACTCTTTTTTGATCATTTGATTCATAATAAAGGGTAGATTTTCTTTTTAAAATTTTTTGTCGTAACTTGTTTATATATTAATTACATGCTTATTTTTCTTTTCTCTAAGTGTAAAGACTTTTACTGACAAAAATGATTCAGGTAAAGAAGTATTCATGGATTGGATAATTCATTTAATTCATATTAGGTCGAGTATAGATAAAGTTTTCAATCGTTTAAGTTGATCCAATCAAAATTATTATTTTATATAATAAAAAATATTTTTATTTAAATTTATTTATAAATATCAATATAAAAATAAAATTTTAATATTATTTTAAATAATTATATACTTTAAAATCTATTCAACCTTAATCAAATCTAAACTTAAATAAAAAATAAAAATTTTAAATTATGACTTAATAAATATTACTCGGTATATGACTTTTTTCCCCCTAAGTGTAAGGACTTGATTAAATTATATGTTTGGTGGGTAGTCGGCCTAACGAGAAGGGCAAATTGTTCAAAGAACGTTAAGGTTGGAATCCATGCAAAAGAACATCAAAAAAAAAAAAACAATGACAACAACTGTTAATTGAATCATTTATAACTAAAATCAAGTACAGTTTTTGACTTTTGCATTCATTATTAAGGGGGAAAAAAAAGTAGATGTCAATATCAGGCAAGCAGTAGGTTCTATGAATACGAAGCTGGTTTTTGTTGTTTGATAAATGGTTCATTGCCTCCATTCCGTCTAGCCTTGGAAAGCCCTAATCTGATTGGGTTAAATTTAAATGTTGGTTTTTAGTGAATTGCATATATTTAGATAGATTTAGATTATTATTTATTAATTAAAATAAAATTTTTAATTTATATTTAATTATAAAAATATAAAAATAATTTTTTAATATTTTTATATATTTTAAACAATGATTTAAGTTTTAGAATTGAGTTGGACTATATCAAATCCAGATTTAATTTAAACTTAAAAATTTTTGAATTACAATCTGGTTTGAGCTTGTTATTAAGTCTTTATATTTTCCCCTTTGTTGTTGTCGGTAAGCTATTAGGTAGTATTGTTATTATCATTGGGCAAAAATACCTATCAAGAAGTATGATCACAATTGTCGGGCAGCGTTGCTGTAGGTATAAGTGTAAAAGAAATATTTGTGTGTTTAAGTTATTTGAGTTTGAACAAAAAAAATATTTAAATTTTATTTGATCATTGTCAAACAAGCTCAAGAAACAAGAAAGTCAAATTCGAGTATCCAAATGCTCGGCTTGAGCAGCTTGCAATTATAATTGACTTTTTCTAATATATATTTTTACTATTTTTAATTAGTATTGAAAAATCTCAACTCAAACCCCATCTCAAGCATATATAATTAAGTTTCAAGTTAAACACTAGAATCAAACTATTTTTTATTGGGTAAATAAGTATAATTGGGCAAGTTCAAGTAATTCAATTTTTTATCTTAAATTGAGTTCAAGCATTAAAATTGAAATTCGATCGAGTTTATATTGAGTGCCACGTCACAAGTTTGAGTCGAGCTCATTCTCAAATTTCTTATAACTTGGAACAAGCCTGTCCAGGGGTTGAAATACCTGCTAGCCCCGAATTACTATTTATTAATAAAAAATTTTATTTTTATTTAAATATAATTTTAAAACTATATAAATCTTATTATAAAAATAGTTTCTATATTTTAATATTTTTAAATTATGAAAAGGGTTGTCAAGTTGGCTCCGGTCTAAAAAAAAAAAAATCTTAATCCTAATCGATTCGAACCAACATATAAACAAATTTTTATTAAACTCGAGTTTACGTTTAACTGAATTAGAACCCTAATTGACGCGAAAAAAAGGCTGTCACATTGTCTAATCAAAATGTATCTACGTAACATGTCAAGGACACAAGCAAACATTTTCGGCTGAATCATAGTTGAGTGAAAATTTTAAAAAAAAATCCTAATAAATTAAGTTGTCAAATATCGACTAAGCAAAAGAAAAAAAAATCGTAATAAATTAGGTTGTCAAATATCAAATAAGCAGTAGGTGCTATGAATAAGAGGCTGTTTTGTTGTTTGATAAAAGGTTCAATGCCTCCTTTCTTTCCCCCTTTCATTGTCAACTTTTCAAGGAGAAAACTCTTGCATTTTTATTGGATTATATATCAATAATTTATCTTTATGAATAGACTTATTTCTTTTAAATGGTATTCTGATTCATTGCATCTTGTTAATCAAATAAATTACTGATTAATCCCATCAACCATGTTTCTTACCAAATGAGATTAATATTATGATGAAACCAAAGTATTTTAGAAAGTAAACATTCAATAATTGTCCATCTCTAATTAATTTAATACTTATTCCACAAATTCTCCTTCTTTTCATAGTGGAAACGTGGAGATTCAAATAATTCTACTTTTGTGTTATTATAATCATAAATATCTTTTGAATTTGTTTGAATCTGTTCCACTTTTCAAATAATTTTAAAAGTGCAACTCTCCACATTAATTTAATGCATTAAAGATTTTATTTTCGAACTGGTTTAAAAGAAAACTCATCTTCTTTTTTTGGAACATTGGAGGTCGTAACTTAAGAATAAAGAAAAAGCATTGTAGATGCTACGATTAAAATCTTAAAGTTGCTGAATTTCATCTTTTAAGAGGGATTGTATAAACCAATTTATTTAAACTTTGAATTCAAAAACTATCCCCTTACCAAGTGGACTTATGCTCTTTGAGTATAGTAAACTATGTGCTAACCATTGAATTAAATGCTTTTGAAAGTGGTTTTTTAATCTATGAATCTCATTTGACCTTTCAAGAAGGATTAATTGGTTGATCACATTGCAAATCTAAGAATAATTAGTCTATGACACATGTGATTTAATTGGAAAATTACTATATATATCTAACATCTTAAACAGAGTAAGAAAAAACAAAATTCCAACCATAAATATTAATGGTGGTTAATTAAGTTTCTTTGCTATTCACACTACTACGTGTTGTAAATGCTAGCATGTTACACGTTGTGAAGGAAAATTCAAAGGGGTTATTCTAGGAGACTAACAACCATTTTAGTGTTCAAATGGAAAAAATGTTAAAATTAGTTTTTTTTTAAAGATATTAGTCTTTAATTATAAAAGCAAATAAACGATTTTAATGTTATATTTTTTAATTAAATTTTTAAATAATTTCATTGATTAAGTTGGTGTCTTACTAATAATACCTGATATTAATTCACTTAAATATATTAATATTAATATTAATATTAATATAGATATTTTTCAAAAAAAAAAAGCAAAACTTTATTCATTTTGAAAGAAGTACCACCTTTCTGTTTTATAATTTTTTATAGATTATTTTTCAAAATACTTTTAAGAAAAACATTATCTTTCAATCATAAAGTGGACGTGTTATATTTATTAGTTTTTGTTTTATTTTGAGATTAACCCTTTTATTTTTCACTCATGTCATGTCCTAAACAATCATCAAACAATAATAATATATTTTATTTATAATTAAGACCAATAAATTAAAAACCAACTAAAAGAAATAAATAATGGAATTATTTATAATTGGTATATATTGAAATGTAACGCACGCAACAGAATGTCATGTTACTTTGTCTATATAAAATTAATCTCCCTTATTGTTTGGACATGCGCCCAATTCCCAACAAAATCTCAAAATAATATTTATTAACAATTAAATTAAATGTTAGTAATAAATTTGCAGGCCAAACAATTTATTAAGCTACTAACATGCAATGGACATTAATAAATAATACCGGACGCCGACAAATCAGAAAATGGCGGTTTTTAGAAATTCTTCCTAACTTGACACACATAAGCCGACTTATTTCAACTGAAAATCTTATAATAATATAATATATTGTTTTAATGATTAGAGTTTACGATATAGTTATTGTTGTTGCTATTATTATTATTATTATTATTATTATAAGGTTTTAGAAAATCTCAAGTGGCTTAGAGTTATATTGAATAATTAATAATTAAAATCAGATGATAAGTTCAAGATTAGCTAAAAACAGTTGAGGTTTTCATTTTAGCCAACTTTTGTTCTAGATTTAATAATACTGGATACAATGTAGTCATAGTTAAAAAATTAAAATACGATATAATATAAAAAATAATGTGAATATAATACTTGTATGTAGATATTTAAAAACTATGTAATATATAATTTTAATATATTAAAATTTACGTAAATATAAAAATATTTTAAATATAATTATAACATAATAAAATGCCCAATCATAACAGATACACTAATTTTCAAATACATATATGTTTCATGAGACTTGGAGTGCCAACCAACATTCATAATTTTATTATTATGTAGTAAGAGAGTCAGCTGAGATTGTTAATGTTTTTGCAAGAAAATTTTCAATTGTCTTGAAATCTTTGGACCGGTAGACATTGGATGTTGCTTATTTGATGTCAAATTATTATTATTTTTATTTAAAAGTTATAAAATTTTTTCGATACAAGAAAGGCAACGATATTGTAATGATAAATTGAAAAAAAAAAAGAAAAAGATACGTGAACTCAAACCCAAGTTCAACATATCACTCTGACACACTCTTAGCCATAGGCTAAGAGGATGTTGATAAAGGCATAGAGATTTGAATTTAGTCTTTAAATAAAAAAATACATATATTGTAAATCAGTTAATTTAGTTAAATAAGTTTAATCATTATGGAGTAGAAAATATCTAAAAAATAAAATCTTGAATGAGTCGAATAAGTTGAGCAAGTATACTTGTAATCATTTAGAAAATAGATTAATTTTATGGAACACTTGAAGACAATTATGATTGAACTGGATCATATTTGAGCCTAATTTAGGCATAATATTAACATTACGGATATTTATTTAAGTCCGCTAAATGATTTTAACCCTAAATTTTGCTCACATTTGTTAGATTTGTAATTAGTACCATCTAACATTGCACAAGCAACTCATATTACTTTTTTTTTTCTAAAAACTCAAAACCAATAAAAACATGTTATTTATCTTTTATATGATATAAATTCTATATAAAATATATTCATATAATAACATATTTTATAATTGAAAATTGAAGATTAGACTTGGATCATGAATGTTGGAGTAGAGATCGACCTTCTTTAGAATGAGCTTCTTGTTTTTGTCCAAGCATTTTGGATTTTATATTTTTATCTAAACATTTTTAAATATTAAACGAATCTTTTAATTTATTAATTACTTCCTAAAATCTTTATAATTAATATAATATCTTTGTTGAATTAATAAATTATTAATAGAGTATATGATATTATCTTGAAATACAGAAATAGAATCAAAGTTACTCCAAACTTTGATGAATTATTTAATCCACTGAAGATCATAAGTTGGCAATTAGTCAAAAAGGCTAGAAATTCTTGCATTGCAATTAAAACATACGTATACATATATATATATATATATGAGTTTCAATTTAAACATCAAATCTTGTAATTAAGCCAAATCCAAATGGTACATGAGAAGAGATTTGGTTTTGGTGTATTGGATTTGGATGGATGGGCGTGCGGCATGCAAATCTCGCATATAGGGGCTTTTTTCATGTATTAATCCAAGATATAATGATAGATTCCTAAGATTTGAAGGCAATACCTGATCTCTCTCTTTCGGATTTTCTTAATGTTGTCCGTATCAGACTTCAAATAAAATATTTCTTTTAAAATGAATGCTCTTTTTTCCTAAATTAATATCCTTCAATTTGAAGAATTCTCCTACAATTGATTATATATATATAT
>JBBYHO010000012.1:5586188-5596739 GCA_038382025.1 Adansonia gregorii
ATTTAAGTGATCTAATTTATAATTAATAAAAATTTAGTGATATCATTTGAAAAAATTAAATATTTATGACGTATATAAATATTAATGCTAAATTTAATAACCTAAAATATATTGTTAATACATTTTTATCATTTCTAAACAACATAAAATTGTGACAAGGCAACTTACCAATTAATTTAAAAATAGTTAAATACTCATTTGATCTTATACTTTTGGTTTGATTTTCAATTTAGTATATATAGAAAAAATTATTAATTTAATATTAAATTTTTATTTTGTCAAGCATAGTGATCTTTTAGACCATCGCCATTAGTTAAAAGCTAACATAAAAATCAAGACGTGAATCATGATAAAAATATCATGTCATTAATATCACATCTATCATGAAAAATCTTAAAAAAAGGAGAAAAAATTAAAATTTAAAAATTTTTATGTTAACGTGAAATTTTATCACATATTAAACTCTTATAGACTTAACGTTTGATTAATGGTGTTAATTTAAAGAATTCAAATGCTTAATAAAATGAAAGTTCAGATATCAAATTAATAAATTTTTTAGATATCAATTTAAAAATAAATTAAAATATAATTTCAAATAAACATTTAACCTATATAAAAAACATAAAATCTTTAGAAAACACTTTGTCACCTAAAGTACATTAAAATGATATAAAAGTTAGTTAAGAAATGGGAGGTTGACCTACCCCATTAAAAATTTCAAAGCAAAGAAGGGAAAATCAATAGCCTTAATTATATGGCCATTGATCAAGCTTGAACCTGATCTCTGACTCTTTCATAGAAAATAAGGAACTATGAAGCCTCTTGGAATAACCCAGAGATTCAATTACTTCCAAATAGTGGTAACCATTGTAGTTTTTTCGACTTTATTCTTTGGATTCTTTTTCTACAATGATTACAAGAAAATCATTCAATTCCCAGATATCAAACACCAAAAACCTTTCCTGGAATCTTCAAACTCGAACAATATTGTTAAAGTTCAAGAAAGAAACAAGGAACAGAATGATGGAAAAGCTGAAGGAAAGGATCAAGAGATCAGCAATAATGATTTGAACTTAATCATGGTAGAAGAGAAGGATGATGATGCTGGTGGTGATGAACAAGAAAGGGTTTTTTTGCCGCTAGAAGAGTGTGATATCTTCACAGGGGAATGGGTTTTTGATGATGGATTTCAACCTTTGTACAAAGAAGAAGATTGTGAGTTTCTTACTGCGATGGTGACTTGCTTAAAAAATGGAAGGCCTGATTCGTTATACCAGAAATGGAGATGGCAACCCAGAGACTGCTCTTTGCCTAAGTAAATGCTACTTTTTTCTGAATACTTAGTAATAATAGCTTATATTATTCGGTCTTAGTATGAATATTAGATACGAATATATGTTCAATGCAAATATATTTAATTTTTTTAAAATTTTTCATGCATTTAGAGGGTTATATCCCCGTACCAAGTTTGAAAATTTATAGGATAGGTGTGTCAATATTTCAAGAAAAAATCGTGTAAGTTTTAGATTAAGATATATGTTCAGTATAGATATATTTAATTTTTTTAAATTTTTCTATGTGTTCGGAGAATGCTAGGAGGATTACATCTCATACTCATATCCGAAAATGTATAAGATATGGATACTTAAAATTCCTCTTGGTTAAATGATTAGTTTTTCCTTTTGGGTTAAGGTTTGATGCAAAATTATTGCTGGAGAAACTTAGAGGAAAGAGGCTGATGTTTGTTGGGGACTCCATAAATTTTAACCAGATGCTATCTTTAGTTTGTATGGTTCAATCTTCCATCCCACCTTTTAAGAAGAGCTTTAGTTATGCAAGCTATACCACCGTCCTTAAAATGGAGGTAATTGCTACTACTATTTCTCTATTCTTTTAACTCATTGATTGATTTTGATTCAAATAACTTGAGAGAAAGTGATAGAAATTTGTTTAAAAAACTAACAGCTATTTGGAACTGTAGGAATATAATGCGACAATAGAGTTTTATTGGGCACCATTTTTGATTGAGTCCAATGTAGACCCTCCAACAATGAGGGATGGCACAGTTGAACCTGTAATCAAGCTTGAATCAATCTCAAAACATGGAGATAACTGGAAAAACGTGGATTATCTCATCTTCAATACATATATTTGGTGGAGGTATCCAACCGTGAAAGTATTGTAAGTACTATACTTGAGTTTTTTTTAGCTTCGTTGTCTGTTTAGGTTCTTACTATATGGTTTAAGTTCTGAAATATTCGATATTTTCATTCAAAACTGATTGAAAAGGCGACGAGGATCTTTCGATGATGGGGCGACGATGGATTATGTTGAGATTGATCAGAAGGTAGCATACGAGAGTGCATTGGAAATATGGGGCAAATGGGTGGAAGAAAATATTGATCCTAATCAAACTTCAGTTTTCTTCAGCAGTATGGCTCCTACACATATGAAGTATAATAAACAAGCAAAAACTTCAGACTTTTTTCAACTCAAATTGTGCAAAACGGTTGCTTTTAGATAACTCTAAACAGTTACTGAAAAAACATTTTTGTATGCAAATGAAAAACAGGAGCTCTGCCTGGAACAACATGAATGCGATCAAGTGCTCCAACGAGACAACTCCAATTCTGAACATGTCTATGGTCGATGTGGGCACGAATCGCCAGCTTATCATGACTATGATGAGTGTCATTCGATCATTAAAAATTCCTGTTCACTTCCTCAACATAACTGGGCTTTCCGAGTACCGGAAAGATGCACATACATCTATCTATGGAGCTCCTGGTGGTAAGTTGCTGACCCCAGAACAAAAGTCTGATCCAGCAAGGTTTGCAGATTGTGTGCATTGGTGTCTCCCTGGCTTGCCTGATACCTGGAATGAGTTGCTATTTACACTTATCATATACCAGATTTGACTCTCAGAATTTTCTCTTCTTTTTCTTTCCTCGCCTCTTTTTCGGATGTCATGATTGATTCATTCCTAGAGATGAATGTTTGATAAAAAAAGAAGGTGCAATTTTTTCTCAAATGCGCTTAATTGTGTCGGATCTGACATAGATATACTTAATTTTTTCTAAAATTTTTTGTAATATTTTAAGGATTAGACTTTATACCTATGGCTGAATATATGTCGGATATGAGTATCATGGGAAAAACAAAGAGTCTGGAAACATAGGACAAATGGACACAAATGCAGTTGATGACCCAAAAGCCGAAAAAAATCAACGCTGCAGAAAGAAGATAAACTTTGTATAATGCAGCACCATTAGAAGCTTTCAAACCATAAACAACCCTCAAAATGAGCATCTATCTTAACGATTTAAACATTTAGAAAAAAAAATACGAAAAAGATAATGCCAACAACTTAATTAATCCATTTCCAGTTGATGTTGCACTGTAATAGAGAAAATTCCTCCATAAATTAAGCAGACTTTTGAGCTAAATTAGATTATTACCTGCGAAAGGCTGGCTGGCAAGCAAAGCTCCGGGAAATCAACGTTAGATTTGCAAGTATGTTCTTGAAGAAAGAGTCTTTATGAATAAAGAAAAAGAAGATGCATATAAATATATATCTCCTGTTTGCTAGTTCGTATGAATTACAATTAATTGTCATCCAAAATATACCCTCATATGCAAACCATTTAAAAGACGGTGAATAGCTAAGCTACTTACTCTCAACGTAAGTGTCGGATAGAAGTATGTGTCCAATAAATATATGTCCAACATGACATAAATTCTCTCAGTTAGAATGAGAAACTCAGAGTGAAAGAGTGTTAAAGAACCCACGGCAAGGCTCCCGGTATCCTATTCAGAAAAACGAATGCTGGTTTGAGTGCCACTCCCAACGACGGACAGAAATGGAGATCTTCACTGCACATTACCTTTATTCACAATCTCAGCTTGAGAGTATCTAGGCGGTCTTTATGGGAACTTTTCAATATGTATCGCAGAGTTATGGCGGTTTACATCCCACTTCATCTACGTAAGAGAAGAGGATCTACTACCTTCGCTTTTGTTAGGTACAAGGAAATTCAGGAAATGCATGCTGCTATTTCTCTTGGTAATGGCAGGTTAGTAAATGGCAATGTCGTTAAAGTTGAAAAAGCTTCTTTTGCATGGGCTCAAAGAAACAAAACCTCTCATCAGCTCCTTCAAAACTCTGCTCCTTGGTCGTTAGAGACCAAAAAGAAAAGGTACGGCTTTGGAAAATGCCTGGTAATCGTTCATACAAGTTAGTCTACGTTGATAACTCGGACTCACCGTTAAAGCAGGGGTTAATGGAGTAGAAACGGCAGTCACCCTCTACGATTGCCTTTAACAACCTAGATACTGAATGGTTGTCGAGGAGTTTGATCGGTTCTCTGCGTAGGTGGTACCATCTGTCAGCTTTCCAGGAGTCTCTTTCTTGTGAAGGGCTGAGGAAAAAGAATAGCACCAGAAATCTAGAGTGAACTGGTTATCCGAGGGTGACCGCAACACAAGATTCTTCCAACAGCTTGCCACCTCTGGAAGAAGCGCTAACTTAATTGATAAAATCTCGGTCAATGGTATATATCTCACTAGTCCAGCTGACATCAAAGAAGCCATTGCATCCCATTTTGAGAATCAATTCAATGAGTTAGCTGCATTACCCTTGGAGGATGTCAATGCAAATTTTCGGTCTCTTGAAGCCATCCAAGCAGAGAATCTTGAAATTCCTTTTGCGGAGGAAGAGGTCAAAGATGTCATTTTCTACTGCAATGGCAATAAAGCCCCGGCCCCGGATGGGTCCAATTTAAACTTTTTCAAGCAAAATTGGCCTTTGCTGAAGCATGGTATCATAGCATTTATGTCTGAGTTCTTTGATAAGGGTAGTATGGTAGCTGCATCAATGTTTCATTCATCACATTAGTCCCTAGAAATGTTGGGCCTTCTTCATTATCTGATTATAGACCTATTAGTCCGGTTGGCTAAGGTTCTTGCGAACAGGCTCAAATGTGTTATGGGTACCATTATCGGTCCAAACCAATTTGCTTTTATCAAAGGGCGCCAAATTCTCGACCGTTTTTTAGCTGCTAATGAATTGGTAGAGAGCTTAAAGAAGAATACTGAAGGTGGGATAATTCTCAAAGTGGATTTCGAGAAGGCTTTTGACAGTGTTAATTGGGGCATTTTAGATTTGATCACGTGTAAAATGGGTTTCCGCAGCCGTTGGCGAAAGTGGATAATGAATTGTGTCTCTACCGCCTCTGTTTCTGTTTCGGTTAGTGGTTCTCCTGCTAGGCAATTTGGCAAGGGGTCTTCGACGAGGGTTTTCACTGTCACCCCTACTCTTCAATATTATAGCTGAGGCTTTCCGTGTTCTTTGACATAAAGCTTTTTCTTGTAGATTCTTCGAAGGGGTTCAAGTGGGAAATAACGGTATGGCTATCGGTCACCTTCAATTTGTCGATAATACCATTTTATTCTCTACCTGATATCTTACATCTTCTCAATATCAAAAGAGTCCTAAGGTGCGTCTGGTTTTAAAATCAATTTTTCCAAGAGTAGTTTGATTGGTGTTGCTATTGATCCTGTTTTGGCCAACTCTTGGGCTGAAATTATCCATTGTAATTATGAAAAACTCCCTGTTAAGCATGTAGGGCTGCCTCTGGGTGCAAACTCCTCTTGTATGGCAACCTGGAGACCAGTTATTGAAAAATTCAAGTCGAAACTGGAAGGTTGGAACAACAAGTATCTATCTTCTGGGGGACGTCTTCGCCCTATCAAATCTGTCCCTTCCAGCCTTCCTCTGTACTATATGTCTCTTTTCCAGCTTCCAGTTGGTATTCGTCAAGAGCTTGAAAAAATGCAAAGGTGTTTCTTTTGGAATGGCAACTCACCAAAAAATAAAATCCATTATATTGACTGGTCTTCCGTCACTAGAAATAAAGAGTTTGGGGGTCTTGGCTTGCATAATCTTGTACTTAAAAACAGGCCTTCACTTAACAGGTGGCTGTGGCGCTTTGGAAATGAGCCTTCTAGTTTATGGTGTTCTGTGATTACTGAGAAATATTACTTGGATCCCAGTTCTTTTGTTCCTCCGTTGGGCTCCTCTAAAGCTTATTCTTATATCTCGTGCAATATTACCAAACCTACCTCTTTCCTTCATTAATGCTTACTCTTCAGTCTTGTCTGCTGGTAGGGGACTCATGTTAGGCAATGTTGCCAGGATCAGATTTTGGTCTGATGTTTGGATTGATAACTCTACTCTAATGTCAAAATTTCCCAGAGTATTCGCTCTTGCAATTAACAAGTCTGGTTATGTGTGTGATTATGGGAGCTGGTCCAATGATGAACGGAAATGGCGAGTGACTCTTAGAAGGAATGTTTTCTCTTGGGAAATGCGACAATTGAATGAGTTCTTAAGTACTATTAATAAGGTCTTTTTAGATAGGAACGGCTGTGATAAAGTCATTTGGAAGCCTTCCTCGAGTAGGAACTATACAGCCAATTGTTTCTGCATGGTGCATCAATAAAATGCCTACTCTTCTTCGGGTCAACGGAAATCTCTTTGGAAAGGTTTTGCTCCTCCAAAAGTAGAATTGTTTTGTTGGCATGTTCTTCATAGTGGTGTGGCTATTAAGGTAGAGCTTGCAGAAAGAATCTAATTTGAATTCAGTCAAGCTTTGTGCCCTTTTTGAGAGATTGAGCTTGAAACGGTTGATCTCCTCTTCTTTACTTGCAGTTATTCTTGGAAATCTGGTCTTATGTTTCTCCCAATGGAATTCTCAATCGGTCTGTCCATATGGGGCAAAATCTTTCTTTCTCTTATGGCAGAGTTCATCTCCATCTTCAAATTATGACAAGGTTTGGAAATGCTCTTTTATGCCTTTGTTTGGTCCATCTGGCTTTGTAGGAAGGATATTGTTTTCAACAACAAATCTCTCGACATCCTTCAAGTCTTTGATCTCACTTGAACTAGGCTTGCTTGGTGATTTAAAGCTAAATGCCTTCTTCTCCGTACTTGGTTGAGGATTTTTTCAAATCCCTTAACTTGATCTCCAATGTCAAGTTTAATTCTTCGTCCTGCAGGTCAGCCTCTTGGTCATTTCCTCCTACTGGATTTATGAAATTAAATGTCGATGGCTTGGCATTTGGGAAACTGGGCCTGCTGGAATAGTATTCTCAGGGACGAATATGGTTCTATTTGGGATGCCTTTGCTAAATACATTGGCCATGCTGATGCCAACCTTGCTGAAATCTCGGCCGTTCGAGAAGCATTTATCTTTTTCCTTGCATCTGAATTCTGCAACTCTTCCCAACTGATAATTGGAATTGACTCTTCAAACGCTGTCAAATGGTCTCTTAACACTTCCCTGGTGCCATGGAGGATGAAGAATCTTTCCAATAATATCTTGCAAATACAGCCCAAGCTTAAAGGGGTTATCATCTTTCGTATCCCTGGAGAACTTAATTACATTACTAATGGTTTGGCTAAGAATGCAGCTTTTAAGGCTCAATTCTTTTTCTGTTTTCTTTTAACTTTCCTTGTCTTTTTCTTTCCATTGTGTTCTGTTGTGTTGTTCTTGTCACCTTGTACTGTATTTCTTCCTTTTAGCTTCAATAATATTTTATGCTTTTTCAAAAAAATATGTGTCGAATATGGATATATTTAAATTTTTTTAAAAAAATCTATATATTCAAAGATCATACGTCATACTTATATTTGTATACTTATCAAAAACTTTAAAGAATATGAAGAATCTGATAATTGCACCCACATCAACAATGAGTTGTCCAGCCCCATGCAAAAGGGCACTGCTTTGAGTTAAAATTTGCACATGTAGTTTCTTCAATATACTTAGGCATGTACACGCCACTTTGCTTTGGTTAGATCAATCCAACATAAATCATAAATTTCCACGGCAATTATTCATGGTACTTTTCAAACGTTTGTTTTTTTTAATTGCAACAACAATATTAAATTAAATCTTATAGATAACTTATAACCAAAATCATGGATTATATATATATATATATATTTTAATTCCATGATAATTGCAAGCTCAAATTTTTATAATGATTTTAACAAGTGTGTGAATAAATTGAAGATGTAGATTCGAATCGAGTTCGATGGACTCGATTTTTGTTTGTTTGTTTGTTTGGTATTAAGAAATTGTAGAATTCTTTCGAACTATGCTTTTAATGAGAATCCAATTTATATAGATACATATATATATATATAGTAGTTTAATGTTTATTAATATTAATATAATAGAATCTATTATGAAATATTGGACTAATTCTCGAAATTAAGATCCCTAACATCAGGGCAAGAAAAACTAATACTAGTTGAGCAATTAATCAAAGTCTAAATGGGGAATGCATGGCTGAGTTTGAAAGTTAATTAGGCCTATATTATATCAAATAATATCTAATAATCTAGACTAGTCATTGTTAAAAAAGAATGTGCTCGGTCATTTTGTTGCAATGGGGAAGAACTAATTTGCTCAATTTATGTAAAAAATTTTGCTGACGGGTATTTTTCTTTTTAGTAATTTTGTTAAGTTATATTAAAATTTACTAAATTAATTATTGAACTTAATATACGATTTGTTAGGCCCAAGAAATCGTAGGCTCAAGTAGGCAATCCATGGTTTGAGTCAAGCTCCGAACATAGCAAACACAGGGAAAAACACCTGAGGAGCTTCTAGCTTCCTAGTAACTCAGATCAAGCTCCAATTAACCACGAACACTTTTGGCTGACAACTATCAAGGTTTGGCGTTAGCCTCAGTTAAGTTTGACCAAAGACAAATAAATTGAAACCTACAAAAACCCTATCAAATTGCTTTTCCTTAACTTTCCTCTTATAATTAATTCATTGCGTTAATATTCACATCCCGAAAACAAAACTTCCTATGCTTTGTAACAGTCTTTTATTTTCTCAAAATATCACCAGTGCCCTTTTGCTATATGAGCAACTCCTTCAACTCTCCATCAATTGATATCAACAAAACTATAAAAAAAAAATGTTAACTAGAGGAGAAATACAATTAATTAATTATTTTCTGAATTCAATAAAAATGACCCTCAATTTTTAAAAATAATAAATTAATTATCTTTAACCAATGTTAGGAACATCTACTAACCTAACCAACCTAACTAGTGTCCTAAAACAATATTTGAATTGCACCATTTAAATGGTAAAAAGAAGGTGCTCACTGTCCATGCATAAACATGCATAAAAACAAAAAGAAAATCAACGTTTTTGATGGCCGCTTTGTTTGACTAAATTTAGAAAACAAGTGCGAATTTATATCCTCAATGTTCCAACTTTCCAGTACTAAAAAGTAGGTGGATTTTACCAAATCAAAAGATCAAACGGAACGGTTGAAGATGGCCTTCGTTACTTGTCGTCGAAGCAAGGCTAGAAATGCTATTTAATGAATTTAAAAAATTTAAAATTTAATATTTATAATATTCCTTTAATTTTAAACTTTGATCTTCTTTAGTCTTTTGTACCATACGAATGTAAGCAAGAACATGATCATCCTTTTTGCGCTGGCTGCTTTTATTTCTGCTTTAGGGTTTGGTTAATTATTGTTTTCATTTTTTAAAGATTTGTTAATATATTATTTATAATAATAATATTGTATTCAATACATTAATAGAGAATTTTATTCACTATTTTTATTTATTGAATGAAAACAGGGCAATATACAAAAACAAATCTTATAGTCTAATGGTAGTAACACTTAGCTTTGTGTTTTAACAACTAATACTTATCTCTCTTATATTTTTATTCCGTTAATAACGAACTTAAAATCATTAAAAAATCATGTGAAATTTATGTTTTGCTCTTTTTATGTGATTGGAATAAAGGGTAAAATGAACATTTCATGTGAATTTTTAATAGGATTAGGTTAATTGTTAGCTAAATGAAAACATAAGAGAGATAAGTGTTATTTTTTTAAAACAAACGAGATGCAGTATCACTATTGCCAAACCATAAAAAGTTTTTAGTAGTTTATACTTGAAACTATTATTATGTAATGTAATCTTAAACAACACATTTAAAAAAAACAGTTAATCTAATTTGTCTTATTAGCATGATTTCTATGCGGAATAATGATTTCATAATCTCAATTTGATGTGGTAATTAATGGCAAAATCTTAATGCAGCATATCATTTTATTTTATTATCATTTTTTAATTTGATGGTTAAGTCAGTGAAAATCTACTTTCATTGTACACTAAGCTTAATTAAAAATTACTTAATTGTTAATGAGGCAACAACTCAAAATAAGAGAAAAATTTTAAAAAAATATGATATTTAAATTTTAAATTTATTAAATATTATTTTTTAAAAATAAATATTACATGAATAAATTAAGTTAAACTCGGATGTGAGATTTCTTAATTGCTAGCCATACAAAATCAATGAAATGTGAAGCACACATTTTGTTGAAATTGAATGCCTTAATATTATATGGGTAGTTAATATGGTTGGTAAGGTGTAGAGTAGGTAAAGAACTATAAATTTATTGATTTCAGGGAAAAATTAAAACACTGAGGGCATGTTTTCG
>JBBYHO010000012.1:5596839-5617976 GCA_038382025.1 Adansonia gregorii
CGCAATGGCTTAACCCCTCAAATGCAACTAACGTCCGTACTTATTTGTCCATAAACAAAGTCGTCCAAAGTTGAAATTGGACACTCCGAAAACGTCATAGATTACTCTATTAGAGTTTCAAGTCAAGATTCATCTTGGAGAAATTTGTGTTTTTCTTTTTTTTTGACCTTTGGACAGCTAAAATTTGTTGACCGATGACGTGCACCAACGAGAACCAAATACGTATTCGAAATCTAGAAATTAAAAACATAATAATGAAAAAAAAGCCTATTTAACAAAATACAATACCCAAGAAGAACAAGGAAAATTAATTAATGTGTTTGACCAACAAATTATTCTCCTTTTGCCTTATTAGATAAGTTCAAAATTCATGGTTTTTATTATTATTTTTTTAATTTGATTTGATTTTAACAGTTAAATTGACAAATGCCTAAAATCTTAGTTGCACTAATAAAAAGCAACAAAGGAAAATACATGTTTAGTGCTCCACAGAGTGGAGACAGCAAGACTGAAATACTAGGGTGTTTAGATTTTGTTTTTTCTTTCTTTCTTTTTTTTTTTCAAAAGTATTTTTACAGAGAGTTTTCTAACAAAATCAAAATCATCGAACTCATTTTTAAAGGCCTCCAGCCTTTTCAATTTCATTTTGTAATAATTTTTTTTCATTTTTTTATTTTTATTAATGTTTTCTCTTTTTGTAAAAAAAAATAACATCGAGTAAAATTGACATGAGAATGAGTTTCGTGTTTATTATTGTTTTGCTACGCTCGGGCAGATTAAATTATTAAAAAAGCTAAATTTGAGTACTTTTATATACGACTTGAGTAGCTTATAAATTTAATTGAGATTTTTTTTTAAATTTTAACATATATTTTTTATTTATAATTAGAGTTAAAAAATTTTAATTTGAATTTGAGTTCGAACACATATAATTAAATTTGAAGTTATTCGTAAGAATTGAATTTGATTTTTTACTAGATAAATTAATTTAATTAAATAAATTCAAGTAATTTTATTTTTATCTCAAATCAAATTTAAATTTTAAAATAAAATTCGATCAAATTTAAATAAATCAAACTCAAACTTTTTATTTTTATGAACTAGACTCCACTCTAGTACACCAAATCAGTTGAACTACATTGATCCTGTAATTTTATTTTGGAGTTCAAAATTTTAATTTTTAAACCACCTTAATTGAAGAAAAAACTCTACAATTATTGTTATAAAGTTGAAAATAGATTTGATAATGTAAGATATAATTAACTGATTATGATATAAATAAAATAATAAAAATATAAAATAAATAAAATAAATATATTTTTATAAGTTATTAAGATATTAAAATTAATATTAATATAAAATATTTTAAATATGATTTTATATAAATAAGTCATTTCTTGATCATGGCCCGCGGATCATTGCCCCGAATCCAAATATAATTCAAACTTTTAGTCAAACTTCCGAGATGGCACTGTCCTCCATCCGTTTTAT
This sequence comes from Adansonia gregorii, assembly GCA_038382025.1. NCBI lineage: Eukaryota > Viridiplantae > Streptophyta > Magnoliopsida > Malvales > Malvaceae > Adansonia > Adansonia gregorii. Next base: position 5,598,331 of record JBBYHO010000012.1, read on the forward strand.
ATTGCTATAAATAATATAAGATGAAAGTTTTTTTCCCGCAATTTCATTGCTGGTAGCTCTCAGCCTCGTTTCAACGATTCGCTACCCAAAATATGCCTTGGTCTTTGACGGTTCCAGCCGCTCCAATTTTCTGCAAATCAGATGGCACATCTTTCCCTTCATCTCCTCGCATCAATGGCTCACAACAGCCTGGCTCTCCGTCATCTCTCCCGTTGTCGTCTCCGAGATCACCTCGTCCACTTTCATCTACCTCCGTTACGGCGACACCGCAGTCTCCATCATCTTCAACGTTGAAATCTCCGTTGTCCGTTTGCATCCCAAGGGCGCCGCTGCTTTCTTTGGGAGCCGATGCTGAGGCGGGGGCGGCGCCTTCTGTGGTGAAGAGGAAGAAGCCGCCGAAGATAGAGATACCGACACCTGTGGCAGTTAAGCTGGGTTTTGCGGCGGTTACGCCGAGAGGAGAGGAGGAGGTTCAGGTCGAAGGCGATGGGTATTCCGTTTATTGTAAGAGAGGGAGAAGAGGTAAAATGGAAGACCGTTACTCTGTCGCTATTGATCTTAACGGAGACTCTAAACAGGTATTACTTCCTTATAATTTTCTTCTTTCAATCCATTCTTTTTCCTTAAATGCATAGAAAATTTATATTTATTTATATTTCTTTTTTTTCTTTTAATTAATGCAAGGTTAATTCTCCAAGTCCCACATCAAGAATTTGTGGGGAGTCGTAATGAGATATATATATATACTTAAATTCGTATTTGCTGATACCCTTTGGGTGAAAGCTGACAACACGTTGGTGAGAGTCTTGATGATTAAAATTTTGAAGCCTCTGATGTTTTTTGCAGGCTTTCTTTGGTGTTTTTGATGGGCATGGGGGTTCAGAGGCAGCTGAATTCGTGGCACACAATTTAGAGAAGGCGGCAATGGCGGAGGTATCAAAAAGACGTGGAGATGCAATTGAAGATGCAATGAAAGAAGCATACTTAACCACGGACATGGATTTTCTTAAGGAAGATGTGGGTGGTGGTACATGTTGTGTTACTGCAATGATTCATAAAGGTGATATCGTTATATCCAATGCAGGCGATTGTCGCGCTGTTTTGAGCCGAAATGGTGTGGCAGAGGCTTTGACTTCTGATCACCAACTTTCAAGGAAAGATGAAAGAGACAGAATTGAAGCTTTGGTAATCAACTGTTTCCATTGGTTTTTGCATGTTTTATTCAAATTCAATACAATGAAGATTTTAAAGACGTAATTGATAAACTGAAATCAAAGTTTGTCTTTTGATGTTTGCTTTGCAGGGTGGTTATGTGGACTGCTGCCATGGTGTTTGGAGAATTCAAGGTTCCCTTTCTGTATCGAGAGCGATCGGAAATAAACATCTTAAACAATGGGTAATCGCGGAACCAGAGACGAAATCGTTAAAAATTCAGCCGGATTGTGAGTTTTTGATTCTGGCCTCAGATGGTCTTTGGAACAAGGTGTATATTTTAGACCCAAGTTGTTGATGTAGTTGCTTTTGAACCTCCTTTGATGATCCTTTTCGAGTTATTATGACGTTAAGTAGGAACTTTTTTTCCCCTTGTCTTTCAGGTTACTAATCAAGAGGCAGTTGATTTAGTTCGGCCTTTCTGCGTAGGTGTTGATAAGCCTAAGCCATTTTCTGCTTGCAAAAAGCTTGCGGAGCTGTCATCATGGAGAGGCTCATTTGATGATATTAGTGTGATGATAATTCAGCTAGAACAGTTCATTTCCGAACCTGCCTAGTGTAAGATTTGTTTAGATCCGATCCGAAAACTTTTGCGCCGCCTGCAACTCTTCCTTTCTGAATCAGAAACCTGCAGATATCGAGCTAGAAGACCGCTTGGGCCATGAACACTTTTGGAATTGCTTTGACAGGGCCATTACTGTCCCTTAAAGATGGCATTGTTGTATGCCAAACATTGTTTCAGATGATCAAACTGTGATCATTCCCTCATGCCAAACATGATCTCGAGTTATTCGAGGTCCAATGGATTCCTACCAGCACGATCATACCCCCATGCCAGCATGTTCTCTCAAAAGGTTAGTATTGACTGATCAAGGATTATAAAATAGTTTATCATAAATCATTTTCACCCCCCAATAATTATTATGGGTTCTAATAGACAAGAAAGTGGGGCACTTGTAGCAGCTGCAAATGGTCAACCCTACAAGTTGACCTTGACTAGCTTTTTGTTTTATCTCCATTTTTATGGTTAGCAAACTCATCATTCAATTGTTCAAAGTCAAGAAATGGATTCTGCATTGTGCACGTTAGAACAAATGGGTCACATTTAGAAGCTGGCTTGGCACTTTTTCCAGTAATGGATGAATAGTGTCTCAGAATGATCTTTATGTTAGTAATGATGTAATTAAAGCAGAGCAATTCATGTTGTCTCTCCTTTTTGTTGTTAAAAATAGCAATTTAACATTAGGTGGCTTTAAATGAATTTGGAGCATTCCTTCTTGCAAGCATGGGATTTTGCCTGCTGTCTTTCGTCAGTCAATGATTGCAAGTATGTTTGAGTTATAATTCACGTTAAAATCTACGAAACCGAGTTGATGTGTATTTGTTAGAACTTTTAGAGTTTTGATTACTTCTATGAGTTCGAGTTTGTCGGATGACTGGGATCAAAACTAATTGAAGTTTAATATTTTCTAAACTGGGAGGGTTCAGTATAATGATCCTGTTACCCCGCATAAGATGTTTGGTATCATCAGTGATCTTGCCTATTTGTTTGGTATCGTTTTCTTTGGACAGGTCTAAAAAGGTACCTTGGGTAACTTGAACCAAAGACTTTTCTAGATACTATGCGCAAAGAACTCTTTTTAAGGGAGAGGTCTTTGGTTTAAACTCAAAGTGACACTCTTAAATGATAAAATCTTGCAAGATTTGTGAATTATCAAAGAAGACAATATTTTAAATGTGTTTTTAACACTAAATGCTCTTAGAATAATAGAAAGGAACATGGATGATACCAAACACTTCTTACGGAGGTAGACAAAGTCGATAATACCAAACACCACGTTAGGAGGTACCATCATTGGTATTGGGTCCTTCGTTAACTTAAACAAAGGCTGTTTTGTTAATCGTTGAGTGCCCACTTAAGAATCTTGACTTGACAACATCCGGGCAGTTCTAAACAATTCTACCAAACCAACCGCTGGCTGGTTCGGAAGGAAGACGAGACATAAACAACCCAAAAGAATTAAAAATTATTTAGACCCATGCTCTTAATCCAATTGCAGGTCCAATTAATACTCAAATTTCGTTCTTTTTTCTCCAACCACCGTTTGATCGCTCTTCTTACTTTTCTTGGCCAAAGAATTCTCGATATTCCTGAAAATCATAAAATATTGCAGAAGTAAAGACATATAACTAAACAGATTCAAATATCAAACGTCCATTTCAATGAATATTATAATTTAAACTCAATATGTTCGATTTTATGTTTTAAAAATAATTATATAAATCAATAAGCTCAAATTCACCATTTAACTCTTTTCTTTCTTTTTTTTTTTCCCTTCTATAGCAGTCCCATCTCATTCGAGAATCAAGTAAATTTCGTTGTAGCTTTTGTTTGGAATTACAGTGGGTTCCATGTCAGCCTGAGCTCGAATCTTGTATAGATTGGGTTTTGATTCTCCCAAGTTTTGTTCAAACATCACTGATCACGCTCATTTAAGGAGAAAGTATAATTTCCTAGAGTTTTCCCTCTTTTTTTTTTCTACATTTTTGGTATTATCAAGGACCTGTAAAGCTTGGCTGCCTTGCAACTGTGCCTTTTGATGAATCCAGAGTCGACCCCGGACCTGTTAAGGGTCAGGCGGCCACTTTAGCTGAAAACGCTTTGCAATTTAATATGTTCGAATTATTATTTAATTAATATAAAATTTATTAATTAATTTTAATTATAAATATATAATTATTAATAAATATATATATTAATACTTTTTATCATTTAAATGAGGAGATTTTAAATAAAAAAATTTAAAAAATCTTTCAATCACATCTTATTTATGAATATTTTTTATCAACTCCAGTAGTAGTTTAAAGAGAATCCCATAAAAAAAGTTAAAAACTACCATTTTCAAGGTTTCAGTCTTCAAACTTTTTTTTAATGTAAAAAGTAATTAATATGGTTAGCAATATGAAATTCAGAATTTTTTTTTAATTTTATTGCAAAATTTATTTCAAATTGATTAAGAAGGAGTGACATCCCTTCTGTATTTAACTAAGATTCAAAATTTAATTTTATTATTATGAAGATAAATGCAGTTGATAAAGGGATGAAGGTTCCTCCTAAAAAATTCATTCAACATTTAATTATTATTAAAATGGAAAAAAAGGAAATAATGATCTTTGATTTTGTTTTATTTATTTTTGCTTTGCCAAACGCTTCTTCCTCTAATTTAACCGTAAATTTAAAATTATTTTCTTAATTCTTAAGAATCAAATCAAAATGAACTTCCGGGTCGGGTTATTATTACCCGAATCTGGCGGCTATATAAAAGCAAATACGCTACCAGCAGTAAAGCACATTTTTGTACACGTCCTCTCATTGCCTCTTCGTTGTGATTTTCTTTTTCTTTTTTAAACTATTTTTCTCAGGTGCCATAGATTGGATCGCTCTTCTTCTTCATCTGCTTCAGATCTCTTAGCAAAGATTCAATCTTAGCCGTAGATCTGCTTCTGATTTGGGCATCTAACCATGGCGGCCGCCAACGCTCCCATCGCCATGAAGGAGGTCTTAACTGTAAGTCTTCTCGTTTTCACTTTTATTCCTCTCACTCGTTTCAATTTAAATCGGTTTTTTTTTTTTGTAGAAAATTCAACTGAATTATTTTTTATAATCGATTATTAAGCTTAATCTAATAGTTCATGAACCTTATCAGATCTAATTTATGTAAAATCTGCTTAGATCTGTTTGAAACTTCCTTTATTCGTTTTAAAATAGTGAGAGTTTTGAGGCTTTGAGGGATCTGAATTGTTTTCTTTTGTTTGCAGTTGCCGAGCATTGGCATTAATCCTCAATTTATCACATTCACGAACGTAACTATGGAATCTGAGAAGTACATTTGTGTGAGAGAAACCGCGCCACAAAATAGTGTTGTGATTATCGATATGAACATGCCGATGCAGCCATTGAGACGGCCTATTACAGCAGATTCGGCTCTTATGAATCCAAATTCTAGAATCCTTGCCTTGAAAGGTTTTTTACTATAGCTGCCAGCAATTAGTTTTTTTTTTTTTGGTATGACGTGAATCATGTTTCTGCTTGATTATGTTATTGATTTGAGGCTTTTTTATTCAATATCTGTACTCTATAGTGGATAGTGCTCATATTGGATCGTTATTGTTGAACTCTTTTCTTATATTGTTAGGTTAGACTCTGGCTGATAAATAGTATGGTTTTGTACGAGAGCGATTATTTTAAAAGGAAGATTTGTGCAGAAGAATCTTGTTTGATTTTACTCTTAGGCTCCTTTTTGTTGTTTGTTTGCTACTTGCTTTTTGCTTCTAAAATGAACAAATGAATGTTGCAAGGACCTTGCTTACACCATCACATTGTCTGCTAACAGTGTTTGTGATAGTTAACATTTTTATGCTAACTGTTTTATTGGTATATTGATCAGGTTCTGTGCTTGGAATCTGTTTGTTTAGTTTTCCAGGAAAAAAAAATTCATCACTGTTAAGTGGATTTTAGTTTCTTCCTATAGAAATTCAATATCTTTAATATTACTTTTATGGTATTCCTTTAATATGCTTCAATTTATCCAAGCTTTATGCTCATGGACTTGACGCCACTTTTGTAGCTCAACTACCGGGAACAACTCATGATCACTTGCAAATATTTAACATAGATATGAAAGCGAAAATGAAATCACATCAAATGCCTGAGCAGGTGAAATTTATTTCTTATCTATCTCAGTTTTTTTTTTTTTTTAACTTTTTGTTTCTTGTAATGGTTCCATTATTCTGTCCGTTAGCTATCTGCCTCTCTACAATTCATTTTTTTACTTGATAGTGAACTTGATTGCATGAGCTTAGCAAATTGTCGTTGGTTAATGTCCAGGTTGTATTTTGGAAATGGATTAGCCCAAAATTGCTTGGCCTGGTAACACAGACCTCCGTTTATCATTGGTCCATTGAAGGTTTGGTCTTCTTCTGGTGCCTTATCATGATAGGCTCTATACAGCTCTAAAATATCTTTTTCAAAGGTGCTTTTATCTTTTGTATAAATTTCTTTGGGATTATGTGTCTCATTGCATCTTACTCCTGACAGGTGATTCTGAGCCAGTTAAGATGTTTGAGAGAACAGCTAATTTAGTGAACAATCAAATCATAAACTATAAGTGTGACCCTTCAGGGAAGTGGTTGGTTTTGATTGGAATTGCCCCTGGTGCACCTGAGGTATGTGGTTGCTCTATTAATGCTTTCTAAAGGTGATTGCTTTTGCTGTGAAGAAGTTGCTGCTTCATTTTATTTAGTTTTGGGATTTTGAGAACTGCATACAAAGTGAATTTTTGTTGTATGCTCAAAATTTTTTATAATATATTCAAAATATTTTCATAAGCTAACTGTTCATAAAAAGTTCTTCAAGCTGGTATGGTTGTCGTATGGCTTATGATTCAAATTGCTGAAGTTAGCGATGTGAATTAATTTATTAATCCCTTATAGTTGATTTATTTTGTCTTTGTGGTATCATTTTGGATTTGCATCCCATCAATTCCTTTCTGGTTTTCTTTGCCTTCTTCCTTTTCGCATTACGTCTTTATGCTATTAAAATAGTTCCTTGTATAGTTCTCTCTTTGCAAAATCATTTTTGCTCTACAGTTCTGATTTTGATATACATGTCTTGTCTCTTTTAGAGGCCACAATTGGTTAAGGGGAACATGCAACTTTTCTCTGTCGATCAGCAGCGTAGTCAAGCTCTCGAAGCACATGCTGCTTCATTTGCACAGTTTAAGGTAAGGGGATTTCCTGTACTTCATTTCACTAGATATGATCTAAAATGCTGCTTATCAAATGTGCTTGTTTGTATTGAACAGGTTCCAGGAAATGAGAATCCTTCTATTCTTATTTCGTTTGCCACTAAGACTTTTAATGCTGGTCAGATTACATCAAAGTTGCATGTAATTGAGCTTGGTGCCCAGCCAGGTCAGTTTAAGTTGTCTGTTATACTTTTGCTATCTCCTTGTTATTTATGAGGGGAAATTGAAGGTCTTTTTAATTGAATACAAAAACTAAAAAATAAAATTAAGAAATAAACAGTTTTGACATCATGCCTTCTAATGGTGGAATAATCAAAAGTATGATCTGAAAGTACTGAGTTTTGGCAAGTTCTGTTGATTGGGACAGTACTTTGGAATATTTGTGTGGTTAAGTCAGAAATCGTAGAATTTTATGGCTATTGGCCTCTTGCAAGCTCTAAATCGTGATCAAGACTATTCTAAGTTAGAATTTTTTATGTGTTCTTGTTTGAGCATTGGCTTTAAATTAACTATTCTTCTTAAAATCATAATAGTAGCTATAATATTCTGTTGTGTTCATTTGGTCCAATATGTTTACAACCTTCTAAAAGAATGTATGTATTGGCAGGTAAGCCATCATTTTCAAAGAAACAGGCAGGTTTATTCTTTCCACCGGATTTTCAAGATGATTTTCCAGTCGCAATGCAGGTAGCATAATATTTCCTAGGTTTTGATTATTTTCTTGTAAATTGTTTAGCTTTGTGCCAATATAAGACAAGTTTCTGTTTATTGGCAGATATCCCACAAATATGGTTTGATCTATGTTATCACCAAGCTTGGCCTGCTGTTTGTTTATGATTTAGAAACAGCAACAGCTGTATATAGAAATAGAATCAGTCCAGACCCAATATTTTTAACCTCTGAAGCTTCGGCAGTTGGAGGGTTTTATGCCATCAACAGGCGAGGTCAGGTGTTGCTGGCTACTGTAAATGAAGCAACAATTGTGCCATTTGTTAGCGGTCAGGTATGTTATATGGCTTTTCTGCTGTTTTGTTTGCCAGTATCACTAAAATGAGACATACTAGCTTACTACTTCTTCTGGTTTATTTATTTATTTTTTTTAAAGCTGAACAATTTGGAGCTTGCTGTCAATCTGGCTAAAAGAGGAAACCTTCCTGGCGCAGAGAACTTGGTAGGTGGATTGACTTGTATATTCCTTTGGTCTATGTTTTGTGAGACTTTGCATTTGAATGATACTTGAGGAGTAAGAGTCTGATAGTATCAACTATAAATTTTAGTTGCTAGACAATAATATCTAAAGGGATTATCTATTTTAAATGGTAGGATACTTTTGAGGTAGCTTTTTTAATGGATTGTCAGATTTCTTCAATCTCACTGCAATTCTTTGATCTTGCTGCAATGCTGGGATTGAAGACATGCCATCTTCTTGTTTCTTGATTTACTTTCGTACCAATTTTTTGATTGTGTTCTTTCATTAGGTATCACATGATTAGAGTTTGTGTTTGACATATCTGATGTTGCATGTTGTTAACAGTACAATCTAATATTAATTATTCAATTCTGTGTTATTTTATTCAGGTACTTATTCTTTCTGTATGCTAGGACATTGACTCTGATTTTGGATATCTCAGGTTGTTCAACGATTCCAAGAATTGTTTGCTCAGACAAAATATAAAGAAGCTGCTGAGCTTGCTGCAGAGTCCCCCCAGGGGATCCTTCGCACACCTGATACAGTTGCCAAGTTTCAGGTCCCATTTTTCTTTCTTGATCATGCATATACTGTTTTCTTTGTGTGTGTGTGTGTGTGTTTGTGTGTGTTTTATCTGAGACGGAATCCTTTACCCAAATGCTGCAGAGTGTTCCTGTGCAAGCTGGCCAGACTCCGCCACTGTTGCAGTACTTTGGTACCCTTTTAACAAGAGGGAAGCTCAATGCATTTGAGTCATTGGAATTATCTCGGCTTGTGGTGAACCAAAACAAGAAGAATCTTCTAGAGAATTGGTTGGCTGAAGATAAATTGGAATGTAGTGAGGAACTTGGAGACCTTGTGAAGGTTTGATTTGTACCCACTGGAATGTAAATCTATTAGTATCTTATTCAATTTTATCTAAATTTCGACTTTGAAAAAGTAGGAGTGATCTGACTCTTTTTTTTTTTTTTATTTTTGTGTTTTGCCTTTTCCTAATTGTTACTTTGCTTTTTTTTTTAGACTGTGGATAATGATCTTGCGCTGAAAATATATATTAAAGCTAGGGCAACTCCAAAAGTTGTTGCTGCCTTTGCTGAACGGAGGGAGTTTGACAAAATCTTGATTTACTCAAAGCAGGTGATTGCTGCTTCCTTTTTTTTTAATTGCCATTTTGTGGTGTGAATGTACGGCCTATCCAGTTGGATGACTATTTCTCCTACTTGTTCTTTACTTTTTGGTGAATGCATGCATCAAATATTCATGACTAACTTGTTTTCTCAGGTTGGGTACACTCCTGACTACTTGTTCCTTCTGCAAACTATTCTTCGTACAGATCCACAGGTTCGTTTCTGTTTTCTGTACTCTTCAGTATTTGAGGCGTTGTGTTGAAGCTTGTTGAATCTTATGAGTAATTGATAAATATGTTGAGTTAAATATCTTCATTGAAGCCTTTTAAGTCGACTTTTTGAATATTCTGATTAAGTTAAAAGCTTTTTTTATTGCTTGCCGACCAATAGATGTTAGTATTATGGACTTTTTGATGGGATTGGATCTATGTAATTAGCATGGAGAAACTACATTTTTAGAGGGAGCTGCATTGTCACTTGTTTTACTTTCAGGGAGCGGTCAATTTTGCTTTGATGATGTCTCAAATGGAAGGAGGTTGTCCACTTGATTACAACACCATCACCGATCTTTTTCTTCAGGTCTGCCGCTAATGGATTTATTTGTGAAATTAACAATATATTTTTTTGCAAAATTTGTAAGGTCGTTTTCTTATCCTTTTTGTATCCAGAGGAACTTGATTCGGGAGGCTACTGCATTTCTATTAGATGTATTGAAGCCAAATCTGCCAGAGCATGCTTTTCTACAAACAAAGGTTATTTCTTTCATGTTCCGATTAAGCTAATCTATTTGATTTTATTTTTGAAAAGAATGTACTTAAAGTTTAGTAGTATTCTTTTCTATGCAGGTCTTGGAAATCAATCTGGTAACTTTTCCAAATGTTGCTGATGCCATTTTAGCAAATGGCATGTTCAGTCACTATGACCGTCCCCGAATTGCACAACTTTGTGAGAAAGCTGGTCTCTTCGTTCGAGCTCTGCAGGTAATTGTCTTGTTAAAACTAATACGTCTCACATTATGTGTTATTTTCTACATTGAATTAATAATGTTCCTTAATTAAATGTAACACATTTTCTGCAGCATTACACTGAGTTGCCCGATATTAAACGTGTCATTGTGAATACACATGCTATTGAGCCACAGGTAAATGTTGTTCACTATCTTTATCTCTTGGTGAAATTGGAGATTGTAGAACCTCCTGACATTTTTCCTGCTGGTTTCAGTCACTTGTTGAGTTTTTTGGTACTCTTTCACGAGAATGGGCTTTGGAGTGCATGAAGGACCTTTTGCTGGTTAATCTAAGGGGCAACCTTCAAATAATCGTTCAGGTAAAGTATGTTGTATGTGGTATGTTAATAATGTTTAGTAAATCTCCAAAGGCTAAGTTGTGTGCGTGAGCAGGTTGCCAAGGAGTATTGCGAGCAATTGGGTGTTGATGCTTGCATCAAACTTTTTGAGCAGTTTAAGTCTTATGAAGGATTGTACTTTTTCCTGGGCTCCTATTTGAGCTCAAGGTAAGCTATTTAGCAAACAAGAAATTTACTTTGTCCTCGCAGCACGGCTATGTCTAATATTGTGCTTGCTATGATGTTTACTTTTGATTATGGGACAGTGAGGACCCTGATATACACTTTAAGTACATTGAGGCAGCTGCTAAAACTGGACAAATAAAGGAGGTTGAGCGCGTGACCAGGGAATCAAACTTTTATGATGCTGAAAAGACGAAGAACTTCCTGATGGAGGCCAAGCTTCCTGATGCTAGGCCCCTGATTAATGTTTGTGATCGATTTGGGTTTGTTCCTGATCTCACTCACTACCTTTACACAAATAATATGCTCCGATATATCGAAGGTTATGTTCAGAAGGTATGTGCTATTCTCAGCTTTATACATTTACTGGCATACTGCATGAATGAAATTTAAACTCAAATGATTGAGAATCTTTTTGCTTCTTTTGATAGGTGAACCCAGGGAATGCTCCTTTGGTAGTGGGGCAGTTGCTAGATGATGAATGCCCTGAAGATTTTATAAAGGGTCTTATTCTCTCAGTCCGTTCTCTCCTTCCTGTTGAGCCCCTTGTGGAGGAATGCGAGAAGAGGTGATTTTTTTTTTTTATATGCATTGCCTTTTCTTGTTTACTTGTCATTGCTACGCGATTCTCATTTTTCAGCAAATCGTTTCCAGAAATCGACTTCGTTTGCTTACACAGTTTTTGGAGCATCTTGTAAGTGAGGGAAGCCAAGATGTGCACGTCCACAATGCTCTGGGTAAAATCATCATTGAAAGTAATAACAATCCAGAGCACTTCCTCACGACCAATCCTTACTATGATTCCCGGGTTGTTGGTAAGTACTGTGAGAAGCGTGATCCCACGCTGGCAGTTGTGGCTTACAGAAGAGGACAATGTGATGCTGAACTTATCAATGTCACAAATAAGAACTCATTGTTCAAATTGCAGGCTAGGTATGCAATTATTTAGTTTATTTATGATAATGCAATGGATCTTTGTTTTAAAGTGGCTTATCTGTGCATCATCCTCTGATCATAGGTATGTTGTTGAGAGGATGGATGGTGATCTTTGGGAGAAGGTTCTAAATCCTGAAAATGAATATAGAAGGCAGCTAATTGACCAGGTTGTGTCAACGGCTTTGCCAGAAAGCAAGAGCCCAGAACAAGTCTCTGCAGCTGTTAAAGCTTTCATGACAGCGGACCTCCCCCATGAACTAATTGAGCTTCTTGAGAAGATTGTGCTCCAAAACTCTGCATTCAGTGGGAACTTCAATCTGCAAAATCTACTTATTTTGACAGCTATTAAGGCAGATCCATCCAGAGTTATGGATTATATCAATAGGCTAGATAATTTTGATGGACCTGCTGTTGGAGAAGTGGCTGTTGAAGCCCAACTATACGAAGAAGCTTTTGCGATTTTCAAAAAGTTCAACTTAAATGTCCAGGCTGTCAATGTTTTATTGGATAACATTAGAAGCATTGATCGGGCTGTGGAGTTTGCATTTCGAGTTGAAGAAGATGCTGTTTGGAGTCAGGTGGCAAAGGCACAACTTAGGGAGGGGCTGGTTAGCGATGCAATTGAATCATTTATTCGTGCAGATGATGCCACTCAGTTCCTTGATGTTATCCGAGCTTCTGAGGATGCTGATGTCTACCCTGACCTGGTGAGGTACCTTCTGATGGTTAGGCAAAAGGTCCAGGAGCCCAAGGTTGACAGCGAACTCATTTACGCCTATGCAAAGATTGATAGACTGGGAGAAATTGAAGAATTCATTCTCATGCCAAATGTTGCTAATCTTCAAAATGTCGGTGATCGCTTGTTTGATGAAGCCCTATATGAGGCCGCAAAAATAATATTTGCCTTTATATCTAACTGGGCCAAGCTGGCCGTGACACTGGTGAGGCTCAAACAATTCCAGGGTGCTGTTGATGCAGCAAGAAAAGCAAACAGTGCTAAGACATGGAAGGAGGTTTGCTTTGCTTGTGTTGATGCAGAGGAATTCAGATTGGCACAGATATGCGGTCTTAACGTTATTGTACAGGTGAGTTTACTTTCATGTTGAATTACAGTATTCGTCAACAACAAAATTCTTTTATGTGTGTGCATTCAGTTCAATTTTTCTTCTGTTTTTCTGTTGGAGATTGTGATTTTGACCGTTATGTTGATTTTGTAGGTGGATGACTTGGAAGAAGTCAGCGAATACTATCAGAATAGAGGATGCTTCAATGAGTTAATCTCTCTCATGGAGAGTGGTTTAGGTTTGGAACGTGCACACATGGGGATCTTTACCGAGCTGGGAGTTCTCTATGCCAGATATCGCCCAGAGAAGCTTATGGAACACATTAAATTGTTCTCTACACGTCTCAATATTCCCAAGCTGATAAGAGCATGTGATGAGCAGCAGCATTGGAAGGAACTTACCTACTTGTATATCCAATACGATGAGTTTGATAATGCTGCAACTACTGTGATGAACCACTCTCCTGAAGCATGGGATCATATGCAGTTCAAAGATATTGTGGTCAAAGTTGCTAATGTTGAGCTATATTACAAAGCTGTCCACTTCTACTTGCAAGAACATCCTGATCTCATCAATGATATGCTGAACGTGCTTGCACTTCGTGTGGATCATGCTCGTGTTGTTGACATCATGAGAAAGGTTCAATTTTGGCAGAAAGTGATCTAATATTGAAATGAATGCTACTTTCTTTAGTATTATTTTTAAGATGACAAATATTTCCTTCTGGAATTTCAGGCTGGTCATCTGCGTCTTGTGAAGCCATATATGGTTGCTGTTCAGAGCAACAACGTATCAGCAGTAAATGAGGCATTGAATGAGATTTATGTAGAGGAAGAAGATTATGATAGATTGAGAGAATCTATTGACTTGCACGATAATTTCGATCAGATTGGCCTTGCACAAAAGGTGAAGTACTGTTGTTCTCACATTTTTATAGGCTGTTAGGCTGGTTCTGATTTTTTTTTCCTAAACTACTCGAGTAGATTGAGAAACACGAGCTGCTTGAGATGAGGCGTGTTGCTGCATACATATACAAAAAGGCTGGCAGATGGAAGCAGTCCATTGCCTTGTCAAAGAAAGACAACCATTACAAAGATGCAATGGAAACAGCCTCACAGTCTGGTGATCGTGAACTTGCTGAGGAGTTGCTTGTTTACTTCATTGAGCAGGTACTCAACTCATTCCTAAATATGGCGTTAAACCTTCTTGGTCAAGCAGTATATGTAACTATGTTAGGACATGGAGATTGGAGTTTTTAACTTACACGTTTTTTGCAGTATGGCAGTTTTCTTCCGGTATTGATACAGGAATGTTGGTTATTATTTTGAAGTAGATATAATTTTGGTGTTGATGTTCTTTGTGCAGGGCAAGAAGGAATGTTTCGCATCATGCCTCTTTGTCTGTTATGACTTAATTCGGCCAGATGTTGCTCTTGAACTAGCCTGGATAAACAATATGATTGATTTTGCATTCCCGTACCTGTTGCAGGTGATTTCTATGGTGTTTCTTTCAGTATTATCATTTGATTGGGGTTTTATTAGCTAGAATTTTCTGTTTCGTACTGCCTTGCTGCAAGGCTTTGTTGATTCATCTTACCACACTTTCCTATTTTACCGTGACCTGTTTGGTTTCAAGATCTTCTGTAATTTTGAGATGTAAGGTTAGAACCTTATTTGACTCTCGGTATTTATCCAGTTTATCCGTGAATATACTGGCAAAGTTGATGAACTTATCAAGGACAAGATTGAGGCCCAGAAGGAAGTAAAGGCTAAAGAGAAGGAAGACAAGGAAGTCATTGCGCAGCAGGTATAGTAACTTCCAAACTGAAATGACAATTCCGTTTTCTTGAAAATTATTCTCCTACAACTGGGAGTCACTAGATCTTCAACGGGTTGAATGATTTTCTAACTGATTAAAATGCCTTTTCTGCTGCAGAACATGTACGCTCAGTTGCTACCACTTGCCTTGCCTGCACCGCCAACGCCAGGCATGGGAGGAGGTTTTGCTCCTCCGCCACCAATGGGAGGAATGGGAATGCCTCCGATGCCACCTTTTGGCATGCCACCAATGGGCAGCACCTATTAAAGTCTTAACAGGTTTGTTTTGTCGAGGGTGTAATTAGCCAGTGAATCCATGTAGTTTGCTCCCTGAAGTAAAGGCCGACGTAGTTCTCTGTTAGTGGCATTTTTCAGGCTTCGACTGTTATTTTTCTTTGTGTTCCTTCGTCTGATGAAACGTGATATGTCTTGTAATATTCTTTCTTTTTTTCTTAGCAAGAGGCATTTTTTTGGCTGCTGGTAGAGGGCAAGCCCAGGATTTCATGCATATTTTGTATCTTTATAGTATCATTTCTTTACGATCTTCGGAGTCGACCGACGAGTATATACCACAGCACTTCACATTGCACCGATCATAATTTCGTAATTTGATATTTCTCATTTAAACTTTGTTTACCCCTTAGTTCCTAAAATGCTTGTTTCTTTTTCTTTCTTTTTTTTTTCTTCCTCCATTTTTCAAGTGGAAACAGAAATTTATTTATGACTTGCATTTGATTAGACACAAATTTTCGGCTTCTGAATGCTTATTCTAAATTGGCAGAATTCGGAGGCTAATATTGTCTTTGAATTTATGTTCTTCTCATGTTTGAACCCCTACACTGTGATAAATGTAAATAGTAAGGGGCAAAGCAGAGATGCCCCAGAATAAAGTCTCTTTAATGAAAGTTTCTTGTACCTTCGTTTGGAAATAAAGTTGACAAAAAATCAATTATCAGTTATATCATTTTGTTGTATAATAAATATATTTCTAGAAGCCGTATAATTTTTCATATATGAAAAGTAAACATATCAGGGAGAGAAACACAGTGACCTATTGTTCCCCGAAAAAAAAAGGGGGAAATGTTTCTCTTGCCATTGAATTGATATTATGTAAAATCCAAGGGGCTCTATGGTTTTTCTATTTTAATTAGAGTCTAATTAAAAAGACCAATTCACAAATGTTAAAGCGAAAAAAAAAAAAAAAAGGATAAAAGACAAGGATCAGGGCGCGTCATCACGCTCGTAGCAAGGCGGTGCAAAAACTAGAAAGCTGATCTGTTTCGATTTCGTTACTTCATCGCCACATAAACGCAACGGGCCCTTTAGACATGTTTGCCACCAAACCAAAGTATGGCTATTTCTCCGAGTTCACGGCAGAGAACCTTCTTTTTGATTGTTAGACCAAATGGAAGGCATGGGGGTCT
Organism: Adansonia gregorii; assembly: GCA_038382025.1. Lineage (NCBI taxonomy): Eukaryota > Viridiplantae > Streptophyta > Magnoliopsida > Malvales > Malvaceae > Adansonia > Adansonia gregorii. The sequence goes on from JBBYHO010000012.1 coordinate 5,614,434, forward strand.
TTGGGCAATTCTTCTTCTCTAACTATATTTCTAATTACCTAACAGAAATAATACTGTAGTTCGAACTGGTTTTTTTATCTTGAGCGTGGCGAGTGCTGTATCTTTCCCTCAACTCGACTGTTGGTTGGTCATTGTGCTGCTTAGTGCATATTTTTTATGCGCTAAACTGCCCTATACAACGCTACCGACTCGTTTAACATGAGATAGCCGACTATTCAAGTATAGATCGGATTCTGGTTTTGAACAATTTGCTAGTAATATTCGAATTTATCAGCTTAACCTGTAACTGTCCTTGTTTGTTTGAATGAATCAAAGTCGACAAACATGTGATTGTAGCTTGTTATAATCTGCTTTTTACCACTATTTAGCATTATCAAAATTCATTACGGCTTTGTTACGTTATAAAATTGCTTGACAAAACCCTTGGCTTCTAGATACATTTTCGGAACATGAACCTACAATTTGCACATTTTTCATGTGACCCTTGCCGACGATGTAACTTGAGCTTTAAACTGCACTGTGCTGGAGTTTAAAGGGACTCTCAATTCTGAGAAACTATGTTACTTTGATTTTTTATTTATTTTTATTATATTTATGTTTGATATCTATATTCAGCATTTATTTAGATATAGGAACAGAGATATAATTTTTAAAAAAATCTTTAAATACATTAAAAATTTTTTTGATATACATCAAGACATGAAAATAGAGAAATGATTAAAAATCCTTCAAACATATTAAAAAACTTAAAAAAAAATAAAGATATTGATATTTAATATATGTATCTAACAACACTTTCTGAATCTGAGGAGGACTTGAATAGGATGAATGGTTGATAAGAGGTCGTGTCAATCTTTAATATTCGTTTACGATTGAGGTCCTACATTAGATTCTACTTTAAGCCGCCTTGTTAGCTTGTGTAGGACGCCATGGCTATGTTCAAAACATAGAGAATCGAGTGAGAGATAAGAAGACAAAGAAAGCCACCAAAAATGTTGCCTTCTCGGAGATTAAAAGTAAAAAAAGAAAGAAAGTAATAGCAAAGATAAATATAAAGAGAATTTATTTTATCATAGCACGCAACTCTGTCGATCCCATCCGTATCCCAAAACAATTGAGCTTTGGTCCACATAATAATCCAATATTACAAAGATAGGTAATGTTTTCATTGATATTGCAAATATTGTCGAAAGGTGTACGTCAGAGGATATTGCTTGCTTCAAGATTTGAAAGTCGATCTTTTAACAGTTTACCCCAAAGTATTATCTTCAGTGAGAGTTAATAATTTGCTTCGTAGTTATCTCTTAAACAATGTAAGTCAAGTAATCTCTACATCAACACCATTAGCTAAAACAGCTAAGTAAATCTTTTCATCAATGCAATTAACCAAAAAAAGGTTAAAAGTTTTGGCCTTTTACATCAACAAATTATGGGAAAAAAAGAACTGCAAAAGGAGAGCCAATATTTTTATATAAAAAAGCGAATGAATAGCTATAAATATAAACCAAAATTGGAGAGGGAAACAGAGCAGGTCATTACATAGTGGGCTCCAATTCAAGGGCAGCTTTTTTCATTCTCTGAAGAAAGAAGAAATAGAAAAACAGTTCATAGATGAAGTATAAGGATAAACAAAAGCTAAAACAGGATAATATTATTGTGCACGTGACACAAAAAAATATAATTAAAATATAATATAAAAATAATATAAATACATAAATATATAAAAAATTTATATAATATAAACTATTAATTTATTAAAATTTTTTATAAATATATTAAATATAATTATTATAAAAATATATAAATATAATATAAATTTGATTCTTATAGTTTTAGAGATGTGAATGACGTAAGAAATCTTGTGAGGCTATAGATAAAAAAGAAGATGCTCTTTATAGATATCTGCTAGCACTGTTAAAACAGTTGATCCATGATTGAACAGCCCATTCCCAATTCTATCATTTTCTCCACATTTGTTTCCGCACTATGAAATTTATTGTCCATCTTTGAGAAGCTTTGCTGTTAATGCTTTGCCATACCAGCATCCTTATTATCTTTTTCCAATATATTCAAATTATAATTGCCACTGTTAAATACTTGCTGAAATGACTGCCAAGTAAGGCCAAACATGATTTTCATTTGACCAATCAAAAGTTAGAAGATATGAAGATCAAACACCCTTTGCTCAGGTAACAGCATTCCCTAGTTGCCTGATAAAATGCCGGTGGATTCCAGATTGTTGGATTTTAGAACTCTTTTCAGTTAGTTTTTGGCTATGGAGAATTATTACCAATATTCTAGCTGGCCTGAAGCTGATTTCATGGTCCCATGGTCAATTCAACCTCCTTTTTCAGGCTCTATTTCAGTTAAATGTCAAGGTTTGCCTCCCTGGGCGACACCAGTAGTTGAAGGAGTTGCAGATGATAGGGCTACAACAGTTTCCAAGAGCCATAGTCAAGCTGAGAAACGTCGCAGGGATCGAATTAATGCTCAGCTTTCGGCTCTCAGGAAACTGATTCCCATGTCTGACAAGGTAATCTCTTCAACCCCAGTTTTTTTTCAAAGGTACAAAGGGCCGTAGTCTAGGGATGATAAAGTTTATCGATATAAAATTTAAACTTCAAACCTGCTGAAGTATGAATCAATTGAGCTAAGCCTTAAGTTTAACTATGACCTTTTGGTTGTTAGTTTAATTCACTCCTATTGAGATTTTAGTAGCAAATTTAGCAAGTTGAAGACTTGAATATATAGATCAAATATTTTGTTTTCTTTAACAGATGGATAAGGCAGCTTTATTAGGAAGTGCAGTAGAACATGTGAAGGATCTAAAGCGAAAAGCAACAGAAATCAGCAAAGCTTTCACTATACCAACAGAAACTGATGAAGTAACAGTAGATTATTTGGATGTTCCTGAAGATAAAAACCCCATTAATACTCGAAAAAGCAAGGACAAGATCTTTATCAGGGCTTCGGTCTGTTGCGATGATCGGCCAGAAGTGTTCACTGAGCTCATCCGAGTCATCAAAGGGCTAAGGCTAAGCACCATTAAAGCTGACATTTCCAGTGTTGGTGGAAGAATGAGAAACAACCTGATCCTTTGCAATAATAACAGTGATGATGAAGGTGGTGTTTCACCAACAACTCTAAAACAGTGCTTGAATGTAGTTTTGAGCAGGATGGCTTCATCATCTGCTGCATCAAATTGTCGGATTAGAAGCAAAAGGCAAAGGTTGTTCTTGCTTTAATTAATTCTCAGTCTAAACAATAAGTAAATTATAATATAATACACTCCATTGCCAAAAAACATTAATGGAAGTTTGTAACGGTTCTTCATTTTTTTTTGTTTTTTTTTTTCTTTTTCATACTAAGGGATGCTTTGTCCTTGCATATATTTCCTTGGGTGACAAAAGATCAGGGCAATACTTGATCCAATTGACTGATGCATGGTGTTTTGCTGAAAACATTAGATTCTAACCTACTTTTCCAAAAAAGCAATTAAACTAAATTTAGGGTTTAACTCAAATACTTTATACAATTAAGATA
>JBBYHO010000012.1:5624025-5635232 GCA_038382025.1 Adansonia gregorii
TGGTGATGCTCGATTATTACAAATAATTATGAGAAATTAAGATATATATATATATATATATCATTCTCCAGCTCAACCAAATTGAAGGAGTATTAGTTACATAACAAAAAAAATGGCATCTGCAAAAAACTTTATACTTATAAACAAGGACAAGTAATAACCTAAATCGTCTCCCAAATTCTTAGAATTAGTAGCCTAACAATTTACCTCCAAAGTTTATATCATGTTCACAAAATCCTTAATTTTTATATTTATATTTTACAAAACCAGTAATGTATTATTTACAATAAGATTGGAAATCTTTGATTACTCTATTAATGTAGAGGCTAATTGATGTCAAAACTATGAAGGCATGCAATGGAGAAAAATATTTTATCTCAAATACTATGTCTAAGCTATAGCTAGGTTTAGAGTTTAGTTAATAAAAGCATAATTATATATTTTAAAAATGCAATTACCATGTTAAAGCTCGTAAGAAATAATTAACATAACCAACAAAAGAACCTAAATTTGATTGAATTTATGGTTATATGTCTAAATTATCATGTTTTCATTTTGAAACTTTTATCTTCTACAATTAAGAAAATATTGATGAAAACATGAATTAATCAGTTCTTATTTCAATTTTCTCTCTATAAATAATGATAGCTAATCAATAGGCCGATTAGTGTTTTAATTAGGGGAGCCTTGTTATGATTTTTACAACTAACAAAAATAAATAAAAACTGAGGAGAAAAATAAAGATTTTAACACAAATATTTTCTTTTTCCAATATGTTTATATGTATGAAGTGAAAATCTTAAAACTTTCTTTCATTGAATTACCGCAAGCCAGTAGCTGTAAACCCTAAAATGTTTCTCCTAAAAAGAACCCCCTAAAATGAAAATTCTTGAACTTTCCTTTTCCACCAAACTCCACATAGAAATAATTAAACTAATTATTAAAAAAAAAAAAAAGTGGCTCATGCCTTAGATCAAAGTAGCCATACCTTGAAAATCTCTCAAAGTTTCGTCCAATCTTATATCAAGGCAGTGTAGAAACAACACAACCAACTATTTATATAGAAAAGAAAGTCATCGATCTTGCACTTGCCCTAAAACCTTCAAATCTCCTGTTCTTCATCTTTTCAAGGGATCTCTTCGAAACCTATATATGGTATTTTCCAGGTTCAAGCTTCATTGATTTCCTGAAGATACTATTGAAATTCTCCATTAAAGCACCGGAAATTTATAGCTCTTGAAAGACTTCCATGCAAAACTACCAAGATAGTGCAAGGGAAATAACCCAAAGAAAGTTTGAATATATAACCCTCAAAAATCAAAGAAGAAATTAGGATCCCCATAATCCCAAATGCAAGCTGGGGGATATTCATCATCATTAGTTAAAGGCCATAGGGATGGAGATCCAAGTCCGACTGATAAACCTGGATCCGGAATAACTGCTGGTGCGACCGAAGTCTGAGCAGACAAGGGCAAGCTCGAGCCCAACGAACCCACCAGGGAATTGATATCCTCCTCATCATGCAAAGAACCTTGATGATGCTGCTGAACTTGTTGAAGGTTAGGATTCGTATACGAGGTCGCTGTTCCAGTGGGATCACTAGGGTTAACAACAAGACTAGGTTCAGTTTGTTGCATTGTTTGCAAGGGTCGTTGGTGATTTGTTACCATGTTTGGATAAGCTAAGTCTGGATTTGAAAGGTTAGGATGAACCCCATATGGCATAAACCTTGATGATGAAGAAACCCCAGCAGCCATTAAAGAAGCTGGGTGAGTAGTGGGATTTGAAAAAGCAAAACCTGAAGGACGAGGAAGCAAAGGCCTTAAAGTTTGAGTAGAGGAAGAAGAAGAAGAAGAACCACCAAGAGAAGATGAATCGGAGGGTGAAGGTGAGGGTTGGAGATTAAGCTGAGCCTTGGAACCATAGAGTATAAGAGCTGCTCGATCATACGCTCGAGCTGCTTCTTCAGCTGTGGAGAAAGTTCCAAGCCATTTCCTCGTACGTTTTCGAGGTTCCCGGATCTCAGCAACCCATTTACCCCAACTCCTCTGCCTCACACCTCTATATCTAAACTTGTTATTATCTGGGCCACCTTTGCCTTTACATTTCCTGCCGGTGCTCCCCGGAGGGTTCGTACTGGGGGTGGTGGTGCTAATAATATTGCTTTCAGAGTCAGAGCTTCTGGACTCCTGATCAGGAACGGCGGTAGTGGTGGTTTTCGCAGTGGTTTCTTGGGCTAGGTGAGACAAAGAAGGTTGGTCCTCCGGGTCCATTGAAAAAGAGATAGTGGTACTTTAAAAAGGGAGGGGGAAGGTTTCAAAACCCACCTCGTTCTTTGCTCTTGAGCTGTGGGAAGGTGGAAAAAGAAGGGACTTGACTGTCGTCCATGTTAGTGGTGGATGAGGGCGGTGTCTGTTTATATACTTAATATTTGAAGAGAGAGAGAGAGAGAGAGAGAGAGAGAGAGAGAGAGAGTTGCTGAACAATGAAGGAAGTAGGCAGAACTTTGGTTTGGGAATTCGGAATCATTCAACATTTTATTTTTTTGGCTTTTTTTTCATTGGTTTTATTTTAGGGAAAATTCGGATGAAATTATTTTGCAAACTTTTTTGTCAGTCTACTCTTAGGACAGGAAAGTGCTTAATCTTCAAAACACTTCCTTTTTATTTGTAATTTTTGGGGTTGATTAATGATATTCTATCATGTCAAATCATGTAAACCTAATTTAAAATTCTAAACCTATAGAATATTTCACACTTTAAAAAGGTAAATTTTATTTTAAACTAGTCTTAAAAATTATTTAATTATTATTTTTTAAAAATTTTATTTAATATATTAATTTTTATTAAATTAAAAATTATTTATGATATGTTTCTTTCTCATCTCACCTTAATAAATGTTTAATGACACTAATTAATATTTTCTTAAAAATATAACATTTAATCAAAACTATAATGACATTTTAATGAATTGAAAAGATTTAGTATTATAAATTTAGAGCTTAATTTAGTTTATTCATATAAACACACTTTTAAAAAATATATTTAATAGGTTTCAATTTAAATTTTGATATTTTTAATTTTTTATTACACAAGTTTACGATTTTTTTTATATAAAATTTTTTTAATATACTATAAAATAGTAAAAAATGTCACCTGCCTGTATATACCTTTGCATCTAGCCATTGTAATGAAAGGTGATGATAGGTAGCAAATTACTACAATATATGTTTTGGATTTAGGTCTCATGGACTATAATAATCTTGATGTTTCTTAATTTTGAACGATTGAAAAAAAAAAGTCATACCCATTTCTAATGGTGAAACCAAGGTTTGACAATAAACCAAGTCACAATTGTCATTAATTAAGTATAGTATTTCTATGGGTTTCTCATTTTTATTAATTATTAATTAAAAAAATTATATTATAAGGATTGCTTATAGTATTTTTGAAAACGTTTATCAAACAAATTTTTATTAGAATATATATACAAATTTATATATATATATATACACAATTTTTAAACGTCACCAAATAAGACTAAAAAAATTCTATATATATAACTTTTACAATATATTTAAAATTGATAATGAAAGACACAATTGTAATTTAGAAGCTTTTATTCATGATGTATATTAAATAATAATTTAACATACTAATCCCAAAAAAAAAAAAAAAAAGGAAATTGGCACTCATCATTGCATGCAGGTAGGGCAGAAGCCCGGAAATGGCACTTCATCAAATGAAGGAATCCCATGAAGAGAGACTTAAAAAATGATATCTATACCACATAAAATGTTTAATTCCATGCTTCAAGCTTATTAGAGTCGCCAGAGTTTTGCTCAAGTTTGTGCTTCCAACCGGCTAATAAAGTATTATGTTATTTTTTATATATTATAATTATATTAAAATATTATATATTTTTATAAATTTTGATATATTAATAATTTTTATTTAAATTATTTTATTTTTTTAATGATAGGTCGTGGTTGTGTTTTTGTCTAACATGGTTAGGTCTGAACAATCATCCTTGAGCAGCTAACTCCCTAGGGCTCGGATATTCTCTACTTTCTCAACCCCTTTGTTATTCTTCTTTAAATAGTTTTTAAGATCAAAGGATCGTATTTGCTTCTGGACAAAGTAATGCTTCAACTAATTATAAGAATTAATATCCAACAAATTCAACTGGCTTATAGATAGTACCATATCTGCTGCAATTCATGCAATCATATATATATATATATATATATATATATATAGCTGAATCTTAATTAATTAATTTAGCCTCTTGCATCTCATAATATGTGATATAGCAAAGATTGATTGAATCTTGTAAATTCTTAATAGGATCAGACTGAGTTTGAAATTAAGCTGCGAAGGACATAAGAAGATGGGCACCATTTTTTTCTCTGAAAAGTAAGAAAATAAGCAATAACTTTCTCTGAATCTCTCTCCATCCACTGTTGATAACTTCAAAACTCGAAAATGTCAATAGTTTTTTTTTTTTAATCTTTTGGTCAAATAAACACACTAATAATTAAATACTGTAAAATTTTAATAACCTACAAGAAACTCATGTGCATAACTCAAACAGCTATTGTCTTTTAATTTGTACCAAATTATATGTCTTTTAACTTTTAATTTATATTTAAATAAGTTTTTAATATAAATCAATATTTTATTTGGGATCATAGTTTATATAAATATGAATTAAAATAAATAATTTTTTAAAAATATAATAAAAATATAAATTAATATTGACTCGCACTTAAAAAAGTATATATATACTTAAAAAAATGATTCATCAATATCTTTGTTTGACTCTTGTTCAATTTCAACCCTAGATTCATATATATATATATATATATATATATTTAATTTCATTAAAAAAAAGAGATGAGTGATGAATATATGTATTTATACATTTGGGAAATTTGATATCTTCATAGTTACTATTTTAATATCTGCGTCAAAGTTTTATATATTTGTTTATAATATAAAAAGACAAGTCGATTGTCCATGTATATCCAAAGCTAATGTATATCTTGGACTTCTTGAATTAACATTTAAATTAATGGTGAATTGTTTTTGTATCTTATAGACTCGGGGGCTCCTCTAGTAATGGCTAGAAAAAATGTCAGAAATCAAAGGAAAAGGACACTGCATGACTCTGATGGTATACAATACTTTTCTTTTCTTTGATTTAGAAACCTTTTTTTGGCATTTTCGAGGGTTAAAAGTATTGTTAATTTATACTTGTGCAAGGGTTAAAGGATAAAGAGTTTTTAAATAGTTGTTAAAATTTAAATATAATAATTGGGTTTTCTTTCAGCTTAAATAATTGGTCACTAAATTTCCTCTCTAATATTTCTTCATAGTCACCCCATTTAACATTAGTATTACTACTTTAGAATTTGGTAATGAGTGTTTTAAATGTTAAAAGGTGCTATTTAAGAATATTATATATAGTGAATTTGGATTTAGTCAGTTTTGTAAGGATAGAATTTGATCCCTAGCACTTACATTTTCTTATTTCTTTAAGTTTTGACTTATTTTGTGTGAAAACATTATTATCTATAGTATCTTTTTTAATTTAATGTATTTATAATGATAAAAATTTAATAATATTATTATTACAATAGATAATATATTAGCTATATTATAGCTAATAATCTCTTGATCTAGTGATTGAGAGTACATTACAGGTAGCATATAAGTTTAGATTTGATTTCAAATATATATAAAAAAAATGAAATTTATTACAAATTAAGTATCTTAAAACACATTTTTTTTTTGTTTACAAAATCCTTCCTTCTAATTGACTAGGAATACTATAATTGAGCTGGAAAGAAAAATTATTTTATGATAGCAATTTGTTGTTAATCATCTAATTATACAGATTTGGATCAACTCAGAGAAATATTAATCAATTGATAATTAAATAAATTTTAATTAATACTTATAAACACCGATTAAAAAAATTATAGAGCTTGAGAATATTGATGATAAAAATTAATCGAAAAAAAGCATGAAAATTATGCAATTTTGCATGATGAGAGCAACACTTTGTGGCAGGCAAAGGTAAGGCAGCCACAGGCTTTTGGCTTGTAAACTCACAAAAATTAACCCACATGATCCACTTATCAAAATTCAAAGCAAAGCCAAGACTCAAGAGAAAGAAAAAAGATATATTGTTTTTTTTAATATTAATATTAATTCAAAATAGTTAATAAATTAATATTGTTTAAAATAATACATGATAATTTTATTTGTAAATTTAAAGACTCCAACGATTTCTAAGCTCTCTATAAATCAATGAAATCATTTCATACATAAAGATAAAATATAAATCAAATACACAAATTTCTAAGCTCTCTTGCTGAGCAAAGAAGGTAATTCCTTTGACCATTTAAAGAGAGAAATATTATTTGTCTCCTATCATTTAGTTTGAGAAATTATTTCATATATCGTCGTTAAAATTTTCCGATTTCACAAAGAGAGTTAATAAAATGATACATATTTTTAAAAAATAATTAAAAATAAAATAAATTATTTGATAATCTTTTTATGAAATGAATGATTTTCAACCGATATGTCAAAGACGAGCTCAACTTGTTTGATATGGTTTTGCACTTGTCTAGATAATTCTATGAGCCATCCATCTAATTCTAGGCCTTCCATTACTACTTTTGGGCTTCAAGACTTTTGAGATCCTCTTACAAAATTAGTCCAAATTTCCTTTTTTGGAATGGCCTATTTACACCAGACCCACTACATCTACCTCTAAAATTCCAAAATTTATACTTCTGGGGTTTAGCTAATTAATGAAGGTCGAGGGTAATTTAGGAAATTAAAAATTTGAAACTCGCTTAAGATTCGGAGATCATGCAACAATCACTGAATTGAATTGTTCATGCCGGTGAAAAAGTTTCGAGATATTGAGATTTGTTTGTTTGGCAAAATGGTTTTTGAGAAATAATTTATGTATTTTTTGATATTTATTTTGTGAAAAATAATTTGATCAATAAAAACTTAAAACCTATTTTTTCAAAAGGTGCCTTATGCCTTTGAAACATTTAAGACATTTTCGAGCATTTGAATGCCCAAATCAAGGAATTCAATGTCACCGTATGAAAGCAATGGCATTTGAATATTTTGGCTTGGGCATTCAAACTTCCTCCATATCAAAAGCAAAAACCATTCGAATGCCATATATTTCTTTAAAAAAAAATTAAATAGCAAAAAATTATTTTTTTAAAGAATAATTATTTGGTATACCAGCAATAGAGGTTTTTTTAACTCTATAAGCATGGTTAAAACACTACCAAATATCTTATTTAATTAATTTTTACTTTTTTTTAAATATTTATTCAAAGCATATGGTAGTATTATAATTTCATTTATAGAGTTAAAATACCTCACTGCGAGTGTATCTAAACTTTTTTCTTACTTAAAATCATCCAAATAACATTAAGTATCAACTTTTTTTTTAATTGACTTTTCAAATATTATGTTCTCAAAATTATTGTTCACGTGGACTTTAAATTTAAATATAAAGTATTGTAGCACTAGTTCACAATAATTTACCAAAAGGCTAACGTTGAAGGGCAGTTTCATAGTCTACATCGACCAACTAGAAAGGGGAAGGATGGGGGGGGGGAGTTTTGGGTTAGGTGAAGTTTGATGTGCTTAAGATTCCCAAGTTTTGCTTCCAAATCTCTCACAAAGATATTTGTAACAGAATATTTTAGGTGAAATCATGTTAAAGAAGCTTATTTTTTGGAGCAACTTATGGGATTATGACACTTATTTATTGCACAAAATAATAAAAAAAATCAATTTTATTATTATCCAACATTAATCCATTGTAATGAATATGACTTACGACTCTATATAATAATATGGCAACTTGGTTGATTATGGTATAGCACTTCACAACATGATTGAAGTTCCCATTTATGAGAAAAAAAAAAAATTAGAGCTAGTCAATGTTCTTTCCAAACTTTCTTCTTTACTTATGATGAATCAAAAAGATTTGAGGAAGATATTAAGAAATATTTCCATTAGCCATACTTAAAATATTATTCGTGTGTATGCGTGTGTGTATATGAATGTTAAACTTAGTATGAATAATGATATTCAAATTTTATTATTATTCAGAACTTAAAACTACCATCTTAAAAATAGGATTGCACTTAGTATCTATTGGTTGGATTACAAAATTAAATATCATTCATTTCACTAAACTATTTTATCTTAATATCATTCATATTATCAAATTATAAGGCTTTTGGTATAAAGAAAAGGATATGTATTAGAGCCAATTGGGACTCTACTCTACTCTTTTAAGTAAAAATCATGCATGAATCATTTAATCCAAAGTCTGAAAAATGGATTTAGATTTCTCATTCATGCATGTACTTATAAGATTTGTTCATGGAAATAAGATATTTGAACCATTAAACCAAAAAGTGATCCTTGAACCATTAAACCAAAAAGGTTGAATTGTCTTATTCATAATTGCAGGAATTCTAAATTGATTGATTTTTTATTCAAATTTGTTCATTAATTTTTGACAACTCTAGCACATGGCAATTGGCAAAATCCAAAGGGATGTCCTCATTGTTCAACTTGGTGTTTCTTCCAAAATATTCTCCACTTGCCCGACGTTAAAGGGTAAGAAGAAAAACAAATCACATTGAAAAAAGTTCCAAGATTGAAATGTGACTATTGTGCTTGTGTACATAAAAAAAAATAATTCTTTTTTTATAAATTAAATAGTAAATCTTTTTTAAATATACAAGTGGATTTAAAAGGTTTTCTCACGTTTCATTTTTATTTTTTTTATTTCGTCTTAATAATTTAACTTGTAAAATTTTAAAACTTACCTCTTTGATATAATTTATAAGGAATATAAGAAATATGTATGTATATAAAGAAAATAAAAGAAAAGGAATAAAAACCCCTTCTCGTTTTTTTACTTTTTATCACTATTTTTTTTTCTAGGATTAGGATCCAAATGAACGTCAGTTAAAATAAGAAAAAAGTCAAAATTAATGGTAATACAAAAGGTCAACGAAAGGGCCAAAATCCAGTGTGGTCCTCAAGCGCTGAAACTCCTGACCAGATGTTCATATCTATGGGCAGCGGTTGTGGGGAGAGCCACCATCGCTTTCACTGCATCCGTCTGATTAAAAACCGGCAAAAACAGACAATACCGATCACAGCAAATGGGTCCTACATGAATTGGTTTCCCCATTCCTCCCAACTCCACCTTCTCCAACCCCAGCCTTGACCATTGTGACAGTATCAGAACCCCTACCGAGTCCGGACTCGCCCTCCCCGGCTGGCTTACTGATTCCACCACCGATTTCACGAACTCACTGTCCACTCTCTCTTTCGCTCTCTTCACCAGCATTGTCGCGTACCCTAAACCTTTCTCTGTCAAGTCCTTAGTGCTGGTTTGCGCGCACCCTAGCACGAACGCGTTGCCGTAGTACCCCCTGGGTAGACTCGGCTTGACTCTCTCTCTAAAGTTGATGCTGAAAAGAAGCTTTATTGTTTGATTCGAAGGTAAGTTTAATGCTCTAGCCCAACTCCTCCATATATGCGCTGAGAGCACTTCGAAAGACGTGTAATTTGACTCACTGAGCCTATACGTCGAAAGAGCTACCTTTTTCAACTCGTTGAGATTCGTTTTATTGAAAATGAATGAGGTGGGGACGAGTCTTTCGTTGGAGAAACGAGACATGAACCCGCAAAGGTCGGGAACTCGGTTGAACTCGGGGTGACTCAGTGAGCTGTTATTATTGTTTCGCGAAGGCTTAAATGGTGGTGGGTTTAGAAGGTGGCGATCCCAAATAGGTCGGGGTGCAAACTTGAACTCGACGACCTTGGCTTGACTCGTGGAGGCCAACTCAGCGAACAAGTTGAGGAACTCAGCGCTGCCGATACCGTCACAAATGCAATGATTAATGCCAACACCAAGCGCAGCATTGCCGTCTTTTAGCCACGTCAGCTGGACAACAAGCGGTGGGGCCCCTTTCAAGACATCCGTGACGTTGTACGACAAGAGCTTCCTCCATTGCGTGACGAACCGTGGAGCTTCCTCGAATTCGTTAACGTTATGATCCGACACAGCTTCGACGAACAAAGCACCCTGCGCCCGACAAACAACCTCAAGACCGTTCGATTCACCGCCAGGCTTGGCCCTGACTCGACCAGCCAGTGGGTAATAGGGAACCAAAACCTTGGCTAAAGCAGCCTTGAGTCGAGCCGCTGTAGCTCGTGGGTCTAAACCAGGGTGAGGTTTATAAACCAGGAGGTATTCAATGGTGAAACGTAGAAAAAGCTGAGAGTCAAGAGCCGAGAGAGACAGAACTCGAGTTGGGGTTGGCTCAGATGGAGTTACAATTACAGCTTCATTGACCCGAACCAACGATCCCATTTTTTCTTTTTTTAAGGTTTTGGTTGGAGTTTTTTGTTGAGTCAATGGAGAATGGGAGCTTTCAGGGGTTTATATAAGGGAAATGGGAAAAAAAAAATTATTGTTTTGATGAATTGGATTTTTCCTTTTATAATAAGCATGTTGACAGATTTTGTGCAGATTGAATTCAATTTTATTAAAACTTTAGATGATTTTAGATAGCATAATCTTTTATATGAATTTAGTACATTTAAAATTTTATTTTAAAATATTTCATACAAAACAAAAGTTCATTATCCCAATATTTGATATATTGATTGGTGTGAGGTACATCCTTATTTAATTATTTGTTGTAATGAATCAAAAAGTTTGTTTCTTACATCTTATGACTTGGAATAATGAAGTGGTATTTGATGTTATTTTGATAATATAAAAAATTACTATTATTATTATTATTATTATTATTATAATTGGATGAGAGGAGAGTCATGTGGGGTGGCTCTAGTTGTCCAACCGTGAAAGATTTGGGAGAAAGATTCTGGGGGGCATGGCTTTATGGAAAAAAATGAATATCAAAACAAATGTAGACAGCTTGGCCTTTCCTTTTGTCTGTTCGGGCGGGGCTCATTACATCTCATATAGCCATCACTTGCTTTCGCTCCATCCCTATCTTCCTTGCTCAAACTCTCTTTTCTCTCTTTTTAAATTTGCTCCGATAATGTTTCTTCCGCTACTAATTAGAGGTATTAATAGTCCAATCAGATTACGGCATGAATAGAATA